>CM040127.1:221068260-221472672 GCA_022559845.1 Amorphophallus konjac | reverse complement strand
GGTTGATAGTAACGGACGGTTCTTGATGCGTTACTTCCAAGTGGCGGTCTGTCGTGCAGCCGTTACTTCCTTCAGAGAGTCCTGGCAGTTCAGGCCTTTCCTCTGCTACTTCGTGGTCGAGATAAGGGTTTTGGATTGACGATATCTCTTTCAAATCTGATCCTCAGGACCTTCCGTTCAATTCTATGGACTCTTGGTGATATTATCTTCGAGGATTTGCTAAGAGTTATCTCTTTATCTTGTTTGATTATCCTCTGCTCGACCTGAGAGTTTGAGGGTCTATAAGTAGAACCCTTGACTTCATGGCCCGGGGGGAAAGATTTGGAATTCACGACGAAGTGCTGCCAAACTCAAGAGCCATCTTCATCCAAGAGGAACTGCTTCCCACGTCCATCCATCTCATAATCAAGGGAGTACTTTGATTTTGGTCTTTCAAGTTCATCATTGCATGCTTGAGTTCTTCCCTGGTTTTTTTTCTCAATCAAAGCATTATCCCTCCTCTTTCTCCACGTTTTTCACTGTCCTCTAAGCATATAAACATCTTCCCAAACTTTTAAAACATCCAGAGGGGTTAAAAAACCAAAAACTCCCTGGTAATCCACTCTCCTTTTGATGATGTTAAGTCCTTTGAGAATTGATGCTATGCTTGTGAAAAGGACTAATTGAGGTTATTGTATTTGGTCTTTCTACATCTTTGGCAGGTTTACAGGTTCATTGACACGAGGCCCAGGTCTTCTAGCCGGCTGGAAGAGTTGGAGTTAAAAGAATTCAAGCTTTGTTACTGCAGGTTATCTGACGGCCTTGTGGAGGCGCGTCACTCTCCTCCGGCGGTCTATCGTGTGGCCGTCACTTCCAAGCGACGCACGGGGTTCTGGCCGTTACTTCTAAGTTAATCTGTAGGCTTTCTCTGGTTTTCTCTCCCGTGGGCGTGTGTTTCATCCACCTATTTCCAAGGTATATTCAGGTTTTTTGACTTGTTTTTACTTTGGTGGCGATCACATCTTTCCTTGGTATTGGGCATTAGCTGTCTTCTTGATCATATCTTTCTATTTTCCTTGCTTGTTCCACCTTCACGGTGTGTTTTTATTTATTCCTTGCTCCATGCCCCGGCGTGTGTTTTCCTTTTCCTTAGCGTAGTTTGATTGAGATAGCATGCTCATGCTAGAGCTAGCTATGATTGCCTAGGTCCATGATTACATGTTCATAGGTTTGAGTAGATCTTTGATTGTTTGTTTGTTATCTTACCATATCACTCTCCAAACCTCAAAAGAAAGATAGAAGATAGACAAATAAATATCAACACCGCCGAAACATGGAGGGACATAGAATGTTTGAGGGAAATTAAGAGGCAAAGGCCTATAGAGTCGTGGCGAGAGATGAAGGACGAGCTGAGGGGGGTCTACCTACCCGGCCCAGTCACCTCCAACCGACCCCACCCAATCTCTTCCAATCAAGTGGGTCATAACCGGAGGCAAAGAGCCCCACATGTAGACGAGCCTAATCCCAATGGGTGAGTCCATCACGATACCCCTACTCCAAACCCGACCATTGCCGAACTTTTCAAAACCATTTCAGATCGGTTGGATAGGATGTGTACTCAAATTGACGGATTCCTACCCGAGCCTCACATCCCAGAGCCACCCCAAGGACCTCTTCCCCTCGAGGAGGATAGTCCTTTTCCACCCATGAGAGCTCCATTGCCATCACCCTCACCTTCCGATCTTTATTCGGAGCCATCTCATTTGGAGCCGCTTCAGCACGAGCCCCCCGTGTTCCTAACGGGAACGCTATTCATCGCCGAGACACTACTTAGTTATCTCAAGATAGGCTTGGTCCCTAGACTATCTTGCTACCCACCCATGGACCATACACTCCCAATAGTCCCAATTAACTCCTTTCACACCACCTTCCGGTCTTTTTGCTTCATAGAAAGTGTGAAGGATCTACTAAAGAGTTTAGAATGTCAATGGGAGCTGACCTATATGTTGGCCTTAGTGTCTTACCAACCCTATAGTCATAGCTTCATGCTCCCGACTTTGGGGTCCATTACCTCGGTGTACACCGTGGGTCTTATCACCCCCGAGGTCTTATTGTTCTTCCTCATTCCTGATGAGCCGTGTTTCATTCCACTTGCCCTGAGGGAGGAACCATACTTTCTCCATGAGATCATCGGCCCCTATACCCTAGTGCATGAAGGTGACCACCTACACCTTCCAGAATTCCAAACATGGGACCGTGACCTATGGGAACCCAGCTCGAGGGGTCATACATTCTTTAATCCCTTCGACCGCTTCACTAGTGATCTCTCGAGCTATCATATTCACTCCACTTCCTCCGAGGAGTTCACTATCACACCCCTACCCCACGGTCTAGTCCACCTCCACCTAGCCAAGAGGCCGTTGATTGAGAAGGGTGGCATGCCTTACCGACTTATAGGGGTAATGAAGAAGGTAGTTTTGGATCACCTAGCCCTCCCACACCCAAGTCCCATAGGAAGTCAATGCATTACTGGGTCATACTTGGATGTCTAGGAGTCCCCCATGCCACCAACCTCCGGTTACATAACATGCATGCATGGCACACATTCGGATGTCCTGGTCCACCATGGCATATGTATGAGTCGGACTAACAGTAGGTTTGTCTAAGATCATGTGTGAGTCTGTGTTTTTCTTTCGAGTGCATAGTGAGTCTGCATGCATCGAGTCGAGTCAATCTCATGTCAGCTCGCGATGTTAGTCCCTTTCGAGTGCGAGGCAAGTCGAATCTATTGCGTACGTTGCAGACTTGCCGAAATTTGGGATCGGCTCTACCTCAACATATCGGATCTAGTCACATAAAGAGACCCAACGGTGATTCCTAGTGAGTCTTCGAGCCGCCTTCTCCCCTTTGAGAGTGACCCCACCCCAGAGTGTCCACCTCTAGCCTTATTCCCGAGCAGCGTGAGCATATCGAATCTATACGGGATGAGCAGGTGACGATTACTTGGAGTGGAGCGTACTCCGCGCTTCTAGGTTCGGTGACGGATCCGCAGGCATCATACGAGCAGCCGCACCCCTTATTCGACGGGCTCGAGTTCTTCCCACCCAGGGAGAATTGATGGGGACATCAGAGCAAGACCACCCACATTTTATTTTACATTTGTGTTCTTTTTATTTGTATTTATACCCTTCTGCAATTGGGTATGTAATTGTATGGCAAGTATAAGCCAAAATGTGAGTCTTTAGGTTTTAGTGGGTTTATGTGGAAAAATTTAGTAGGTCCAACAGGGCGTCCCCACCTTCTTCCCCATTGGTCCACCTAAGCCCTAGGGCCCATGTGGGGCTGGTCAAATGTCCAAGGTGGGCTTCTAGAATGCTTGAACATTCAAGGGGACAAAAAAATGAAAAAATTCAAAAATGATGGCCCTTAAAGTCAAGGGGGAGCCCCTATTTAATATTGTTTATTCAAGTTTCTATTTTATTTAATGTGGCCATTTGACCACATGGGGAGTAAATGTCAAATCCCTAGTTTACCCCTCCCTAACCCTAGATCTAGGGGTAGTTAAGGTCATTTTTACTTTTCTATAAATCCCTTGTATTTTCCATTGTAATAGAATTAATGACAAGAATTAAGTGAAAATTGCTAAGAGCAAGAAGGGTGCGCCCTCTCCTCTGTCACGCCCCGAGCGCGGAAGATACCCGGAGATGCGCGACGTGTCTATATCAATCATGTCAATCAGAGTGGTCGTGTATTCGACACAAAGACAGAGATGCGCAAAATAGCAAGATAACCCAATCCTTTATTTCATAATGGATAGACTATTTCAAATCCAATACTCTGTTAAATAAAAAGGAAAAGAATACATAGTTGACTCAAGAAACTATGGAAAAGACTAGACGACACTTGTAGAAGCTCTATCTCTTCACTCTTGACAATTCCCATCCGATTGACTTCCATCGTCGTCGGACTTACCTGAAAAGTAAAAAGGGACAAACGGAATGAGCGAACGCTCAGTAGGAAATTATATCTCAAGTACTAGCAAGTGGTTTAAGTAATTACATTTTCATGGATGCAATAAAGCTATGCATGCTCGCACGAAACGACAAGATAGAGAGAATGTAATATCAAAGAAATAAGATGAACTTTCATGAACAAGATACAAGTTATTCAAGATATTCAAGCAAGTACCATTATCGAGTCATGTCAAGAACTTTGGCTATCATGTATCAAGCAAGTAAATTACCCTTTTTCGGGCCACGCATTTCATGTAAAGTCAAGTACGATTCAAGTACAAGATGTGTGTGGAATGTCCAATCAAGCAAGTCAAGTACTCGGTATAATGCCAGATACCTTATCATTTTAACTCCCATGGGCACAAGTACTTTCGGGTGCTCCTCCCAGGACCAGATCGGGCCCTATATGCGCAGGCATTTATCATGTGTTTTGACATCCACTCTTGTTTATATAGCCAATATAGAATTTCAATAATCAAGCTTGTAGATACGTATGACAACTTTGATAGAAAAGAGTCCAAAATATGACAAAGGACATAGAATGGCGATAATAACGGTATAATCACGAGTTCGATAAAACTAGGTAGAATATGGTTCCCTTAACTTAGGTACCATGACAAATCAATATGGACATTCTTTATATAGAATTGAGGTCCACATGAACACCATATCAAAGGTAAGATACCCTCATTCTTATCATAGAATTGAGGTTTACAAGAACGACATGATATGGCATGATATCATCATCCCATTAAGAATTTCTTATGATATACTCTTTGTATAATCATAAGGGCCGGTATACCATGTTTTCTTTAGATTGACATGGCAAAAACTGTGTAATGGGTTTTTAGGGTACAACCAGCTCAGTCGGCCTTGAGGGAATCCAAGGCTACGAGGAGTCTTACGGAGGTCTCTATGACTAACTTGCTAGTCCAAAGGAACGGAATGTCCAATGGAGAGCTTGTATGTCAATGAGAGTTGAGTGTGATCGATAAATCAACATGAAACGTGGGACTATACTCACGGAGTGGAGAATAGTGCCGATATATATATATTATGATATATAAAACCATCGGTCAGCAAACCAGAGGAAAAATCAGTTTACAGTAAAATAACGACTTAGGTAAAGTCGTTTCTTAAGTAATTAACGCCTAACAGAAGGGCGTTTACATATGGTCCGTTTTGCAGAATTTTCAATAATCTCATTAATTTATGAAAAACACGCCCTTGTCTGGGGCGTTTTTCAAGTAACTAACGCCTAGTATCAGGGCGTTTATATATGTTCCGTTTCGCAGAATTTCATTATTTCAATAATTTATCTAAAACGCGCCTTTGGCAAGGGCGTTTCTTCAAGAGTTGACGACTACAGTAGCAGGCGTCCTTTTATTTACAATATTTATCAGAACATATTTATTTTCAGAAATTATCCAAAACCGCGCCCTTGGCAGGGGCGTTAATCATTAAATTCTTATTTTTACAGAATATATATTCCAGGATTTTAACAGATACGCGCCCTAGTAAGGGGCGTTTATTTTTAATTCACGCCCTGTGATGGGGCGTTACCAGATGGAAAACGACCTAATCTAGGTCGTGAATTCAAGAAATATCAGGAATTTACATGATCAGCAAGATTTACACGATAATCAAGGATAACAATATGACAGGAAAATTGGCAGGAAATTCAGATGCAGTATTTTAGATTTGATGTTTCATGTTTATTGACTTTTAACCGTTAACAATTTGCTTTCATGTAATTACATGGATAATCAGTTCTTAAGATTTACATGAAAGTAACGCCTGTGTACAGGGCGTCAAATGTGAAATTGACGACCGGGGCAGGGTCGTGTCTTGTAAATTAGCGCCCTAGTTTGGGGCGTGTATTTTATAGTCACGCCCTTGCTAAGGACGTTTCTTTCAAGAAATTAACAGAAAGTCGTTCAGAAACTATAATAAACCAAACCATGTATATGCATGATAATTATTGTACTGTATCAATTTAGTTTGGGCTACAGTGACTTGAGAAAATCCTACCTTTGTTGATATCTGGAGATGGAACACGTGAATGACTTGATAAGAAGAAAAATTAATTTGATGAAGATGATGGCGACGATGATCTTCACTCAGCCTGTAGGGGAAGAAAGGAGATGAAGAACGTTAGTTCTTCATACACTAGAAACAGAAAGAAAGGAATAAGAAGAACAGTTATGTTCTTCACTTACTGTCGCAGAGGCTTGAATCAAATAGGTTTAGGGTTTGTTCGATCAAGACTATTTATAGGATTTTGGACGTCCTGTTAGGGTTAGTGTTCTAGTGGAAGTAATACTTCTATGATAGAGTCATTACCACGTTTGAACTCTTTCTAATGCTTATCACTTATTCTGAATAAGTTCTGGGTTCGAACGGTTCACGAACTGAATTAACGCCTTAGGTAAGGGCGTATATTCTTAAAAAGCGCCTAATGGAGAGGCGTTCCTTGTTTAAAACACGCCCTTGTAGAGGGCGCTTCTTTGGCCTGACTTTTATAAGTTCCGTCCCGTTACATGTAACGCCGTTAGGTACGTCGTGATTTATTTAAAACACGCCCAGGCAGAGGGCGTTTCTTTCACTTGCCTATTTGGTCGTGAGAGTTGACGACCGCACGTGTGGGCGTCCTTTCTTTAGTCACGCCTTTGATAGAGGTGTTTCTTTTTGAATTAACGCCCTAATAAGAGGCGTTATTTTTAATTTGTCTTATTTCGTCCAATTAACCCTATTCCTTTTATATATTTTACTTCTGTAATATATGTTTTAATTCATTTCAATTATTCATTTATTAGGGTTGCTACACCCTCCCCCACTTAAAAAGAATTTGGTCCCCAAATTCAATATATATATAATTATACACGCGGAGAGTGTAGGACATATACCTCTTAGAATAACTCGGGAAATCGTTTCTTCATAGATTCCTCGGTCTCCCATGTCGCTTCGCGTTCAGGATTCTTATTCCATTGCACCTTGATCATGGGAATAACCTTATTCCTTAGAGCTCGTATTTCTCGATCTAATATCTTCAAGGGCCTTTGTTCATATGTGAGATCTTTCTGGATCACCAGATCTCCATGCTCAATAATATGTGACGGATCGTGCACATACTTCTTCAACATAGATATGTGAAATACATTGTGTACCTCGGACAATTGAGGAGGCAACGCGATGCGATAAGCAACCTCGCCAACTCTTTCGAGTACCTCAAATGGTCCGATGAATCTTGGCGTAAGCTTGCCCTTAACACCAAATCTTCGTATGCCACGTCCAGGGGATATTTTAAGAAATACATGATCTCCAACCTGGAATTCAAGATCTCTTCTCCTGGTATCAGCATAAGCCTTTTGCCTTGTCTGAGCAACTTGTAATCTTTCTCTGATTACTTGTATCTTCTCGGTTGTATCCCTTACCATGTCTGGACCTAATAGTTGTTTTTCTCCAACTTCGTTCCAACATATGGGAGATCGGCAACTCCTTCCGTATAAGGCTTCGAAAGGTGCCATTTGGATACTAGCTTGGTAGCTATTATTATATGCAAATTCAACTAAAGGTAAGTGGTCATGCCAGCTTCCTTCAAAGTCAATAATGCATGCTCTCAGCATATCTTCAACAACTTGATTAGTTCGCTCGGTCTGACCATCCGTTTGTGGGTGGAAAGCAGTACTAAAGTTGAGCCTTGTCCCCAACGAATGTTGTAATCCCATCCAAAAATGAGAAGTAAAACGGGGATCCCTATCAGACACGATTGAGACAGGAATTCCATGTATCCTGACTATTTCTTTGATGTATAGTGCAGCTAGCACATCAATTGACCATCGGCTTTTGATTGGCAAGAAATGTGCCGATTTAGTCAATCGGTCAATGATAACCCAGATTCCATCATGTCCTCCTATAGATTTAGACAAACCCATGATGAAGTCCATACCAATATCCTCCCATTTCCACTTAGGAATATCTAGAGGATGTAGTTTTCCCGCAGGCTTTTGATGTTCCGCCTTGACCTGTTGGCATGTGAGACAGCGTGATACATAGTCCGCTATTTCTCTTTTCATATTAGGCCACCAAAAGTTCCTCTTTACATCTTGGTACATTTTAGTTGATCCAGGATGAATAGTGTATCTTGATCGGTGAGCTTCATCTAAGATCTTCTTCTTTAATTCCGGACAATCGGGTATACAAGTTCTATCTTTGAACGATAATCTTCCATCAGAAGTTAGTTGAAAATCAGATTGTCCTTCTAATCTGCCTTTGATTTCTACTAATATAGGATCATCATCCTGAAGTGTTTGTATCTCAGATAACAAATCTGACTGTATGCTTACATGAGATAGTGTGACAAATTTGGATTCCGTGTCCAAGCTTATATTGAGCTCGGAGAATTGTTCAAGTAACCTCCATTCTTGCATCATACAATTTGCTATCATTGCTCTCGGCTTTCGACTAAGGGCGTCAGCCACATAATTACCCTTTCCGGGATGGTATTGTATACTGAAGTCGAAGTCCTTGAGATATTCTAGCCAACGTCTTTGTCTCATGTTCAGCTCCTTTTGTGAAAATAGATATTTGAGACTTTTGTGATCGGAGTATACAGTAAACTGTACCCCATAGAGATAGTGTCTCCATATCTTTAGGGCAAATACTACCGCGGCCAATTCTAAGTCATGGACGGGGTAATTCTCCTCATGCTTCTTCAGTTGACGAGAAGAGTACGCTATGACCTTCCCATGTTGCATTAGAACACATCCGAGGCCAATGCCAGAAGCATCAGTGTAGACCTCGAATTTCTCTCCTTCAATTGGTAGGGCTAAGACTGGAGCTGTGGTGAGATGATCCTTGAGAGTTTGGAAACTGCTTTCACATTCCTCGCTCCATTCATATCGGATCTCCTTACGAGTTAATCTTGTAAGTGGTACGGCGATCTTAGAGAAATCTTTGATAAATCGCCGATAATAGCCTGCAAGACCTAAGAAACTTCTGATCTCGCTTGCATTAGTGGGTCTCTCCCAGTTTCTCACAGCTTCAACTTTTGACGGATCCACAGATAAACCGTCCTTGGATATGACATGTCCGAGAAAAGCCACTTCTTCAAGCCAGAACTCGCATTTGCTGAGTTTAGCATATAATTGATTTGTCCTCAAGACTTGCAATGCAATCCTCAAATGCTCTTCATGTTCTTCCTTAGTCTTAGAATATATCAATATATCATCGATGAAGACTACTATGAATTGATCCAAGTAAGGCCTGAATATGCTATTCATTAACTGCATAAAGGCAGCAGGGGCATTTGTTAGTCCAAAAGGCATAACAACAAATTCGTAATGGCCATACCTGCTTCTGAATGCGGTCTTGTGAATGTCATCATCCTTGATCCTTAATTGATGATATCCCGACCGGAGATCAATCTTGGAGAAATATTTGGATCCTGAAATCTGATCAAACAATTCATCGATTCTCGGCAGTGGATACTTGTTCTTGATAGTAAGATGATTCAACTGTCGATAGTCAATACACAATCTCATGGATCCATCCTTCTTCTTTACAAATAAGACTGGTGCTCCCCACGGGGAAGTACTTGGTCTAATAAAGCCTTTTCGGATTAGTTCCATCAACTGCTCCTTCAACTCCTTGAGTTCAGCAGGGGACATTCTATATGGTGCCTTTGAAACCGGACCAGCACCAGGGACTAAGTCGATGGTAAAGGCCACATCTCTTTGCGGGGGTAATCCCGGCAGTTCTTCCGGAAATACGTCTGGGAATTCTCGTACTACTTGAACGTCTTCTATCTTGGTTTCCTTAGCTTCTTTATTAGTGACAAAAGCAAGGAAGGATACACATCCTTTCCTGACGAGCTTGCTTGCTCGAAGAGCCGAAATAAGAGGGGATTTGCTTCGACTCTTAGGACTAGTATAAGTCAGTTCTGGAAATTCTTTGAAAACAATCTTGCTATTACGGCAATCAACCGTTGCCTGGTACTTAGATAACCAATCTGCTCCTAGTATAACATCATATTCTTTTAGATCTAAGCAGATAAGATCAATAGGAAAATTCTTTCCTCGAACCAACACCTCACAGTTTTGGTAATGATGCGTGATATCCGTCTCGTTTCCGAGAGGAGTAGACAACACTATTTTCATCCATTCTGGTTCTAGAGGTAATGGGTCAGCAAACTTCTTGGAAATAATGGAATGCGATGCACCTGTATCAAATAAGACATGTGCATATTTGGAACAAATTTTTAATGTACCTTCCACCAATCCGCCTTCTTCTTCTGGTTCGGTCTCTTGGATCGCATGAAGACGCGTGTTCCTTGTCACTGGGCGTTTACCCTCACCGTCTTGGTCATTCATTAATGGACAATCGGGAATCCGATGTTCACGACTCCCACAACGGAGACATGCTCCTAATTTCCTCCAGCATTCTTCTGTTTTGTGACCAGCCTTGTCACAATGCTTGCATACTACGTTTGAAGGTGTAGTGGTGATAGAGAAAGGCTTGGATTTCTTGAACTTCTGATCTTGAGAGGAAGAACCTCCATTATTGGGCCTCTTCTTAAAGTTGGGTTTAAAAGAACCCGAACTTGTGACTTGCTCCTTTTTGTCTTTCCCACGGATCCTATCAGATAGTTCCGTGGCATCTTCAAGCAACTGAGCTCGGCGCACTATTTCAGTATAAACTTGAATATCCATAGGCGCCAGTTGAGTAATGTAGTGGGGCCTAAGCCCATTAAGAAATCTACGGGCTTTCATCTTTTCCGTGCTAATTAAATGCTTAGCATATCTAGACAGTCTAGAGAACTGTGCTTCATAATCAGCCACCGATAAAGATCTTTGCTTTAATGCGGCAAATTCGGCGGCCTTCTTTTCCTGGACCCTATCAGAGAAATATTTGGCGTTGAAATATTCAACGAATTCTCCCCATGTAACTTGAGTTGGGTCAATTGTAGCTTCAATCGACTCCCACCAGCATCTAGCATCCTTTTCTAACTGGAAAGTAGCTAATAAGACTTTGTCCTGATCCGTGCATTGCATAACACGGAATATACGTTCAATCTCCCGAACCCAATGCTCGGCATCGTCTGGATCGGTCGATCCCATGAACTTCGGGGGATTCATATTCTTGAATGCTTGGTGTAAGCTTCCAGCTCGTGGAGCACCACCTTGTGCTACCTGTTGTAGCACTTGGGTCATCCCTTGAAGGGTACGCTGCATGTTGCGCCATTGAGCACGTTCGGCAGCCATTATCCTACAATTATAATAGTTATGTTAGTATTATATCATTATGATCTTATAAAGGACTCATTGATCATTTAACCCTTGGTTCTACCCACTCTCACTTGGTTAAAGGTTTTGAAACCTATCCTTGGACTTGGGTTTCCTAGGAATTGAATACCTTAGGCTCTGATACCACAAAGACTGTCACGCCCCGAGCGCGGAAGATACCCGGAGATGCGCGACGTGTCTATATCAATCATGTCAATCAGAGTGGTCGTGTATTCGACACAAAGACAGAGATGCGCAAAATAGCAAGATAACCCAATCCTTTATTTCATAATGGATAGACTATTTCAAATCCAATACTCTGTTAAATAAAAAGGAAAAGAATACATAGTTGACTCAAGAAACTATGGAAAAGACTAGACGACACTTGTAGAAGCTCTATCTCTTCACTCTTGACAATTCCCATCCGATTGACTTCCATCGTCGTCGGACTTACCTGAAAAGTAAAAAGGGACAAACGGAATGAGCGAACGCTCAGTAGGAAATTATATCTCAAGTACTAGCAAGTGGTTTAAGTAATTACATTTTCATGGATGCAATAAAGCTATGCATGCTCGCACGAAACGACAAGATAGAGAGAATGTAATATCAAAGAAATAAGATGAACTTTCATGAACAAGATACAAGTTATTCAAGATATTCAAGCAAGTACCATTATAGAGTCATGTCAAGAACTTTGGCTATCATGTATCAAGCAAGTAAATTACCCTTTTTCGGGCCACGCATTTCATGTAAAGTCAAGTACGATTCAAGTACAAGATGTGTGTGGAATGTCCAATCAAGCAAGTCAAGTACTCGGTATAATGCCAGATACCTTATCATTTTAACTCCCATGGGCACAAGTACTTTCGGGTGCTCCTCCCAGGACCAGATCGGGCCCTATATGCGCAGGCATTTATCATGTGTTTTGACATCCACTCTTGTTTATATAGCCAATATAGAATTTCAATAATCAAGCTTGTAGATACGTATGACAACTTTGATAGAAAAGAGTCCAAAATATGACAAAGGACATAGAATGGCGATAATAACGGTATAATCACGAGTTCGATAAAACTAGGTAGAATATGGTTCCCTTAACTTAGGTACCATGACAAATCAATATGGACATTCTTTATATAGAATTGAGGTCCACATGAACAGCATATCAAAGGTAAGATACCCTCATTCTTATCATAGAATTGAGGTTTACAAGAACGACATGATATGGCATGATATCATCATCCCATTAAGAATTTCTTATGATATACTCTTTGTATAATCATAAGGGCCGGTATACCATGTTTTCTTTAGATTGACATGGCAAAAACTGTGTAATGGGTTTTTAGGGTACAACCAGCTCAGTCGGCCTTGAGGGAATCCAAGGCTACGAGGAGTCTTACGGAGGTCTCTATGACTAACTTGCTAGTCCAAAGGAACGGAATATCCAATGGAGAGCTTGTATGTCAATGAGAGTTGAGTGTGATCGATAAATCAACATGAAACGTGGGACTATACTCACGGAGTGGAGAATAGTGCCGATATATATATATTATGATATATAAAACCATCGGTCAGCAAACCAGAGGAAAAATCAGTTTACAGTAAAATAACGACTTAGGTAAAGTCGTTTCTTAAGTAATTAACGCCTAACAGAAGGGCGTTTACATATGGTCCATTTTGCAGAATTTTCAATAATCTCATTAATTTATGAAAAACACGCCCTTGTCTGGGGCGTTTTTCAAGTAACTAACGCCTAGTATCAGGGCGTTTATATATGTTCCGTTTCGCAGAATTTCATTATTTCAATAATTTATCTAAAACGCGCCTTTGGCAAGGGCGTTTCTTCAAGAGTTGACGACTACAGTAGCAGGCGTCCTTTTATTTACAATATTTATCAGAACATATTTATTTTCAGAAATTATCCAAAACCGCGCCCTTGGCAGGGGCGTTAATCATTAAATTCTTATTTTCACAGAATATATATTCCAGGATTTTAACAGATACGCGCCCTAGTAAGGGGCGTTTATTTTTAATTCACGCCCTGTGATGGGGCGTTACCAGATGGAAAACGACCTAATCTAGGTCGTGAATTCAAGAAATATCAGGAATTTACATGATCAGCAAGATTTACACGATAATCAAGGATAACAATATGACAGGAAAATTGGCAGGAAATTCAGATGCAGTATTTTAGATTTGATGTTTCATGTTTATTGACTTTTAACCGTTAACAATTTGCTTTCATGTAATTACATGGATAATCAGTTCTTAAGATTTACATGAAAGTAACGCCTGTGTACAGGGCGTCAAATGTGAAATTGACGACCGGGGCAGGGTCGTGTCTTGTAAATTAGCGCCCTAGTTTGGGGCGTGTATTTTATAGTCACGCCCTTGCTAAGGACGTTTCTTTCAAGAAATTAACAGAAAGTCGTTCAGAAACTATAATAAACCAAACCATGTATATGCATGATAATTATTGTACTGTATCAATTTAGTTTGGGCTACAGTGACTTGAGAAAATCCTACCTTTGTTGATATCTGGAGATGGAACACGTGAATGACTTGATAAGAAGAAAAATTAATTTGATGAAGATGATGGCGACGATGATCTTCACTCAGCCTGTAGGGGAAGAAAGGAGATGAAGAACGTTAGTTCTTCATACACTAGAAACAGAAAGAAAGGAATAAGAAGAACAGTTATGTTCTTCACTTACTGTCGCAGAGGCTTGAATCAAATAGGTTTAGGGTTTGTTTGATCAAGACTATTTATAGGATTTTGGACGTCCTGTTAGGGTTAGTGTTCTAGTGGAAGTAATACTTCTATGATAGAGTCATTACCACGTTTGAACTCTTTCTAATGCTTATCACTTATTCTGAATAAGTTCTGGGTTCGAACGGTTCACGAACTGAATTAACGCCTTAGGTAAGGGCGTATATTCTTAAAAAGCGCCTAATGGAGAGGCGTTCCTTGTTTAAAACACGCCCTTGTAGAGGGCGCTTCTTTGGCCTGACTTTTATAAGTTCCGTCCCGTTACATGTAACGCCGTTAGGTACGTCGTGATTTATTTAAAACACGCCCAGGCAGAGGGCGTTTCTTTCACTTGCCTATTTGGTCGTGAGAGTTGACGACCGCACGTGTGGGCGTCCTTTCTTTAGTCACGCCTTTGATAGAGGCGTTTCTTTTTGAATTAACGCCCTAATAAGAGGCGTTATTTTTAATTTGTCTTATTTCGTCCAATTAACCCTATTCCTTTTATATATTTTACTTCTGTAATATATATGTTTTAATTCATTTCAATTATTCATTTATTAGGGTTGCTACACCGACTACAGTAGCAGGCGTCCTTTTATTTACAATATTTATCAGAACATATTTATTTTCAGAAATTATCCAAAACCGCGCCCTTGGCAGGGGCGTTAATCATTAAATTCTTATTTTCACAGAATATATATTCCAGGATTTTAACAGATACGCGCCCTAGTAAGGGGCGTTTTAGATAAATTATTGAAATAATGAAATTCTGCGAAACGGAACATATATAAACGCCCTGATACTAGGCGTTAGTTACTTGAAAAACGCCCCAGACAAGGGCGTGTTTTTCATAAATTAATGAGATTATTGAAAATTCTGCAAAACGGACCATATGTAAACGCCCTTCTGTTAGGCGTTAATTACTTAAGAAACGACTTTACCTAAGTCGTTATTTTACTATAAACTGATTTTTCCTCTGGTTTGCTGACCGATGGTTTTATATATCATAATATATATATATCGGCACTATTCTCCACTCCGTGAGTATAGTCCCACGTTTCATGTTGATTTATCGATCACACTCAACTCTCATTGACATACAAGCTCTCCATTGGACATTCCGTTCCTTTGGACTAGCAAGTTAGTCATAGAGACCTCCGTAAGACTCCTCGTAGCCTTGGATTCCCTCAAGGCCGACTGAGCTGGTTGTACCCTAAAAACCCATTACACAGTTTTTGCCATGTCAATCTAAAGAAAACATGGTATACCGGCCCTTATGATTATACAAAGAGTATATCATAAGAAATTCTTAATGGGATGATGATATCATGCCATATCATGTCGTTCTTGTAAACCTCAATTCTATGATAAGAATGAGGGTATCTAACCTTTGATATGCTGTTCATGTGGACCTCAATTCTATATAAAGAATGTCCATATTGATTTGTCATGGTACCTAAGTTAAGGGAACCATATTCTACCTAGTTTTATCGAACTCGTGATTATACCGTTATTATCGCCATTCTATGTCCTTTGTCATATTTTGGACTCTTTTCTATCAAAGTTGTCATACGTATCTACAAGCTTGATTATTGAAATTCTATATTGGCTATATAAACAAGAGTGGATGTCAAAACACATGATAAATGCCTGCGCATATAGGGCCCGATCTGGTCCTGGGAGGAGCACCCGAAAGTACTTGTGCCCATGGGAGTTAAAATGATAAGGTATCTGGCATTATACCGAGTACTTGACTTGCTTGATTGGACATTCCACACACATCTTGTACTTGAATCGTACTTGACTTTACATGAAATGCGTGGCCCGAAAAAGGGTAATTTACTTGCTTGATACATGATAGCCAAAGTTCTTGACATGACTCGATAATGGTACTTGCTTGAATATCTTGAATAACTTGTATCTTGTTCATGAAAGTTCATCTTATTTCTTTGATATTACATTCTCTCTATCTTGTCGTTTCGTGCGAGCATGCATAGCTTTATTGCATCCATGAAAATGTAATTACTTAAACCACTTGCTAGTACTTGAGATATAATTTCCTACTGAGCGTTCGCTCATTCCGTTTGTCTCTTTTTACTTTTCAGGTAAGTCCGACGACGATGGAAGTCAATCGGATGGGAATTGTCAAGAGTGAAGAGATAGAGCTTCTACAAGTGTCGTCTAGTCTTTTCCATAGTTTCTTGAGTCAACTATGTATTCTTTTCCTTTTTATTTAACAGAGTATTGGATTTGAAATAGTCTATCCATTATGAAATAAAGGATTGGGTTATCTTGCTATTTTGCGCACCTCTGTCTTTGTGTCGAATACACGACCACTCTGATTGACATGATTGATATAGACACGTCGCGCATCTCCGGGTATCTTCCGCGCTCGGGGCGTGACAGTCTTTGTGGTATCAGAGCCTAAGGTATTCAATTCCTAGGAAACCCAAGTCCAAGGATAGGTTTCAAAACCTTTAACCAAGTGAGAGTGGGTAGAACCAAGGGTTAAATGATCAATGAGTCCTTTATAAGATCATAATGATATAATACTAACATAACTATTATAATTGTAGGATAATGGCTGCCGAACGTGCTCAATGGCGCAACATGCAGCGTACCCTTCAAGGGATGACCCAAGTGCTACAACAGGTAGCACAAGGTGGTGCTCCACGAGCTGGAAGCTTACACCAAGCATTCAAGAATATGAATCCCCCGAAGTTCATGGGATCGACCGATCCAGACGATGCCGAGCATTGGGTTCGGGAGATTGAACGTATATTCCGTGTTATGCAATGCACGGATCAGGACAAAGTCTTATTAGCTACTTTCCAGTTAGAAAAGGATGCTAGATGCTGGTGGGAGTCGATTGAAGCTACAATTGACCCAACTCAAGTTACATGGGGAGAATTCGTTGAATATTTCAACGCCAAATATTTCTCTGATAGGGTCCAGGAAAAGAAGGCCGCCGAATTTGCCGCATTAAAGCAAAGATCTTTATCGGTGGCTGATTATGAAGCACAGTTCTCTAGACTGTCTAGATATGCTAAGCATTTAATTAGCACGGAAAAGATGAAAGCCCGTAGATTTCTTAATGGGCTTAGGCCCCACTACATTACTCAACTGGCGCCTATGGATATTCAAGTTTATACTGAAATAGTGCGCCGAGCTCAGTTGCTTGAAGATGCCACGGAACTATCTGATAGGATCCGTGGGAAAGACAAAAAGGAGCAAGTCACAAGTTCGGGTTCTTTTAAACCCAACTTTAAGAAGAGGCCCAATAATGGAGGTTCTTCCTCTCAAGATCAGAAGTTCAAGAAATCCAAGCCTTTCTCTATCACCACTACACCTTCAAACGTAGTATGCAAGCATTGTGACAAGGCTGGTCACAAAACAGAAGAATGCTGGAGGAAATTAGGAGCATGTCTCCGTTGTGGGAGTCGTGAACATCGGATTCCCGATTGTCCATTAATGAATGACCAAGACGGTGAGGGTAAACGCCCAGTGACAAGGAACGCGCGTCTTCATGCGATCCAAGAGACCGAACCAGAAGAAGAAGGCGGATTGGTGGAAGGTACATTAAAAATTTGTTCCAAATATGCACATGTCTTATTTGATACAGGTGCATCGCATTCCATTATTTCCAAGAAGTTTGCTGACCCATTACCTCTAGAACCAGAATGGATGAAAATAGTGTTGTCTACTCCTCTCGGAAACGAGACGGATATCACGCATCATTACCAAAACTGTGAGGTGTTGGTTCGAGGAAAGAATTTTCCTATTGATCTTATCTGCTTAGATCTAAAAGAATATGATGTTATACTAGGAGCAGATTGGTTATCTAAGTACCAGGCAACGGTTGATTGCCGTAATAGCAAGATTGTTTTCAAAGAATTTCCAGAACTGACTTATACTAGTCCTAAGAGTCGAAGCAAATCCCCTCTTATTTCGGCTCTTCGAGCAAGCAAGCTCGTCAGGAAAGGATGTGTATCCTTCCTTGCTTTTGTCACTAATAAAGAAGCTAAGGAAACCAAGATAGAAGACGTTCAAGTAGTACGAGAATTCCCAGACGTATTTCCGGAAGAACTGCCGGGATTACCCCCGCAAAGAGATGTGGCCTTTACCATCGACTTAGTCCCTGGTGCTGGTCCGGTTTCAAAGGCACCATATAGAATGTCCCCTGCTGAACTCAAGGAGTTGAAGGAGCAGTTGATGGAACTAATCCGAAAAGGCTTTATTAGACCAAGTACTTCCCCGTGGGGAGCACCAGTCTTATTTGTAAAGAAGAAGGATGGATCCATGAGATTGTGTATTGACTATCGACAGTTGAATCATCTTACTATCAAGAACAAGTATCCACTGCCGAGAATCGATGAATTGTTTGATCAGATTTCAGGATCCAAATATTTCTCCAAGATTGATCTCCGGTCGGGATATCATCAATTAAGGATCAAGGATGATGACATTCACAAGACCGCATTCAGAAGCAGGTATGGCCATTACGAATTTGTTGTTATGCCTTTTGGACTAACAAATGCCCCTGCTGCCTTTATGCAGTTAATGAATAGCATATTCAGGCCTTACTTGGATCAATTCATAGTAGTCTTCATCGATGATATATTGATATATTCTAAGACTAAGGAAGAACATGAAGAGCATTTGAGGATTGCATTGCAAGTCTTGAGGACAAATCAATTATATGCTAAACTCAGCAAATGCGAGTTCTGGCTTGAAGAAGTGGCTTTTCTCGGACATGTCATATCCAAGGACGGTTTATCTGTGGATCCGTCAAAAGTTGAAGCTGTGAGAAACTGGGAGAGACCCACTAATGCAAGCGAGATCAGAAGTTTCTTAGGTCTTGCAGGCTATTATCGGCGATTTATCAAAGATTTCTCTAAGATCGCCGTACCACTTACAAGATTAACTCGTAAGGAGATCCGATATGAATGGAGCGAGGAATGTGAAAGCAGTTTCCAAACTCTCAAGGATCATCTCACCACAGCTCCAGTCTTAGCCCTACCAATTGAAGGAGAGAAATTCGAGGTCTACACTGATGCTTCTGGCATTGGCCTCGGATGTGTTCTAATGCAACATGGGAAGGTCATAGCGTACTCTTCTCGTCAACTGAAGAAGCATGAGGAGAATTACCCCGTCCATGACTTGGAATTGGCCGCGGTAGTATTTGCCCTAAAGATATGGAGACACTATCTCTATGGGGTACAGTTTACTGTATACTCCGATCACAAAAGTCTCAAATATCTATTTTCACAAAAGGAGCTGAACATGAGACAAAGACGTTGGCTAGAATATCTCAAGGACTTCGACTTCAGTATACAATACCATCCCGGAAAGGGTAATTATGTGGCTGACGCCCTTAGTCGAAAGCCGAGAGCAATGATAGCAAATTGTATGATGCAAGAATGGAGGTTACTTGAACAATTCTCCGAGCTCAATATAAGCTTGGACACGGAATCCAAATTTGTCACACTATCTCATGTAAGCATACAGTCAGATTTGTTATCTGAGATACAAACACTTCAGGATGATGATCCTATATTAGTAGAAATCAAAGGCAGATTAGAAGGACAATCTGATTTTCAACTAACTTCTGATGGAAGATTATCGTTCAAAGATAGAACTTGTATACCCGATTGTCCGGAATTAAAGAAGAAGTCTCCTCTATCCCCCTTGCAGATGGATTTCTGCCCCTTCTTCTGAGGTGTGATGCCTCCCTCATCTCCCCCTCTCTTAGTGAGACGCTCAGCACCGCCGCCGTCGCCACCATCGAGCCGCCATCGCATCGCCACCGCCATCGACGGAGTTCTGGCCAAATCAGAACAGAACCTCAAAGCCATATTTTTATCTTTTTCTCATATTGTCTGATCGAGCCCAAACAATGAGGGTTTGTTCTCCCTGTCACCCTTAATTCCCAGTTCAAATTTTGTGTTATTTGGCCTTCGTTTAGTATTTTCCCCGTATTTTTGTTCTTCCCCCTGTAATCTACTAGTCTGCAGATCAGCGGGACAATATTCTGTTGTTCTATTTTTCTCACCCCTCTAGTCATCTCCAGAAAAATCCCAAAAATTACCACGTGATCCTCAAAACTCCCGCTTCCAAGAATAATTTTTCCAGCACCCAAAAAATTCCCTTACCTTCCGGTCAAAAATCATTTTTAGGAAGATCCCTTTCTGTCCTGACAGTCTGTAACCAGATCCACAGAAAAACACATAGTTTGCAGAGGTTCTCATTTCTAGTCCCTTCTCTAGATCAATCTAAAAACATATATGTTGTATATCTGTGAGTCCTCTTTCCAACGGCCCCAATCTCGCCTCAATCCACCTCCGCATCTGAGCACAGAAATTCCTGTCGTGGAGGTGCGCAAATCTGTTCCGTGAACGGACCAGTAGAGGCTGCAGCAAAAAAAATCTCAACTAATTATCTCTGTTGAGTTTCAGGAACCGCCACTTCAGGGAGTCGGCCAGGGACGTCCTGCCATCGTCCGAGCCAGGCACCGCCTTCAGAAGACTCAAGTAGGGTGACGTCCATTTGGAGGCCATTACTTGCTGTTCTGCAACTCAGAACCGAGTCGACGTAGCATCGAGTCGGCACAGTACTGAGTCAGACCAGTAGCCCGGTTCCACCCCGAGAGCCCCTCCGACTTGCTGTCCGTCAACCCAGGATCGGTTTTCCCGGGCCCCACTTGTAGCCCTTTACCTCCTTGCGTGGAGTGGGCAAGAAATCACTACTGTAATTATTGAATAATCTATTTTTACCGGGAGTTACCGTACTTCACCGGGGTCATCTTCCCCACGCCCGGAGCGTGGAGGTACACTCGCCACCCTCCTCGTAGGCACTTTGCTTATCTCGTACATGTTTGTATGCCGCTGCATGTGATAGGATTATTAGCTCGTTATACTTTTATCACCGCTACGAGAGTGAGTGAGTGAACCCGTCCCGTGACTCAATCCGAGTACACGTGGAAGAGCCAAGTACCCTTGACTCATTGCCGGTTCCTCAACCGCGCACGATCCTGCATTTCCCTCGCTAGGGACGAGTTGCGAGCTAGAGTCCCAGGTCGCGTGTCCGTCCCGCATCAGGTGGGGAGTGATGGTAAGCCCGAGGAGCTTAACGGTGTCGGGAGACATAGCATTGACACAACACCCATTGTCAAGGATCTCTTTTCTCACATGGCTTCCTATCTTGATATAGGTGTGAAAAATGGAGGTTCGACGCCAATCCTCTTCTTGGGGTTTGGTGAGGGTGCATCTAATCACACCTAAGTGGGAGTCGATAGAAGGTGGGATGTAGTCTATGCCCGACTCATGATATTGACCCTCGTACTCATCTTCCCAATCTAATGCAGCCTCATAGACTTCAACCGTACTCTCAAGTTCCCCTTGGGAAGGGATGGGTTCTTCTTCGACGAGTAGGCTAGGTAATCCTCTAGATGGACATTGCCCGGCGAAGTGTCCAAAACTGTGGCACCTAAAGCACTGTTGCGTTCTACCACCCGGGGTTGTTCCCCCTACACTTGGACCCTTGGAACTTTCCTCTCTTCGGGGAGGAGGATGGCTTGGTGCGGCCTTTGTGGGAGTGAAAATAGGAGGGGGGTTGTAAGGCCGAAAAGGGGCATTCCCACTTGGGATGGGGACCTTTATGGAAGGGATCGGGTTGGCTTGGGGTTCCATGCTCTTGGGATCGGCCAGGAAGGCAGCAGTGAACCAAGGAATCCTAGATAACCTCTCAGCATCTCTTGCTATTTGGTAGGCTTGTTCAAGGTTGTCGATATCTCTCATAAAGAATTCTCTCTTGATGTGGTTTTGGAGCCCATTTCTAAATCGGGATATGGTGACAACTTGGTCCTCATAGACTCCGCACTTCAAAAGATAGGAGTCAAATTTTTCAATGTACTCAACCACGGTTTTCCCTTATTGGGTGAGGCTTTGCCACTCATCTAAGAGGAGTTGGTGATAGGATAGGGGTAAGTACTTATTCCTAACTTGATTTTTTATACCCTCCCAAGTATCAATTGGCTCTTCCCGCCTAACCCTCCTTAATCCCTCCTGGTTTATCCAATAAGTCTTGGCCAATTTTGTGAGGTGCATTTTGACCAATCTCACCCTTCTTTGTTCGGACATAGGGTACCATTCAAAGTACTGGTCCATGGCGGTCTCCCATTCTAAGTAGACACTTGGGTCATGGGACCCGTCAAAGTTTGGGGCTTCCACCTTAATCATCCTAAGGAAATGGTCATCCTGGTCATCCCGTGGACGCCTTTCATTATGCCGATGGTGGCGAGGCCTCTCTTGGTCATGGTACGGATCAACATCCGAATCCTCATGGTAAGGATCAGCTCGTGGGGGGCGAGCTCTTTGGCCACTGTTTCTTTGTGGGGGTTCATTCTCCTCTAATCGAGTCAGCCGAGTGGAAAGGGACTCTAGTTGGCCAAGGATGGTGGCAAGGGCGGCATCTACTCGGTCCATTTGGCCTTAAGGTTCCTCCCTAGGTGCATTTTGACCATTTTGGGAATTGGTATCCATGGGGGGAACCGAGGATGATGGGTCGGATCGGTATATGGTTCCTCTATGGCTGGACATGCACGGATTTGGGGAAAAATTACAATGCATGGATGAGATCAATGCAATGGCCCTTGGACTTAGACTTAGTAGAGACAAGTCTAAACTTGCTTTGATACCAATTGATGTGAAACACCCTAAAGGATGTAGCAACTGGACCAAGAAATCCCTAGGACTTATCCAATGCAAGCACAATTCGCAAAATTAAATACTATCATAGATGGTCACTCACCGGTGCACACGCTCAACCTAAGGGTGACTCGATGATGCCGAGTCGAGGTTAGTGGGACTAGACCCTTGCTAGTGGAGGGCCAGCAAGGCTATGATTGTTTTTCACCCCCCAAAAGATATGGAAGCCCGAATTGATGGGTTGACCGAGTGCCACAAGGGGCACGGATCACTCTCTTGCTCCCACGGTGGTCACTCGAAAGCAATGGTGCTTTAGGACCGGGCGCTCTCTTACACTCCAGCGGAGTGTTGACGAATATTAAATGAACAAACACTAAATATGAGCAAGGGTTGAGTGGTTACCTGGCCGGTTTGAAGAAACCGACCCCGGTCGGAGACGTGGGCGCGCGGGGAAGTGTGGGTTCCCCGCACATTACGTCGATGAAGCTTCTCCCTGCTAACATAATTACATTCACTACTCCTCATGCAGGAGGGTTGGACTAGGGGTGGGGAAATGTGGGGTTACAAACAAACACTACCTCTCACAAGGAGGGGCTTTAAGCCGGCCAGGCGGGGTGGGGAATGCCGAAATAAACTAAGACCTATAGTACTATCCGCTCAAGTTTGGCAGGACAGGGAGTCGCTGATGATGTCATCACAGACCCGTTTGACTTCATTAGAGGGCAAGACCAGCACCAAAACTTCTTGGGTTGGCCCAAGAAGACACCAGAATTTTTGGGGAATTTTTCGTGGTCGTCGGAGGCGGAGGTAGGATCGTGAGCCGGGTTCCTCGGTTCAGCTTCTGCTTGTTCCAGAATCCATGCAGCTGGAAGAAGTGGACCCCCCAAATGCTTCTGATGTTTGATGAGGGCGAGACCATATTCGACGTGTTCATGGGTGAGTCTTATTCGTTTCGGGACCAACGAGGATGCTGGTGGAGATCGTAGCTGACCGCGAGGGCCTAAGAAGTGGAAGGGTGGACCTGCGCACTCAGGGTATGAATTTCAGAACATTGTGCTTCGGGCTTCAAACAATGCTCCGCTTCTTGGAGATGTCAGGGGACTTGGAGGAGAACATTTCAGCCAAGCGTCGCCCCAAGAAGCTCAGAACTCTGGTCGTGGTAGCCTCTGCAATTTGCTACTGGAAGTCTGCCTGGGAGGATTTTCGCAGTCTGACGAAGATGAGTCCCCCAAGCAACCCCGACGTCAGACGGCGGCGAGACCACCTCCGTTGCGAAGCTGACAAGGACACGATTCTAACGGTACCTCTTGTACTCCCAGGAACTCCAGGATGTAGCTGTGGCCGGCGCTGCAACTGACTGGAACTCTGCAGATCTTCAGCTGAAAACAAATTGGCAGAACATGGTTGAAAGTGGATGATTATTTGGTGGATGGGTGTTGGATATGGGGGTGGTGATGTTGGGGAAAGGGTTGAGAGGTGGGAGGGGATATGGGGAAGGTGGGGAAGGGGGATGGAGATGGTCTGGTGTAGGGGGGATGGGAAGAGCGATGGTGGTGGGATGCTAGCAGCACAAGGAGAATAGGAGATGGAGTTGGAGGTCTTGGAGTGACTAAGGGGGTTATGGGGAGTGGGGGGTTTGGTCGACTAAGGCTAAGGGGGGGAGTTGGGAAGGGTGGGACGCAGCTAACAAGGGGGTGGGAAATTCAAATTTCCCTTGGGGAGGTGAAGGGGTGCTTGGGGTAGAGGAAATGGTGCTTGGGGAATAGGAAAGGTTGCTTTGGAATGGTGGAGGGTGCTTGGGGTTTGATGAGAGTAATGGAAGGAATTGATGGGCTTGGGGAGCTGAAAGGGTGGGCTGATGTGGAGGCCTGAGGTGGCAAGGGGGAGGAGAGAGAGGGGGGTGCACACTAGAGAGAGAAGGGGGAGGAGAGAGAGGGGTTCTCCCCTAGAGAGAGAAGGAGAGGGGGAGAGAGAGGGCTTCTCACCCAAGACTCTCAAGGCTTCACACCTATGGGCACACAATTTTTGGAAATTCAGATTTTAATTCTTCATTAGTTCTCACAAAGGGGGTTGAGGTCCTATTTATAGTAACCCAACCTTTTACATGACTGAACTGCTCCTGGCTTTACATATAATGACCAAAATGATCCAAGAAGCAAGCCTAGGGGGAAATGACTCATAACATAGGAAAATGACTCAAACAAAAGGGAAAATACATCAAAATAACTAATATGAAAGACTCAAAATATGGAAGTGAACCCTCCTGGAGTGTTACCCGAGTTTACACATCGCCTGGGTGAAGTGATGAACCAAGCCAGAGGGAATCGTGGGTGATGCCTCCATCAAGAACATAAGTTAGTGCATATTTTCCATCAGCCTTTACTGAGGTCTGTGTATGTTTACTGTAGCACTTACTAAGGTCGATGTACATCCTATTTGTATAAGACCAAGGTCGGTGCACATCTAATCTATGCAAGACCAAGGTCGGAGCACATTTGCAACCTTGCATTCTCAAGTCAGTGCACATGTTCTGCCTTGCATATCAAGGTAAATGCTCATTAGTCTTCACGCATATCAAGTCGGTGCATATTACTGTGCTGCATATTAAGGTCCATGCAAGTTCTTCCTTTGTCCTACTAAGGTCGAGGCACATCATGCCTTAGTCATGCTAGGGTCTACGGACATATAGGCCTATGCGCATCTAAGGTCGATGCACATTTTGCATCGTGCACATTTATACATGATGTCAATCCAAGTCGGTGCACATTGTCATTTGTATACACAAGGTCGGTGCACATTTTTACGGTAGCATTTAGAGTCTGAGCACATGCACCATTTAGGTCGGAGCACATTCTTACTTAAGGTCGAAGCACCTTCTTTAGGGTCGGTGCACATGAACAATGTGCTTGCATGAGGTCTGAGCATGTTCATTCTTCAAGTCTGAGCATATGCATAAAAACCTTCCTATGCAGGTTGGAGCACCTTCATCCTTGGTCTAAGCACATGCATATGATTTCTTCATTAGAGTCGGTGCACATTGTGCCCTGCGCACATTGAAGGTCGTTGCACATTTGCCTTGTGCAAAAAAAGGATAGTGAGAACACAATGGTTCTCAATATTTTAAATGCTGCAGTTAACACTGACGTATTTCCATTCGTTTTCAGGTGCAATTCTGGAAAGGAAATTCTAGACAAAGTGATTGCAGTCCATGAGAGAAATGAATAATAATATGTGATGGCCAAACGAAGAGATCACAGCAGTGATCAAATGTATGAATCTTCGTCACAGGTAAACTTTGACTCAGAGGAAATTACTTTTGAAGATTTGACGAATCTTTATAATGGTTTATTAGATAAATAAAAAACTATCAAATCTGAAACGAAGAAAACAAAAAGGATGATGTCATCTGAAATAAGTTCATTAAATCTTGAAAATGAACAACTGAAAACTAAAATAAAAAGGATTGAAAACTCTTGTGGGAATTGTGTATTTAAAGAACAATTGAATGCAGATGTTCAATTCGAGCTTAGATTGTAAGAAAAAATAATTGAATCTCTCAAAAATGAAAACGAATAACGTAATCTGAAAATTTCTGAACTGGAAGAAAAATTCAGTTCAAACAATGATGATCATGTGTTAATCAATGAACTAGTTCAGAATGAAGAATTAATAAAAGAAAATGAAGGACTGAAGCAGTTGAACACTGCTATATCTAAAAGACTTCTTGCTTTAGAAAAGGGAAAATCTGTTCGCATAGAAGAATCTAAAAAACTGAGCAATCTGGAACAAGAAGTTGAGAAATAAAAAACTGTAAATAAGGTGCTAAGTGAATGTGTTAATTGCAGTCAACAAGAGATTGCCAGTTATGAAATGCACATTGCTTCTCTAGAAAATGAAATTCATGATCTGAAAAACTCACTGTCAAAATCTGTCAAAAGTAAAGAGAAGCTAAAAGCTCCCTTGAATGATAAAGCCACTAAATTAAATGAACGGACATGTCATATTTCTGGGATTAAAAAGGAAATGAGAAACCAGCTATATACCACTTTTATTAGAAGTTCTGAAGTAGCTGGAACCTCAAGTCAATCCCCAAAACAGTTTGCTGCAACTAAAATTCAAAAAAAAGTAAGAAACAAAAAATCAAATGTAGTTTCCAGCAACCTGTGAGTGCCCCAAAAATTTTAAATATTTTTCAAGAATTTATAAAGGCCTAAATAAATTTATAAATGGTTAATAAGTTATTATGAGGCCAAGTGGTGTTAATCAATTAACCCAACCCACTTAATTAAAGTCCAAAAGGGTTTAACTCTGGCCCATTAAGTTTGGCCCACATTCTAGAAGGTAATTAAGTCTATCAACGGATATTAAGGATAAATACTAGAATATATAAGATAAGTTAATGGATAATTATCAAAAGAGTTTTAAATTGTTTGAACTCTATCCACGACACATATAATGGTCTATAGCCTAACCGTCACAGACATGTAACGCACGGTGTCTCGACCGTTACACTATGAACCAGAAAACTAAAAGAGTTGATTTCCTTTGAACTCTAGGAACGAGTAATGTAACGGTCTATCGCGAGACCACCACATAACCCTAACGCGTAGGTCCTAGTCCGTTACAAACATGTTAGTTCCGTAAGCAAAGGAACTCATGAAAAGATTGAAACTTGATGTTCCTATCCACTAGGGATCGACTTGGAAAGGATTGTAAAGACTCTAAGGACTCTTAGGGATTAGGATTTGATGAAACAAGGACTGTAAACTTGATCTAATCCTCAAAACCTAGTCTAAACTCTATAAATATGGCATAGTTCTGAACTGTGCGACCCTTACTTATTGGGCGTAAGGAAGCAAGGTAAGGAGTCATTATCTCAGGTAAGTTCTTTAGAATAATTTGTTCACAATACTTTAGACTAACTCCCCTCCGAATTTCACATCTTTAGGTCAAGAGGTCGTGGAGTCAGAACCCAAGGAAGTTACTGAAAAAGTCACAAGGGAAGGAAGGGATCTAGGGTAAGGTTCTCAACCAAATTCAGAAACTACAGTCTAAGTTAAGAGGTAGGTTATCTCATGAACGGCAAAAATAGCTTGATCGGACTAAGAGCCTCTGGTTTAATTGATTTTCATGCATGGTAGATCATTGATTTCACGTTTTGATAGCTCAATGCATATCATGCACCTCTTAGCCAAATTGAGAAATTAAAACATGACTATTCATCTATTCATGATTACCTATGCATATAGATGGCCTTTACTTCGTTAACATGTCTGGAAACTCATGATGTTTTGATAAAAGACATGATGTGAGTTGATCTCTTAGTTTCTATAGTTGTTTTCTGTTAGCAGATACTGTAACGCATTAGCATAGGACCGTCGCTTTCAAGTAACGGCCCTACGACAGACCGTTACACACTCTATGATATTTGAATTGCACTGTTGTTTCTAACGCGCTTGGACAGACGCGTTACATTCATGTAACGGCTGGGTCCTGACCGTCACAATAACAGTGACGCCCCCTCTCCAGACCGTTATAATCTGTGTTCTGTCAAACCTAAGACAGAATATAACCTACCAATCTTATTATAGTTAAAGCCTAGTTACCTAAGTTTTAAACCTAATCATGTGATTTTAAGGATATTTGATTATTCATGATAGGTATTGCATGTTTTGTCATCACTTCTACTTAAGTTATGTTAAACCAAATTCTATAGTTTTGTACTATAAAGCATGACTTTTTAGCATTGTATTGACGGAGTTTTTATCATGATTTTCACATTGATTATACATATCTCTCTATGTCAATAGAGTCAATTCTATACGTACATGGCACATATTCCGGTATGTTGTCATTAGTTCACACTTTGCACTATAGGAACACAATCTTGGACATGAGGACCTCTCTATTGGATATTCCTTCCAATGGACTAGGAAATCATTATTTCAAGGCCTCCGTAATTCTCCACGAGCGTGGGATTCCCACTAGGACGCCGAGTTGGTTGTACCAATGAAAGCCCATTAATTAGAACACTCTATCGTGGTTTTGATTCTTGAAATGTAACGGCCTTGAACTGGACCGTCAGGCTCACGTAACGGCCCAGTGCCAGACCGTCACATTCCTCTGAGTCTATTTTTATCCTTCTGGACTCGGATCACTGTAACGGCCCATTACTGGCGCGTTACATAATGTAATGGCCCAGCAAATGACCGTTACATAGCTTGCATTTGTTAACCCAAGGTTTGACCAAGGGTTGATATTCCAATGATTCTAGATAAACCTTGATGATCTAGAACTTGTCATATTGATTAAATTGATCTAAATGAAATGGAAGTTAAGGAAAATACCATTATGGTGTCGATTTATTTCTATGAGCATGACATTGTTTAAAGTCTATTTCTTGACTCCTACATTCTTATGTTGAAGCATTCATTCATTGATTTTAGTTATCATGAATTATTGGAAGTGCTATATTCTTGGCCATACTTTACTGTTATACTGCGTGGAAGTAGCTTAATTTATAACCGAAGATGCGATCGAGCATTGATTGTGTTCAAGGGCTCTATGCTAGTCCCCTCGGCTGATTACCTGAAACATACTATTTTATAAATCATGGGATATGATGCTACTGGCGTCGCATTGCGCTGGGAGTACTATTTCTATAAATAAGTGAAGATCTATGGCACGACATGACATTCTTGCTTGATATTCCACAGAAATTCACGAAGCACTTGCTCATAAGCATAAGATGCTAAAGTGAGGAATATGTGACTTTCTAGTACAATCTCATTACATTCTTGTTCATGAAAGGCCAATATCATGTTCTTGTTATATTCTTGCTAGTTCATTCTTGATCATTCTATCTTACATGATTATCTTGTTACTTTGGTTCAAACGCGTGATCGATTTGCATTCGCATGATTTTACCTTATTCTTTAGAGCTAAATTGTTAATTACTTTAATAGTGCCTTCATGTTGATGCGAAGATACCTACTGGGCAAGTGTGCTCATTACCTATTTCCAATATTTTTCAAGAGATGGAAATAGTTCGAATTCGGATTCGGGTGATTCAAGTAGCGGGTCCGAGAGCGATTGAATGTTATTATGATAAGAGTGAAGACATAGGAAGTCTAAATTGTCTAGATTGAGTCAATGTAATTTTCCTATTTCTTGAGTCTAGTAGAATGAAAATCAAATTAGTGATTGTATCTTGAATATTGAGCATTATGAAATAAAGTTGAAGTTTGATTAAATCTTGTGCAATTGCATCTAATAGTGTGATTGTCTTGCGCTCCGATTGATTCTTGCTTGTAAGAGGCTTAGCATGCCGATTGTTCGCGCTCCCCGAGCAAGTCTTTCGCTGTAATTAAAGGCTCGGGGCGTGACAGTTAAGTTGGTATCAGAGCCTAAGTCTCAAGACTTAGGGAAAAGAGTCATGTCATAGGATAAGTCTAAGCTTAAGGACCCCTACCTATGAACTAAGGAAGAAATTCCACACCCATGTGAGGATTGGGTAGAACCCGGGATAAGATAACTAATTAGCTTTAAGAATTATTTTGTTCATTGCAATTTCATGAGAAATAACAAATTGTTATTTTCTCTCAGGTACCCTATTTTTCGAATGGCTCATCGTATAGATTGGGACGGTATGCAACAAACTGTTGCCGGCCTCACCCAGGCACTACAAACTATTGCACAAGGTGGTGCAGGGGCAAGGGCAGGAGATCTTCATCGTAACTTCCGAAGTCTAAATCCTCCGCGTTTCTATGGATCTTCCAATCCAGACGAAGCAGAAAATTGGATCGATGAGATGAATCGTATATTTGATGTCATACAATGCATTGATCAGGAGAAAGTCCGTCTAGCAACGTTCCAGTTAAATAAGGATGCCCGTAATTGGTGGAAATCGATTCCGGCACCTCCGGCCGACGCACCTCATACATGGAATGACTTTCTCACCCTATTCCGTTCCAAATACTTCTCCGAGCATGTGAAGGAAAGGAAGGCCATGGAGTTTGCCTCCCTTCATCAAGGGATGATGTCAGTAGCAGAGTATGAGCTACAGTTTTCAAGGCTAGCACCGTATGCACCACATTTGATTAGTACAAAATTATTAAAAGTGAACCGATTTATGGATGGGTTACGGCACAGTTTCATTCAACAACTGGGGACACAGAATATCCGCACTTATGTGGAAATGGTTCAGAGGGCATATCTATGCGAGAGGACCTTAGAGAAGGTCGAAAGGTTGAAGGGTAAAGGAGAAGAATCCAGCCGACGAACTGATCGGCATTATAAGAAAGAGAAATTCAGCATCACGGAACCATACAAAAGCCGTGATAACAAGAAAAGATCAAGGAACGGGAATGGTGGAAGTTCCCAAAAGGGTAGTAAAAAGGTGAAGGAAGAGCAAGTCGCCTCGGCGTGCACTTTCTGTGAGAAATTCGGCCACTCGACTGAAGAATACTGGAAGCATCTAGGTGCTTGTTTGCGTTGTGGGAGTAGGGAGCATCGTGTACCAGATTGCCCCCTTATGAAGGATCAATCAAATAATGGAGGACGTAGGAGGCAGGCTCGCCTCAATGCAGTTATAGATGAAGATGAAGCACCCATGGATCAAAACGATGGGCTTATGGAAGGTACTCTTCAAATTTGTTCTCGTCCTGCATTCGTACTATTCGATACTGGTGCTTCTCATTCTTTTATCTCCACCACTTTTGCAAACACCTTACCAACTGCAGCAGTTCCCCTACCTTCAGATCTTGCTATTACTACACCTTTAGGATCTGGAACTAAGCTTACCAAGTATTATCTCGATTGTGAGGTGGTAGTAGAAGGACACAATCTCCCCGCAAACTTAGTATGCCTCGATATGAAAGGTTATGATGCCATTTTAGGGGTAGATTGGCTTGTAGACCATGATGCTTACATCAACTGCCGAAATAGGATGATATCTTTCCGAAAGCCCGGTCTTCCAAGATTTTCCTTTCTTGGCATCAAGTACAAAAAGTATCCGACCATTATATCTTCTCTTCACGCTTGCAAGCTTATCTCGCAAGGATGTGAAGCTTTTCTTGCTTCAGTCGTTGTCACCGAATCTAAGGAAATTGTCCTAGCAAACATTCCTATTGCAAATGAGTTCACAGACGTGTTCCCAGCTGAACTATCTAGTTTACCACCCGAGAGGGAAGTAAACTTTACCATTGAACTCATTCCAGGTGCGGCACCTGTTTCTATAGCCCCTTACAGGATGTCTCCCACAGAACTTAAGGAACTAAAGAAGCAATTACAAGAACTTCTAGACAAGGGTTTTATCAGACCTAGCACATCCCCCTGGGGTGCGCCTGTTCTATTTGTCAAGAAGAAGGATGGTTCTCTCAGATTATGCATCGACTACCGACGATTGAATCAACTTACAATCAAGAACAAGTGTCCATTGCCACGTATTGACGAGCTCTTCGATCAGCTTTCGGGAGCTGAGTACTTTTCTAAGATTGACCTTAGGTCTGGTTACCATCAACTTATAATTAAAGAAGAAGACATTTATAAATCAGCTTTTTGAAGTCGTTATGGCCACTATGAATTCGTGGTGATGCCGTTCGGTCTAACTAATGCCCCAACAACATTCTTGCAACTTATGAATAGTGTCTTCCAGCCATATTTAGACCAATTCATCATCGTCTTCATCGATGATATCCTTATATACTCCAAGACTAAAGAAGAACATGAAGAACATCTAAGGATAGCTTTGCAAACACTTAGAGAACACAAGCTATATGCCAAACTCAATAAGTGTGAAATTTGGCTCAAGGAAGTCTCATTCCTAGGCCACATCATTTCAAAAGAAGGTGTTGCTGTGGATCCTTCTAAGGTAGAAGCTGTCAGAGATTGGAGTCGAACAACGACTATATCTGAAGTTAGAAGCTTTTTGGGTCTAGCAGGTTATTATAGAAGATTCATAAAGGACTTCTCGAAGATCGCGATTCCTTTAACTAGACTTACTAGAAAAGAAAATCATTTTATCTGGTCGAAGGACTGTGAAAAGAGTTTTCAAAGTCTTAAGAATCATCTTACAACAGCCCCTGTTTTGTCACTACCAATAGAGGGTGCTGGATTCGAAGTATATACGAATGCATCTGGAATTGGCTTAGGGTGTGTCCTTATGCAAGATGGAAAGATGATTTGCTATTCTTCAAGACAATTGAAACGTCACGAAGAAAATTATCCTGTACATGATTTGGAATTAACAGTAGTTATTTTCGCCTTGAAAATTTGGCGTCATTATCTTTATGGAGAAAAGTTCACGATCTACACAGACCACAAGAGCTTGAAATATTTATTTTCTCAAAAGGAGCTTAATATGAGGCAAAGGAGGTGGTTAGAACATCTCAAGGACTTTGATTTTACTATTCAATATCATCCTGGCAAGGCAAATGTTGTAGCAGATGCACTTAGCAGAAAATCAATTGGTATGTTATCAAGTCTCATGATTAGTGTGACTAACCTTATTCCTCAATTTACCCAGTTGAATTTAGATGTTGACGTTAAGGAAGAAGATTGCTTCATAGCTAATATCCGAGCTCAACCTACATTGATAGAGGATTTGGCCAAGTTACAAGAGGATGATCCAATTTTACTGGAAATTAAGGCCAATATTGAACAAAGACCGGATTTTTCTATTTCTAATGATGGAAGATTGCTATTCAAGGGCCGAATGTGTATACCGGATCATGAGGATACAAAGAAATTGATCTTAGAAGAAGCACATAAATCAAAGTACTCCATCCATCCAGGAGGTACCAAGATGTATCAAGATCTCAAAAGAAACTTCTGGTGGCCCAATATGAAGAGGGAAGTAGCTGACTTTGTATCTCGTTGTCTTACATGCCAACAAGTGAAGGCGGAACATTTCAGACCTGCAGGAAAATTAAATCCCTTAAATATTCCCGAATGGAAATGGGAAAGTATAGGAATGGATTTCATTATGGGATTACCTAAGACAAGAGGTGGACATGATGGAATATGGGTAATCATAGACCGATTGACTAAATCTGTACATTTCATATCAATAAAAAGTCGATGGTCTGTGGATATTCTAGCAGCATTATACATCAAAGAAATTGTTAAACTACATGGTATCCCTATCTCTATTATATCAGATAGAGATCCACATTTTACATCACAATTCTGGAAAAGTTTACAACATTCACTGGGGACTAGATTAAATTTCAGCACAGCCTTTCATCCACAAACTGATGGTCAGACAGAAAGGACTAATCAGGTGGTAGAAGATATGCTCAGGGCTTGTGTCATTGATTTTGGAGGAAGTTGGCATGATCACTTGCCTCTGGTAGAATTTACATATAACAACAGTTATCAAGCAAGCATACAAATGACACCTTTTGAAGCTCTATATGGGAAAAGTTATCAATCACCAATATGTTGGAATGAAATAGGGGAAAGGCAATTTCTAGGCCTCGACCTTATTAGAGATTCTACAGAGAAAATAAAGCTCATCTAGGAAAGAATGAAAATGGCACAAGATAGGCAAAAGTCTTATGCTGATAATCGAAGACGTGACTTGGAGTTTCAGGTAGGAGATCATGTGTATTTGAAGGTTTCTCCATGTCGTGGTATTCGAAGATTTGGCATCAAAGGAAAGCTAACTCTAAGGTTCATTGGCCCATTTGAAATTCTTGAAAGGGTCGGTGAAGTGGCTTATAGATTGGCCTTACCTCCACAGTTAGCAGGAGTTCATGACGTATTTCACGTCTCTATGTTGAAAAAGTACGTATATGATCCAGATCATATTATCACTTATGACAATATAGAGATTCAGAAAGACTTGACATACGAACAAACACCGATCAAAATTATGGATCTGGAAGTGCGTCAATTAAGAAATAAAGTTATTCCCATGGTCAAGATCCAATGGAAGAAAATATGGCCACATGAAGCAACATGGGAAACCGAAACGACTATGCGGAAAAGATTCTCAGAATTATTCAATTTTAAGTACACTCTCCTCAATACATGTTTTGAATTTGGGGACCAAATTCTTTCTAAGTGGGGGAGGGTGTAGTGCCCTAGATATTTTAAATAATTTTCAAGAATTTATAAAGGCCTAAATAAATTTATAAATGGTTAATAAGTTATTATGAGGCCATGTGGTGTTAATCAATTAACCCAACCCACTTAATTAAAGTCAAAAAGGTTTTAACTCTGGCCCATTAAGTTTGGCCCACATTCTAGAAGATAATTAAGTCTATCCACGGATATTAAGGATAAATAGTAGAATATATAAGATAAGTTAATGGATAATTATCAAAAGAGTTTTAAATTGTTTGAACTCTATCCACGACACATATAACGGTCTATAGCCTAATCGTCACAGACATGTAACGCACGGTGTCTTGACCATTACACTATGAACCAGAAAACTAAAATAGTTGATTTCCTTTGAACTCTAGGAACGAGTAATGTAACGATCTATCGCGAGACCGCCACATAACCCTAACGCGTAGGTCCTAGTCCGTTACATACATGTTAGTTCCGTAAGTAAAGGAACTCATTAAAAGATTGGAACTTGATGTTCCTATCCACTAGGGATCAACTTGGAAAGGATTGTAAAGACTCTAAGGACTCTTAGAATTAGGATTTGATGAAATAAGGACTCTAAACTCGATCTAATCCTCAAAACCTAGTCTAAACTCTATAAATAGGGCATAGTTCTGAACTGTGCGACCCTTACTTTTTGGGCGTAAGGAAGCAAGGTAAGGAGTCATTATCTAAGGTAAGTTCTTTAGAATAATTTGTTCACAATACTTTAGACTAAATCCCCTCCGAATTTCACATCTTTAGGTCAAGAGGTCGTGGAGTTAGAACCCAAGGAAGTTACTGAAAAAGCCACAAGAGAAGGAAGGGATCTAGGGCAAGGTTCTCAACCAAATTCAGAAACTACAGTCTAAGTTAAGAGGTAGGTTATCTCATGAATGGCAAAAACAGCTTGATAGGACGAAGAGCCTCTGGTTTAATTGATTTTCATGCATGGTAGATCATTGATTTCACGTTTTGATAGCTCAATGCATATTATCCACCTCTTAGCCAAATTGAGAAATTAAAACATGACTATTCATCTATTCATGATTACCTATGCATATAGATGGCCTTTACTTCGTTAACATGTCTGGAAACTCATGATGTTTTGATAAAAGACATGATGTGAGTTGATCTCTTAGTTTCTATAGTTATTTTCTGTTAGCAGATACTGTAACGCATTAGCATAGGACCGTCGCTTTCAAGTAACGGCCCTACGACAGGCCATTACACACTCTGTGATATTTGAATTGCACTGTTGTTTCTAACGCGCTTGGACAGACACGTTACATTCATGTAACAGCTGGGTCCTGACCGTCACAATAACAGTGACGCCCCCTCTCCAGACCGTTATAATCTGTGTTCTGTCAAACCTAAGACGGAATATAACCTGCCAATCTTATTATGGTTAAAGCCTAGTTTCCTAAGTTTCAAACCTAATCATGTGATTTTAAGGATATTTGATTATTCATGATAGGTATTGCATGTTTTGTCATCACTTCTACTTAAGTTATGTTAAACCAAATTCTATAGTTTTGTACTATAAAGCATGACTTTTTAACATTGTATTGACGGAGTTTTTATCATGATTTTCACATTGATTATACATATCTCTCTATGTCAATAGAGTCAATTCTATACGTACATGGCACATATTCCGGTATGTTGTCATTAGTTCACACTTTGCACTATAGGAACACAATCTTGGACATGAGGACCTCTCTATTGGATATTCCTTCCAATGGACAAGGAAATCATTGTTTCAAGGCCACCGTAATTCCCCGCAAGCCTGGGATTCCCACTAGGACGCCGAGTTGGTTGTACCAATGAAAGCCCATTAATTAGAACACTCTATCGTGGTTTTGATTCTTGAAATGTAATGGCCTTGAACTGGACCGTCAGGCTCACGTAACGGCCCAGTGCCAGACCGTCACATTCCTCTGAGTCTATTTTTATCCTTCTGGAATGATCTAGAACCTGTCGTATTGATTAAATTGATCTAAATGAAATGGAAGTTAAGGAAAATACCGTTATGCTGTCGATTTATTTCTATGAGCATGACATTGTTTAAAGTCTATTTCTTGACTCCTACATTCTTATGTTGAAGCATTCATTCATTGATTTTTGTTATCATGGAATTATTGGAAGTGCTATATTCTTGGCCATACTTTACTGTTATACTGCGTGGAAGTAGCTTAATTTATAACTGAAGATGCGATCGAGCACTGATTGTGTTCAATGGCTCTATGCTAGTCCCCTCGGCTGATTGCCGGAAACATACTATTTTATAAACCATGGGGTATGATGCTACTGGCGTCGCATTGCGCTGGGAGTACTATTTCTATAAATAAGTGAAGATCCATGGCACGACATGACATTCTTGCTTGATATTCCACAGAAATTCACGAAGCACTTGCTCATAAGCATAAGATGCTACAGTGAGGAATATGTGGCTTGCTAGTACAAGCTCGTTACATTCTTGTTCATGGAAGGCCAATATCATGTTCTTGTTATATTCTTGCTAGTTCATTTATGATCATTCTATCTTACATGATTATCTTGTTACTTTGGTTCAAACGAGTGATCGATTCGCATTCGCATGATTTTACCTTATTCTTTAGAGCTAAATTGTTAATTACTTTAATAGTGCCTTCATGTTGATGCGAAGATACCTACTGGGTAAGTGTGCTCATTACCTATTTCCAATATTTTTCAGGAGATGGAAATAGTTCGAATTCGGATTCGGGTGATTCAAGTAGCGGGTCCGAGAGCGATTGAATGTTATTATGACAAGAGTGAAGACATAGGAAGTCTAAATTGTCTAGATTGAGTTAATGTAATTTTCCTATTTCTTGAGTCTAGTAGAATGAAAATCAAATTAGTTATTGTATCTTGAATATTGAGCATTATGAAATAAAGTTGAAGTTTGATTAAATCTTGTGCAATTGCATCTAATAGTGTGATTGTCTTGCGCTCTGATTGATTCTTGCTTGCAAGAGGTTTACCATGTCGGCTGTTCGCGCTTCCCGAGCGAGTTTTCCGCTGTAATTAAAGGCTCGGGGCGTGACACACAGAAAAGAAAATCCAATGTTTCATATTTTTACTGTAGGAAATCTGGCCATATGATGAATGACTATTTTGTAATGAAGAAAGATGACTTGAATAGTGATAGAATTCATGCTAGGAATTCTCATGTTAAAAAATCTTCTTCTGTTCAAAACAAGAGGATTCAATGTTTTTACTATCATAAGATAGGTCATCTCATGCATGAATGTAGACTAATGAAACAAGATGACCTGAATGCTAAGAAATTTCCTTTTGTTCAGAAAGAGAATGTTCACTATATTTATTGTGAAAAATTTGGCCACATTGCTGCTCAATGTTGGCAGGTTCAGGGAAAGAAATTCAACTCTAAATCTGTTGAATTCCCTGTAAACAGAAATAATTTTTGCAGGACTAAATTTATCTTTAACAGAAATTTTTTTGTGTGCTTTGAATGTGGGAAACCTGGCCACAAAGCCTCTGACTGTTGGCTGGCCAATGGTAAGAAAAATGCTAGAGTAGACAACAAGAAATTCCATGTTCTAGCTCATACCAAAAATGTGAAATCTGCTGTGCATTGCCATCATTGTGGCAAGATTGGACATGTCATGAAAGAATGCTGGCATGCTCAAGGGAAAAGATCTAATTCTAAACTTATAAATTTCCTTGCAAATGAAAACATTTTTGATAGAAACAAATTTGTTAAAGGAAAATTCATTACATGCTTGAGTGTGGTAAGCCAGGCCATAGAGCTGTGAATTGTTGGCTGGCTGATAATAAAAGACAAAATGCTCATGTAAATAACAGAAACATTCATGCTCATGCACATCAGTTTCATACTCATGCTGATGTGCATAATATGAACAAAAAGTCTGTTGTGTCATGTCATTACTGTGGGAAGTCTCGGCACTCTATGAATGATTATTCCTTAATGATGTTTGATGATCTGAAAGCTCAGAAAATGTGGAAAGCACCGTTCAGAGGTGCCAATGTCATTTCAGGACCTAAGACATCTTGGATACCTGTCTATGCAAAATGAGATTCAGTTTTTTCAGGTGTGCCTTGGAAGGAAATAAAAAGCGGGTTAAATAAACCAAGGCACCCAAGTAAGGTAAAACCCCATTTCTACTGGTTACAAGGATGTTCATTTGAATTCTTTTAATCTCTTTTAGATAGCTACATTTCATGCTTAATCTGTTAAATAAAATCTCATGCATACATGTTCTTAACTGCTTTGACATTTGCACTGCACAATCAGAGTTTCTTCATATATTGAGTTGTTTGTGCATGTAATTTCATGTCTGCATACATTTTCACATATGCATATCCAATCGAATTGTCTTGCATGTTCTGAAATTGTTATGCATCTTCATGCATGATTTCATGATATATCAAATGGTTTAGCTCTAAAGGACAGATTAAGTCTGTCTGGAAGTTCTAACCATGTGTGAGATGGTCTCTAGACCAAGTTCTCCACCGAGTACCATGGGTCAAATGTGCACATAGAAAAGTTTAGAAACTCATGAGCATAGTCTACATAATTGTGCATATGTGAGAATGAAAAAAAATTGGATATCTTTCACTGAAATTCAAAAATGTCTGTAATTGATGCATACATTTGTCAATTGAATTTGTTTGATATTTGTCATAATGCATTCACTGAACATCTATTACATGCATTTTTCATATGCATACATATATGCTTGATAAATTGTCATCAACATTGAAAATTAGATGCATATAGGACTGCATTGGCACTTCATTGTCATGCATGACCATTATGGTATATCAAATGGTAAGTTACTAATGGGCAGATGCAATCTGTCTGGAAGTTCTTACTATGTGTGAGGTGATCTTTAGACCAAGTCCTCTGCCTGGTACCATAGGTCAAAATGCACCCAGGGCGACAGTCTAAGACATTCATATGAATAATTTATTTTGGGACCATCGCATAGTTGCTTTCAGCATTGACTTTGTCACGTCCCGAGCGCGGAAGATACCCGGAGATGCGTGACGTGTCTATATCAATCATGTCAATCAGAGTGGTCGTGTATTCGACACGAAGACAGAGATGCGCAAAATAGCAAGATAACCCAATCCTTATTTCATAATGGATAGACTATTACAAATCCAATACTCTGTTTAACAAAAAGAAAAGAATACATATTTGACTCAAGAAACTATAGAAAAGACTAGACGACACTTGTAGAAGCTCTATCACTTTCACTCTTGATCATTCCCATCCGATTGACTTCCATCGTCGTCGGACTTACCTGAAAAGTAAAAAGGGACAAACGGAATGAGCGAACGCTCAGTAGGAAATTATATCTCAAGTACTAGCAAGGGGTTTAAGTAATTACATTTTTATGAATGCAATAAAGCTATGCATGCTCGCATAACACGACAGGATAGATAGAATGTAGTATCAAGGAAATAAGATGAACTTTCAACAAGATAACAAGTTTATTCGAGATATTCAAGCAAGTACATTTAACAAATCATGTCAAGAACTTTGGCTATCATGTATCAAGCAAGCAAGTAAATTACCCTTTTTCGGGCCACGCATTTCATTTCATGTCAAGTACGAGTCAAGTACAAGATGTGTGTGGAATGTCCAATCAAGCAAGTCAAGTACTCGGTATAATGCCAGATACCTTATCATTTTAACTCCCATGGGCACAAGTACTTTCGGGTGCTCCTCCTAGGACCAGATCGGGCCCTATATGCGCAGGCATTTATCATGTGTTTTGACATCCACTCTTGTTTATATAGCCAATATAGAATTTCAATAATCAAGCTTGTAGATACATATGACAACATTGATAGAATAGAGTCCAAAAATATGACAAAGGCCGTAGAATGGCGATAATAACGGTATAATCACGAGTTCGATAAAACTAGGTAGAATATGGTTCCCTTAACTTAGGTACCATGATAAATCGATATGGACATTCTTTATATAGAATTGAGGTCCACATGAACATAAGATCAAGCAAGATACCCTCATTCTTATCATAGAATTGGGGTTTACAAGAACTACATGCTATGGCATGAAATCATCATCCCATTAAGAATTTCTTATGATATACTCTTTGTATAATCATAAGGGCCGGTATACCATGTTTCTTTAGATTGACATGGCAAGGATCGTGTAATGGGTTTTTAGGGTACAACCAGCTCAGTCGGCCTTGAGGGAATCCAAGGCTACGAGGAGTCTTACGGAGGTCTCTATGACTAACTCGCTAGTCCAAAGGAACGGAATGTCCAATGGAGAGCTTGTATGTCAATGAGAGTTGAGTGTGATCGATAAATCAATGTAAAAAGTGGGACTATACTCACAGAATGGAGAATAGTGCCGATATATATATATATATATATATATATATGTATAATATGAAACCATCGGTAATAGAATCAAGACGAAATCAAGTTACAGTAAAATAACGACTTAAGTAAAGTCGTGTATTGAATAATTAACGCCTAACATGAGGGCGTTTACATATATTGCCAATTTGTAGAATTTTCATTATTTCATTAATTTATCAAAAACATGCCTTGCCTGGGGGCGTTTATTCAAAGTTGAGATCAAAAATGCGCCCTTGGAAGGGGCGTTACTTTCTAATTCCATTTTACAGAATATGTAAATTTCAGGATTTTAACAGATACACGCCCTAGGAAGGGGCGTTACTTTTCAGATTCACGCCTTGTTCTGGGGCGTTAAAATATGGAAAACGACTTTGTCCAAGTCGTGAATTTCAAGAATTTTACAATATTACAGGAAATATGAGACATGTCGTTGTAGTATAACAGGAATTCACAGGTAGGGGTATGCAAGATATTAGAATATATATTTCATAATTTATTGAATTTTAAACAGGATCAATTATAAATTTTCAGGTGAGTCTTATGAAATTAACGCCTGCGTACATGGCGTCAAATATTAAATTGACGACAACTGCATGGTCGTGTATTTTAAATTAGCGCCCTGATCAAGGGCGTTTCTTTCAAAATATTGCAGAGAACGTAATAAAACCTTATAAACAGTATGCATGCCATGCTTATGTATAGATATCTTGCATTAATTCTTATTTGGGCTACAATAACTTGAGAAAATCCTACCTTAATAATGGATTTGAAGATGAAAGACACGTGAAGATCTTGATAAGAACACCCTGAAGCTTCTAACAACAGCAACCAGCAGCAGGCAAAGAACCTTTGTTCTTTGATAGATCACTAGAGTTTTCCTACAGAGGGATATGAAGAGATATTAGTAATTTCATCATAATGCTTGGCTGAAGATGGAAGATAGAAGAACTTACCCTTGTTCTTCACGAAGTCTAGGCTTCTTCAACCTGTAAGAAGAAAGAGGGTGAAGAATCATTAGTTCTTCACGTAGGCAAAGCAGAGAACAAAAGGAATTAGAAGAACAGTTTGTTCTTCACGTACCTCTGCAGTCGAATGAATCAAATAGGTTTAGGGTTGTTCGATCAAGACTATTTATAGGATTTTTTTGGGAATCCTATTAGGGCTAGAGTTTGATTAGAAGTAATGTTTCTAAGATAGAGTTATTGCCACGTTATAACTCTTTCTAATACTTATCACTTACTCTGGATGAGCTCTGGGACGAACGGTTCCGAATGGAATTAACGACTTTGGTCAGGGCGTGTATTCTTTAATTAACGCCTTGCATAAGGGCGTTTCTTAAAAAGCGCCTTGAAAAAGGGCGTTTCGTGTTTTAAAACACGCCCAAGATAGGGGCGTTTCTTTTACTTACCCATTTGGTCGCGTGAGAACTGACGACCGTAGGTGTGGGCGTCCTTTCTTTATTCACGCCATGGATAGAGGCGTTTCTTTATAAATTAACGCCTTAATAAGAGGCATTATTTTTAATTTGTTTTATTTCGTCCAATTAACCCTATTCCTTTTATATATATTACTTCTGTAATATATATGTTTTAATTCATTTCAATTATTCATTTATTAGGGTTGCTACACCCTCCCCCACTTAAAAAGAATTTGGTCCCCAAATTCAATATATATATATTTATACACGTGGAGAGTGTAGGACATATACCTCTTAGAATAACTCGGGAAATCGTTTCTTCATAGATTCCTCGGTCTCCCATGTCGCTTCGTGTTCAGGATTCTTATTCCATTGCACCTTAAGCATGGGAATAACCTTATTCGTTAGAGCTCGTATTTCTCGATCTAATATCTTTAAAGGCCTCTGTTCATATGTGAGATCTTTCTGGATCACCAGATCTCCATGCTCAATAATATGTGACGGATCGTGCACATACTTCTTCAACATAGATATGTGAAATACATTGTGTACCTCGGACAACTGAGGGGGCAACGCGATGCGATAAGCAACCTCGCCAACTCTTTCGAGTACCTCAAATGGTCCGATGAATCTTGGCGTAAGCTTGCCCTTAACACCAAATCTTCGTATGCCACGTCCAGGGGATATTTTAAGAAATACATGATCTCCAACCTGGAATTCAAGATCTCTTCTCCTTGTATCAGCATAAGCCTTTTGCCTTGTCTGAGCAACTTGTAATCTTTCTCTGATTACCTGTATCTTCTCAGTTGTATCCCTTACCATGTCTGGACCTAATAGTTGTTTCTCTCCAACTTCGTTCCAACATATGGGAGATCGGCAACTCCTTCCGTATAAGGCTTCGAAAGGTGCCATTTGGATACTAGCTTGGTAGCTATTATTATATACAAATTCAACTAAAGGTAAGTGGTCATGCCAGCTTCCTCCAAAGTCAATAATGCATGCTCTCAGCATATCTTCAACAACTTGATTAGTTCGCTCGGTCTGACCATCCGTTTGTGGGTGAAAAGCAGTACTAAAGTTGAGCCTTGTTCCCAACGAATGTTGTAATCCCTTCCAAAAATGAGAAGTAAAACGGGGATCTCTATCAGACACGATTGAGACAGGAATTTCATGTATCCTGACTATTTCTTTGATGTATAGTGCAGCTAGCACATCAATTGACCATCGGCTTTTGATTGGCAAGAAATGTGCCGATTTAGTCAATCGGTCAATGATAACCCAGATTCCATCATGTCCTCCTTTAGATTTAGACAAACCCATGATGAAGTCCATACCAATATCCTCCCATTTCCACTTAGGAATATCTAGAGGATGTAGTTTTCCCGCAGGCTTTTGGTGTTCCGCCTTGACCTGTTGGCATGTGAGACAGCGTGATACATAGTCCGCTATTTCTCTTTTCATATTAGGCCACCAAAAGTTCCTCTTTACATCTTGGTACATTTTGGTTGATCCTGGATGAATAGTGTACCTTGATCGGTGAGCTTCATCTAAGATCTTCTTCTTTAATTCCGGACAATCGGGTATACAAGTTCTATCTTTGAACGATAATCTTCCATCAGAAGTTAGTTGAAAATCAGATTGTCCTTCTAATCTGCCTTTGATTCCTACTAATATAGGATCATCATCCTGAAGTGTTTGTATCTCAGATAACAAATCTGACTGTATGCTTACATGAGATAGTGTGACAAATTTGGATTCCGTGTCCAAGCTTATATTGAGCTCGGAGAATTGTTCAAGTAACCTCCATTCTTGCATCATACAATTTGCTATCATTGCTCTCGGCTTTCGACTAAGGGCGTCAGCAACATAATTACCCTTTCTGGGATGGTATTGTATATTGAAGTCGAAGTCCTTGAGATATTCTAGCCAGCGTCTTTGTCTCATGTTTAGCTCCTTTTGTGAAAATAGATATTTGAGACTTTTGTGATCGGAGTATACAGTAAACTGTACTCCATATAAGTAGTGTCTCCATATCTTTAGGGAAAATACTACCGCGGCCAGTTATAAGTCATGGACGGGGTAATTCTCCTCATGCTTCTTCAGTTGACGTGAAGAGTATGCTATGACCTTTCCTTGTTGCATTAGGACACATCCAAGGCCAATGCCAGAAGCATCAGTGTAGACCTCGAATTTCTCTCCTTCTGTTGGTAGAGCTAACACTGGAGCTATAGTGAGATGATCTTTGAGAGTTTGGAAACTTCTTTCACATTCCTCACTCCATTCATATCGGATCTCCTTACGAGTTAACCTTGTAAGTGGCACGGCGATTGTTGAGAAGTCTTTGATGAATCGCCTGTAATAGCCTGCAAGACCTAAGAAACTTCTGATCTCGCTTGCATTAGTGGGTCTTTCCCAGTTTCTTACAGCTTCAACCTTTGACGGATTTACAGATAAACCGTCCTTGGATATGACATGTCCGAGAAAAGTCACTTCTTCAAGCCAGAACTCGCATTTGCTGAGTTTAGCATATAATTGATTTGTCCTCAAGACTTGCAATGCAATCCTCAAATGCTCTTCATGTTCTTCCTTAGTCTTAGAATATATCAATATATCATCAATGAAAACCACCACAAATTGATCTAGATAAGGCCTGAATATGCTATTCATCAACTGCATAAAGGCAGCAGGGGCATTTGTTAGTCCAAAAGGCATAACAACAAATTCATAGTGGCCATACCTGCTTCTGAACGCAGTTTTATGAATATCTTCATCTTTAATCCTCAATTGATGATAACCAGACCTGAGATCAATCTTGGAGAAATGTTTGGATCCAGAAATCTGATCAAATAATTCATCGATTCTCGGCAGTGGATACTTGTTCTTGATAGTAAGATGATTCAACTGTCGATAGTCGATACACAATCTCATGGATCCATCCTTCTTCCTTACAAATAGGACTGGGGCTTCCCACGGGGAAGTACTTGGTCTAATGAACCCTTTTTGAATCAATTCCATCAATTGCTTCTTCAATTCTTTTAGTTCTGCAGGGGACATTCTATAGGGTGCCTTTGAAACAGGACCAGCACCAGGGGCTAAGTCGATGGTAAAGGCCACATCTCTTTGCGGGGGTAATCCCGGCAATTCTTCCGGAAATACGTCTGGAAATTCTCGCACTACCTGAATGTCCTCTATCTTGGTTTCTTTAGCTTCTTTAATAGTGACAAAAGCAAGGAAGGATACACATCCTTTCTTGACGAGCTTGCTTGCTCGAAGAGCCGAAATAAGAGGGGATTTGCTTCGACTCTTAGGACTAGTATAAGTCAGTTCCGGAAATTCCTTGAAAACAATCTTGCTATCACGGCAATCAACCGTTGCCTGGTATTTGGATAACCAATCTGCTCCTAGTATAACATCATACTCTTTTAGATCTAAGCAGATAAGATCAATAGGAAAATTCTTTCCTCGAACCAATACCTCACAGTTTTGGTAATGATGTGTGATATCCGTCTCGTTTCCGAGAGGAGTAGACAACACTATTTTCATCCATTCCGGTTCTAGAGGTAACGGGTCAGCAAACTTCTTAGAAACAATAGAATGCGATGCACCCGTATCAAATAAGACATGTGCATATTTGGAACAAATTTTCAATGTACCTTCCACTAATCCGCCTTCTTCTTCCGGTTCGGTCTCCTGTATTGCATGAAGACGAGCATTCTTTGTCACCGGGCGTTTACTATTGCCGGCTTGGTCGTTCATTAATGGACACTCGGGAATCCGATGCTCACGGCTTCCACAACGGAGACAAGCTCCTAATTTCCTCCAGCATTCTTCTGTCTTGTGACCAGCCTTGTCACAATGCTTGCAGACTGCGTTTGAAGGTGTAGTGGTGATAGAGAAAGGCTTGGATTTCTTGAACTTCTGATCTTGAGAGGAAGAACCTCCATTATTGGGCCTCTTCTTAAAGTTGGGTTTAAAAGAACCCGAACTTGTGACTTGCTCCTTTTTGTCTTTCCCACGGATCCTATCAGATAGTTCCGTGGCATCTTCAAGCAACTGAGCTCGGCGCACTATTTCAGTATAAACTTGAATATCCATAGGCGCCAGTTGAGTAATGTAGTGGGGCCTAAGCCCATTAAGAAATCTACGGGCTTTCATCTTTTCCGTGCTAATTAAATGCTTAGCATATCTAGACAGTCTAGAGAACTGTGCTTCATAATCAGCCACTGATAAAGATCTTTGCTTTGATGCGGCAAATTCGGCGGCCTTCTTTTCCTGGACCCTATCAGAGAAATATTTGGCGTTGAAATATTCAACGAATTCTCCCCATGTAACTTGAGTTGGGTCAATTGTAGCTTCAATCAACTCCCACCAGCATCTAGCATCCTTTTCTAACTGGAAAGTAGCTAATAAGACTTTGTCCTGATCCGTGCATTACATAACACGGAATATACGTTCAATCTCCCGAACCCAATGCTCGGCATCGTCTGGATCGGTCGATCCCATGAACTTCGGGGGATTCATATTCTCGAATGCTTGGTGTAAGCTTCCAGCTCGTGGAGCACCACCCCGTGCTACCTGTTGTAGCACTTGGGTCATCCCTTGAAGGGTACGCTGCATGTTGCGCCATTGAGCACGTTCGGCAGCCATTATCCTACAATTACAATAGCTATGTTAGTATTATATCACTATGATCTTATAAAGGACTCATTGATCATTTAACCCTTGGTTCTACCCACTCTCACTTGGTTAAAGGTTTTGAAACCTATCCTTGGACTTGGGTTTCCTAGGAATTGAATACCTTAGGCTCTGATACCACAAAGACTGTCACGCCCCGAGCGCGGAAGATACCCGGAGATGCGTGACGTGTCTATATCAATCATGTCAATCAGAGTGGTCGTGTATTCGACACGAAGACAGAGATGCGCAAAATAGAAAGATAACCCAATCCTTATTTCATAATGGATAGACTATTACAAATCCAATACTCTGTTTAACAAAAAGAAAAGAATACATATTTGACTCAAGAAACTATAGAAAAGACTAGACGACACTTGTAGAAGCTCTATCACTTTCACTCTTGATCATTCCCATCCGATTGACTTCCATCGTCGTCGGACTTACCTGAAAAGTAAAAAGGGACAAACGGAATGAGCGAACGCTCAGTAGGAAATTATATCTCAAGTACTAGCAAGGGGTTTAAGTAATTACATTTTTATGAATGCAATAAAGCTATGCATACTCGCATAACACGACAGGATAGATAGAATGTAGTATCAAGGAAATAAGATGAACTTTCAACAAGATAACAAGTTTATTCGAGATATTCAAGCAAGTACATTTAACAAATCATGTCAAGAACTTTGGCTATCATGTATCAAGCAAGCAAGTAAATTACCCTTTTTCGGGCCACGCATTTCATTTCATGTCAAGTACGAGTCAAGTACAAGATGTGTGTGGAATGTCCAATCAAGCAAGTCAAGTACTCGGTATAATGCCAGATACCTTATCATTTTAACTCCCATGGGCACAAGTACTTTCGGGTGCTCCTCCCAGGACCAGATCGGGCCCTATATGCGCAGGCATTTATCATGTGTTTTGACATCTACTCTCGTTTATATAGCCAATATAGAATTTCAATAATCAAGCTTGTAGATACGTATGACAACATTGATAGAATAGAGTCCAAAAATATGACAAAGGCCGTAGAATGGCGATAATAACGGTATAATCACGAGTTCGATAAAACTAGGTAGAATATGGTTCCCTTAACTTAGGTACCTTGATAAATCGATATGGACATTCTTTATATAGAATTGAGGTCCACATGAACATAAGATCAAGCAAGATACCCTCATTCTTATCATAGAATTGGGGTTTACAAGAACTACATGCTATGTCATGAAATCATCATCCCATTAAGAATTTCTTATGATATACTCTTTGTATAATCATAAGGGCCGGTATACCATGTTTCTTTAGATTGACATGGCAAGGATCGTGTAATGGGTTTTTAGGGTACAACCAGCTCAGTCGGCCTTGAGGGAATCCAAGGCTACGAGGAGTTTTACGGAGGTCTCTATGACTAACTCGCTAGTCCAAAGGAACGGAATGTCCAATGGAGAGCTTGTATGTCAATGAGAGTTGAGTGTGATCGATAAATCAATGTAAAAAGTGGGACTATACTCACGGAATGGAGAATAGTGCCGATATATACATATATATATATATGTATAATATGAAACCATCAGTAATAGAATCAAGACGAAATCAAGTTACAGTAAAATAACGACTTGAGTAAAGTCGTGTATTGAATAATTAACGCCTAACATGAGGGCGTTTACATATATTGCCAATTTGCAGAATTTTCATTATTTCATTAATTTATCAAAAACACGCCTTGCCTGGGGGCGTTTATTCAAAGTTGAGATCAAAAACGCGCCCTTGGAAGGGGCGTTACTTTCTAATTCCATTTTACAGAATATGTAAATTTCAGGATTTTAACAGATACACGCCCTAGGAAGGGGCGTTACTTTTCAGATTCACGCCTTGTTCTGGGGCGTTAAAATATGGAAAACGACTTTGTCCAAGTCGTGAATTTCAAGAATTTTACAATATTACAGGAAATATGAGACATGTCGTTGCAGTATAACAGGAATTCACAGGTAGGGGTATGCAAGATATTAGAATCTATATTTCATAATTTATTGAATTTTAAACAGGATCAATTATAAATTTTCAGGTGAGTCTTATGAAATTAACGCCTGCGTACATGGCGTCAAATATTAAATTGACGACAACTGCATGGTCGTGTATTTTAAATTAGCGCCCTGATCAAGGGCGTTTCTTTCAAAATATTGCAGAGAACGTAATAAAACCTTATAAACAGTATGCATGCCATGCTTATGTATAGATATCTTGCATTAATTCTTATTTGGGCTACAATAACTTGAGAAAATCCTACCTTAATAATGGATTTGAAGATGAAAGACACGTGAAGATCTTGATAAGAACACCCTGAAGCTTCTAACAGCAGCAACCAGCAGCAGGCAAAGAACCTTTGTTCTTTGATAGATCACTAGAGTTTTCCTACAGAGGGATATGAAGAGATATTAGTAATTTCTTCATAATGCTTGGCTGAAGATGGAAGATAGAAGAACTTACCCTTGTTCTTCACGAAGTCTAGGCTTCTTCAACCTGTAAGAAGAAAGAGGGTGAAGAATCATTAGTTCTTCACGTAGGCAAAGCAGAGAACAAAAGGAATTAGAAGAACAGTTTGTTCTTCACGTACCTCTGCAGTCGAATGAATCAAATAGGTTTAGGGTTGTTCGATCAAGACTATTTATAGGATTTTTTTGGGAATCCTATTAGGGCTAGAGTTTGATTAGAAGTAATGTTTCTAAGATAGAGTTATTGCCACGTTATAACTCTTTCTAATACTTATCACTTACTCTGGATGAGCTCTGGGACGAACGGTTCCAAATGGAATTAACGACTTTGGTCAGGGCGTGTATTCTTTAATTAACGCCTTGCATAAGGGCGTTTCCTAAAAAGCGCCTTGAAAAAGGGCGTTTCGTGTTTTAAAACACGCCCAAGATAGGGGCGTTTCTTTTACTTACCCATTTGGTCGCGTGAGAACTGACGACCGTAGGTGTGGGCGTCCTTTCTTTATTCACGCCATGGATAGAGGCGTTTCTTTATAAATTAACGCCTTAATAAGAGGCGTTATTTTTAATTTGTTTTATTTCGTCCAATTAACCCTATTCCTTTTATATATATTACTTCTGTAATATATATGTTTTAATTCATTTCAATTATTCATTTATTAGGGTTGCTACACCCTCCCCCACTTAAAAAGAATTTGGTCCCCAAATTCAATATATATATATTTATACACGTGGAGAGTGTAGGACATATACCTCTTAGAATAACTCGGGAAATCGTTTCTTCATAGATTCCTCGGTCTCCCATGTCGCTTCGTGTTCAGGATTCTTATTCCATTGCACCTTAAGCATGGGAATAACCTTATTCCTTAGAGCTCGTATTTCTCGATCTAATATCTTTAAAGGCCTCTGTTCATATGTGAGATCTTTCTGGATCACCAGATCTCCATGCTCAATAATATGTGACGGATCGTGCACATACTTCTTCAACATAGATATGTGAAATACATTGTGTACCTCGGACAACTGAGGGGGCAACGCGATGCGATAAGCAACCTCGCCAACTCTTTCGAGTACCTCAAATGGTCCGATGAATCTTGGCGTAAGCTTGCCCTTAACACCAAATCTTCGTATGCCACGTCCAGGGGATATTTTAAGAAATACATGATCTCCAACCTGGAATTCAAGATCTCTTCTCCTGGTATCAGCATAAGCCTTTTGCCTTGTCTGAGCAACTTGTAATCTTTCTCTGATTACCTGTATCTTCTCAGTTGTATCCCTTACCATGTCTGGACCTAATAGTTGTTTCTCTCCAACTTCGTTCCAACATATGGGAGATCGGCAACTCCTTCCGTATAAGGCTTCGAAAGGTGCCATTTGGATACTAGCTTGGTAGCTATTATTATATACAAATTCAACTAAAGGTAAGTGGTCATGCCAGCTTCCTCCAAAGTCAATAATGCATGCTCTCAGCATATCTTCAACAACTTGATTAGTTCGCTCGGTCTGACCATCCGTTTGTGGGTGAAAAGCAGTACTAAAGTTGAGCCTTGTTCCCAACGAATGTTGTAATCCCTTCCAAAAATGAGAAGTAAAACGGGGATCTCTATCAGACACGATTGAGACAGGAATTCATGTATCCTGACTATTTCTTTGATGTATAGTGCAGCTAGCACATCAATTGACCATCGGCTTTTGATTGGCAAGAAATGTGCCGATTTAGTCAATCGGTCAATGATAACCCAGATTCCATCATGTCCTCCTTTAGATTTAGACAAACCCATGATGAAGTCCATACCAATATCCTCCCATTTCCACTTAGGAATATCTAGAGGATGTAGTTTTCCCGCAGGCTTTTGGTGTTCCGCCTTGACCTGTTGGCATGTGAGACAGCGTGATACATAGTCCGCTATTTCTCTTTTCATATTAGGCCACCAAAAGTTCCTCTTTACATCTTGGTACATTTTGGTTGATCCTGGATGAATAGTGTACCTTGATCGGTGAGCTTCATCTAAGATCTTCTTCTTTAATTCCGGACAATCGGGTATACAAGTTCTATCTTTGAACGATAATCTTCCATCAGAAGTTAGTTGAAAATCAGATTGTCCTTCTAATCTGCCTTTGATTCCTACTAATATAGGATCATCGTCCTGAAGTGTTTGTATCTCAGATAACAAATCTGACTGTATGCTTACATGAGATAGTGTGACAAATTTAGATTCCGTGTCCAAGCTTATATTGAGCTCGGAGAATTGTTCAAGTAACCTCCATTCTTGCATCATACAATTTGCTATCATTGCTCTCGGCTTTCGATTAAGGGCGTCAGCAACATAATTACCCTTTCCGGGATGGTATTGTATATTGAAGTCGAAGTCCTTGAGATATTCTAGCCAGCGTCTTTGTCTCATGTTTAGCTCCTTTTGTGAAAATAGATATTTGAGACTTTTGTGATCGGAGTATATAGTAAACTGTACTCCATATAAGTAGTGTCTCCATATCTTTAGGGCAAATACTACCGCGGCCAGTTCTAAGTCATGGACGGGGTAATTCTCCTCATGCTTCTTCAGTTGACGTGAAGAGTATGCTATGACCTTTCCTTGTTGCATTAGGACACATCCAAGGCCAATGCCAGAAGCATCAGTGTAGACCTCGAATTTCTCTCATTCTGTTGGTAGAGCTAACACTGGAGCTGTAGTGAGATGATCTTTGAGAGTTTGGAAACTTCTTTCACATTCCTCACTCCATTCATATCGGATCTCCTTACGAGTTAACCTTGTAAGTGGCACGGCGATTGTTGAGAAGTCTTTGATGAATCGCCTGTAATAGCCTGCAAGACCTAAGAAACTTCTGATCTCGCTTGCATTAGTGGGTCTTTCCCAGTTTCTTACAGCTTCAACCTTTGACGGATTTACAGATAAACCGTCCTTGGATATGACATGTCCGAGAAAAGCCACTTCTTCAAGCCAGAACTCGCATTTGCTGAGTTTAGCATATAATTGATTTGTCCTCAAGACTTGCAATGCAATCCTCAAATGCTCTTCATGTTCTTCCTTAGTCTTAGAATATATCAATATATCATCAATGAAAACCACCACAAATTGATCTAGATAAGGCCTGAATATGCTATTCATCAACTGCATAAAGGCAGCAGGGGCATTTGTTAGTCCAAAAGGCATAACAACAAATTCATAGTGGCCATACCTGCTTCTGAACGCAGTTTTATGAATATCTTCGTCTTTAATCCTCAATTGATGATAACCAGACCTGAGATCAATCTTGGAGAAATGTTTGGATCCAGAAATCTGATCAAATAATTCATCGATTCTCGGCAGTGGATACTTGTTCTTGATAGTAAGATGATTCAACTGTCGATAGTCGATACACAATCTCATGGATCCATCCTTCTTCCTTACAAATAGGACTGGGGCTCCCCACGGGGAAGTACTTGGTCTAATGAACCCTTTTTGAATCAATTCCATCAATTGCTTCTTCAATTCTTTTAGTTCTGCAGGGGACATTCTATAGGGTGCCTTTGAAACAGGACCAGCACCAGGGGCTAAGTAGATGGTAAAGGCCACATCTCTTTGCGGGGGTAATCCCGGCAATTCTTCCGGAAATACGTCTGGAAATTCTCGCACTACCTGAATGTCCTCTATCTTGGTTTCTTTAGCTTCTTTAATAGTGACAAAAGCAAGGAAGGATACACATCCTTTCTTGACGAGCTTGCTTGCTCGAAGAGCCGAAATAAGAGGGGATTTGCTTCGACTCTTAGGACTAGTATAAGTCAGTTCCGGAAATTCCTTGAAAACAATCTTGCTATCACGGCAATCAACCGTTGCCTGGTATTTGGATAACCAATCTGCTCCTAGTATAACATCATACTCTTTTAGATCTAAGCAGATAAGATCAATAGGAAAATTCTTTCCTCGAACCAATACCTCACAGTTTTGGTAATGATGTGTGATATCCGTCTCGTTTCCGAGAGGAGTAGACAACAATATTTTCATCCATTCCGGTTCTAGAGGTAACGGGTCAGCAAACTTCTTAGAAACAATAGAATGCGATGCACCCGTATCAAATAAGACATGTGCATATTTGGAACAAATTTTCAATGTACCTTCCACTAATCCGCCTTCTTCTTCCGGTTCGGTCTCCTATATTGCATGAAGACGAGCATTCTTTGTCACCGGGCGTTTACTATTGCCGGCTTGGTCGTTCATTAATGGACACTCGGGAATCCGATGCTCACGGCTTCCACAACGGAGACAAGCTCCTAATTTCCTCCAGCATTCTTCTGTCTTGTGACCAGCCTTGTCACAATGCTTGCAGACTGCGTTTGAAGGTGTAGTGGTGATAGAGAAAGGCTTGGATTTCTTGAACTTCAGATCTTGAGAGGAAGAACCTCCATTATTGGGCCTCTTCTTAAAGTTGGGTTTAAAAGAACCCGAACTTGTGACTTGCTCCTTTTTGTCTTTCCCACGGATCCTATCAGATAGTTCCGTGGCATCTTCAAGCAACTGAGCTCGGCGCACTATTTCAGTATAAACTTGAATATCCATAGGCGCAAGTTGAGTAATGTAGTGGGGCCTAAGCCCATTAAGAAATCTACGGGCTTTCATCTTTTCCGTGCTAATTAAATGCTTAGCATATCTAGATAGTCTAGAGAACTGTGCTTCATAATCAGCCACTGATAAAGATCTTTGCTTTAATGCGGCAAATTCGGCGGCCTTCTTTTCCTGGACCCTCTCAGAGAAATATTTGGCGTTGAAATATTCAACGAATTCTCCCCATGTAACTTGAGTTGGGTCAATTGTAGCTTCAATCGACTCCCACCAGCATCTAGCATCCTTTTCTAACTGAAAAGTAGCTAATAAGACTTTGTCCTGATCCGTGCATTGCATAACACGGAATATACGTTCAATCTCCCGAACCCAATGCTCGGCATCGTCTGGATAGGTCGATCCCATGAACTTCGGGGGATTCATATTCTTGAATGCTTGGTGTAAGCTTCCAGCTCGTGGAGCACCACCCTGTGCTACCTGTTGTAGCACTTGGGTCATCCCTTGAAGGGTACGCTGCATGTTGCGCCATTGAGCACGTTCGGCAGCCATTATCCTACAATTACAATAGCTATGTTAGTATTATATCACTATGATCTTATAAAGGACTCATTGATCATTTAACCCTTGGTTCTACCCACTCTCACTTGGTTAAAGGTTTTGAAACCTATCCTTGGACTTGGGTTTCCTAGGAATTGAATACCTTAGGCTCTGATACCACAAAGACTGTCACGCCCCGAGCGCGGAAGATACCCGGAGATGCGTGACGTGTCTATATCAATCATGTCAATCAGAGTGGTCGTGTATTCGACACGAAGACAGAGATGCGCAAAATAGCAAGATAACCCAATCCTTATTTCATAATGGATAGACTATTACAAATCCAATACTCTGTTTAACAAAAAGAAAAGAATACATATTTGACTCAAGAAACTATAGAAAAGACTAGACGACACTTGTAGAAGCTCTATCACTTTCACTCTTGATCATTCCCATCCGATTGACTTCCATCGTCGTCGGACTTACCTGAAAAGTAAAAAGGGACAAACGGAATGAGCAACGCTTAGTAGGAAATTATATCTCAAGTACTAGCAAGGGGTTTAAGTAATTACATTTTTATGAATGCAATAAAGCTATGCATGCTCGCATAACACGACAGGATAGATAGAATGTAGTATCAAGGAAATAAGATGAACTTTCAACAAGATAACAAGTTTATTCGAGATATTCAAGCAAGTACATTTAACAAATCATGTCAAGAACTTTGGCTATCATGTATCAAGCAAGCAAGTAAATTACCCTTTTTCGGGCCACGCATTTCATTTCATGTCAAGTACGAGTCAAGTACAAGATGTGTGTGGAATGTCCAATCAAGCAAGTCAAGTACTCGGTATAATGCCAGATACCTTATCATTTTAACTCCCATGGGCACAAGTACTTTCGGGTGCTCCTCCCAGGACCAGATCGGGCCCTATATGCGCAGGCATTTATCATGTGTTTTGACATCCACTCTTGTTTATATAGCCAATATAGAATTTCAATAATCAAGCTTGTAGATACGTATGACAACATTGATAGAATAGAGTCTAAAAATATGACAAAGGCCGTAGAATGACGATAATAACGGTATAATCACGAGTTCGATAAAACTAGGTAGAATATGGTTCCCTTAACTTAGGTACCATGATAAATCGATATGGACATTCTTTATATAGAATTGAGGTCCACATGAACATAAGATCAAGCAAGATACCCTCATTCTTATCATAGAATTGGGGTTTACAAGAACTACATACTATGGCATGAAATCATCATCCCATTAAGAATTTCTTATGATATACTCTTTGTATAATCATAAGGGCCGGTATACCATGTTTCTTTAGATTGACATGGCAAGGATCGTGTAATGGGTTTTTAGGGTACAACCAGCTCAGTCGGCCTTGAGGGAATCCAAGGCTACGAGGAGTCTTACGGAGGTCTCTATGACTAACTCGATAGTCCAAAGGAACGGAATGTCCAATGGAGAGCTTGTATGTCAATGAGAGTTGAGTGTGATCGATAAATCAACGTAAAAAGTGGGACTATACTCACGGAATGGAGAATAGTGCCGATATATATATATATATATATATATATATATATATATGTATAATATGAAACCATCGGTAATAGAATCAAGACGAAATCAAGTTACAGTAAAATAATGACTTGAGTAAAGTCGTGTATTGAATAATTAACGCCTAACATGAGGGCGTTTACATATATTGCCAATTTGCAGAATTTTCATTATTTCATTAATTTATCAAAAACATGCCTTGCCTGGGGGCGTTTATTCAAAGTTGAGATCAAAAACGCACCCTTGGAAGGGGCGTTACTTTCTAATTCCATTTTACAGAATATGTAAATTTCAGGATTTTAACAGATACACGCCCTAGGAAGGGGCGTTACTTTTCAGATTCACGCCTTATTCTGGGGCGTTAAAATATGGAAAATGACTTTGTCCAAGTCGTGAATTTCAAGAATTTTACAATATTACAGGAAATATGAGACATGTCGTTGCAGTATAACAGGAATTCACAGGTAGGGGTATGCAAGATATTAGAATCTATATTTCATAATTTATTGAATTTTAAACAGGATCAATTATAAATTTTCAGGTGAGTCTTATGAAATTAACGCCTGCGTACATGGCGTCAAATATTAAATTGACGACAACTGCATGGTCGTGTATTTTAAATTAGCGCCCTGATCAAGGGCGTTTCTTTCAAAATATTGCAGAGAACGTAATAAAACCTTATAAACAGTATGCATGCCATGCTTATGTATAGATATCTTGCATTAATTCTTATTTGGGCTACAATAACTTGAGAAAATCCTACCTTAATAATGGATTTGAAGATGAAAGACACGTGAAGATCTTGATAAGAACACCCTGAAGCTTCTAACAGCAGCAACCAGCAGCAGGCAAAGAACCTTTGTTCTTTGATAGATCACTAGAGTTTTCCTACAGAGGGATATGAAGAGATATTAGTAATTTCTTCATAATGCTTGGCTGAAGATGGAAGATAGAAGAACTTACCCTTGTTCTTCACGAAGTCTAGGCTTCTTCAACCTGTAAGAAGAAAGAGGGTGAAGAATCATTAGTTCTTCACGTAGGCAAAGCAGAGAACAAAAGGAATTAGAAGAACAGTTTGTTCTTCACGTACCTCTGCAGTCGAATGAATCAAATAGGTTTAGGGTTGTTCGATCAAGACTATTTATAGGATTTTTTTGGGAATCCTATTAGGGCTAGAGTTTGATTAGAAGTAATGTTTCTAAGATAGAGTTATTGCCACATTATAACTCTTTCTAATGCTTATCACTTACTCTGGATGAGCTCTGGGACGAACGGTTCCGAATGGAATTAACGACTTTGGTCAGGGCGTGTATTCTTTAATTAACGCCTTGCATAAGGGCGTTTCTTAAAAAGCGCCTTGAAAAAGGGCGTTTCGTGTTTTAAAACACGCCCAAGATAGGGGCGTTTCTTTTACTTACTCATTTGGTCGCGTGAGAACTGACGACCGTAGGTGTGGGCGTCCTTTCTTTATTCACGCCATGGATAGAGGCGTTTCTTTTTAAATTAACGCCTTAATAAGAGGCGTTATTTTTAATTTATTTTATTTCGTCCAATTAACCCTATTCCTTTTATATATATTACTTCTGTAATATATATATTTTAATTCATTTCAATTATTCATTTATTAGGGTTGCTACAGACTTCATTGCACATAAAGTTCCCTCAGAATTCAGTCGTATGTTGCATAAAATTAGGGGGAGTATGTCAAACAAAATATTACATTTCATGCTTATCTGTTTAAATCAAGTCCCATGCATGGTCTTCATATCAAACATGATTGGTTAATGCAATTAGTTAAGGGAAGTTAATACATTTGCATGCATATAGTTAACTGCATATCATCCTTATTGAAACTTCCAAAAAGATTGTTTGAGTGCATTCATTGAGGGGGAGCAAAAGAAAAATTCTTTAACTACTTACTATCCTTGTTTATACTAATTGTCTTTGCTGTTCCAGCAATTTATCTCAAACATTGGTATCAATCGGTCTCACTTGATTTCATCTGTTTTAAATTCACTTGAACTGATTTTCTTCTTGAGAATGAAATTTATTGATTACTACTCCTGCATTTGCTTAGGGAGAGCTACCTTGAAAGTATTCTGTGCTATTCTATATCAACTAGACAGTATATAGAAAGGATTAGCTGAAAAGATAGGTCAGACCTATCTAGAAGGTTAACCATTGCGTGAGTAGATCCTTGGATCCAACCTCTACCAAGTACTGGTCTTAGTTGCGATTGGATTACCAGCTTACATTGTAATTCATATTTTTTATATGATTGACATTTACTGTCACTACTATTTTAAGCTAGTATATCTGAATCTTCTCTTTACTGAACTTTGAACATTTCTTATGATCTCAGCTCACTGATTCTCAAATAATTCTCATGCCCTCAGAATCATTGACTTAAGTTGCTGCAATTCTTAATTGTCATGTTAGAAGTGTCGACACCACGAGTCGACATTATTTTAGAAGTGTTCTGTTGTTTGGAGTTTGTGAGTAGATGTCGACACAAAGAGTTGACACCTTCATTGATGCAGTTCTCTTCACTATCTCATAACTTCAATTCTGTGACTATCATTGTCATACCTTTGAGGTTGTAAGTTACTAATCAATGATGGTCACTTGCTTGGAATTATTGCCATATTCTTGAACTTGTCTGAAAACACTGCATATCTGATAAATCATGAACACCTTTGTCTCAATTTAGATAGAATGTTTGCAAGATCCTATCATATGTTTGAACTTCAAGTCTCTTGCACATGGTGCATATTCCTTCTACTGCTTCTATTGAAAAATTGACTATTTTTTTAAACATTCTTTCATATCTCTGAATTTCAGGAAGACTTCAATCTATGTACCTTACTCATAAATCTGAAAAACTAATTCAATGAGGAATCTTCTATTATACAGATTTATGAATATCTGAAAGATCAGATTGGTTTAAGTTTAATGTATTCATTAAGGTTGATTATAAATGCCTTGAAAATATCAGAATCAACTTTAATAAACATTAACCAACTGCTTCATGTTAAATCTTGTCAAATCTGCTAAAATCTGAAAATATTGAAATCATGACTTTATTTATTTGAAATACATGAAATCTATATTATTTTTTAACATCTGACTTTTTTGAAAATGTCTAAGGGTCAAATCTTGTAAGACCAATGACTTTGGTCATTGAGAAACACATGTCCAAAGGGCTGTGTCATGAGGTGCCTTAGTTAACTCTACTTAAAAATGATTGAAAAATAGGCAGAGTAATGGCAGGCACACTGAGAAACATATCTCACTCATGAAAGAAATGAGATGAGATCTGTCATGAGGTGAAAAGTTAACTCTGTTTATTATAAAACATGACTGTTAGTCACACTAAGGGCTTAGGGATATTTACGTTTAAACAACGTATATCCTTTAGTTACAAGGTGTGTACTGAACTAGATTGCTCGTAAAATTTGATAGCAAAAAGGTATCTGCTTGATTAAATGAAAAATCTGAAAATGAATGCATAGGATAAATAGCTATAACCCTGGACAAAATCAAATGATTTCATGACTGTTTAACCTCAATACTTATGATTGTAATTCCTAAATAAGTCATTAAAATTGATTGAGTAAGATGAAGGAAGGTTAATCAAGATGTTAATATGAGGACTTGGTTCATCTTTATTAAATCTTGATTCCAGATATGAGTACAGAACTTTATTGTCAAACCATGTATACATTATCTTTAAACCATGCAGCTCAATAAAGTTCATTCATAAACTCTTATAATGGGAGATTCTGGAAAAATTCCTAAGTTTGGATTTATGAAATTGGTATATCCTTTGAAAATCTTGTTGAATTTCTAATGTGCTTGAAGCTCATTTGCTCAAACCTGTACTTAGTTTACATTTACTGAAATTCAACACTCAGATTATGCACGCTGCTCTTTATACATTCCTCATGACCTGAACTTATTCTTGACTGCACATGTGACCTATTTCAACTGACTGCTAAAATATGAATGTCCACCCATTGATATCAATGTCTGCTTCAATTTATGTCTCTGTGGTTCACCGATCATTCATTCCACTCCATCTGCTTCATACAAAAGAAGTGCATTTGTTCAGGGGGAGTTCCTTTGATAGTGAATCATTTAGCATAATAGCACATAAAGGGAGAGATCTTGTCAACATTTTTAATGTCTCTTCCTTTTTGCTGTTGTCAAAGGGGGAGAATCATTAGTCATTTGTCATTTTGATGCATGCTGCTGCATTCGGTTAGAACCATTATATGTTCATACAACCTTGATCAGCATGCTGAATTATTGCAATGACTCATAATATTGCCATCATCAAAAAGGGGGAGAATGTTGTGTCCCTGTGATTTGAAGTTTTGATGATGACAAAAATTATGACTCATTATATATATATATATATATATATTTCTGATGACATAATTTTGATGGATTCATTACTAATCTCATCATCTTTATATAGCAGTATGAAAATCTGTCAGGACAGGTTCTAAAAATGACTCAAAGTAATGACAATTCAAAAGGGTGAAAAATAGTCAACGGTGGTGACAAAAGTCAACGCCAGGTAGCCGGTACATTGAAGCATATAGGTTAGTGCAAGTATCAGTGTATTAGGTAAGGCAATGCACGTCTTAACCTGAAGAACATATGTTAGTGCATATTTTCCATCAGCCTTTACTGACGTCTGTGGATGTTTACTGTAGCACTTACTAAGGTCAATGTACATCTTGTTTGTGCAAGACCAAGGTCGGTGCATATCCAAGTTGTGCAAGACCAAGGTCGGAGCACATTTGCAACCTTGCATTCTCAAGTCGGTGCACATGTTCTACCTTGCATATCAACGTAAATGCTCATTAGTCATCAAGCATATCAAGTCGGTGCATATTACTATGCTGCATATGAAGGTCGATGCATGTTCTCCATTTGTCCTACTAAGGTCAAGGCACATCATGCCTTAGTCATGCTAGGGTCTACGGACATATAGGCCTATGCGCATCTAAGGTCGATGCACATTTTGCATCGTGCACATTTATACATGATGTCAATCCAAGTCGGTGCACATTGTCATTTGTATACACAAGGTCGGTGCACATTTTTACGGTAGCATTTAGAGTCTGAGCACATGCACCATTTAGGTTGGAGCACATTCTTACTTAAGGTCGAAGGACATTCTTCAGGGTCGGTGCACATGAACAATGTGCTTGCATGAGGTCTGAGCATGTTCATTCGTCAAGTCTGAGCATATTCATAAAAACCTAGCTATGCAGGTCGGAGCACCTTCATCCTAGGTCTAAGCACATGCATATGATTTCTTCATTAGAGTCGGTGCACATTGTGCCTTGCGCACATTGAAGGTCGGTGCACATTTGCCTTGTGCAAAATGAGGTCGATGCACATTGTCCTTTGTGTAAGACAAGATCTGTGCATATGCATAGTCTAAGTCTAAGCACATTTTTGGTCTGATCATATGCATAACAAAGGTCAGTGCACATTTTGCATCATGCATATAAAGATCAATGCACATTGTCAAAATCTATTATAAGATCAATGCATGTCTCTGTAGCATTGTCTATAAGGTCTGTGCACATTGTTCAACATACTAAATAAAGTTGATGCACATTTAGCTAGACAACATATAAGGTCTGTGCACACTTTCACATATGCATAACAAGGTCTGTGCACATTGCACTATCTGCTATATGAAGTCTGTGCATATTGCACTATATGCCATATTCTGGTCTGTGCACATCAAGTAGCTTACATTGACAGGTCTGTGCATGTTTGCATATGAAGTCTTATAAGTTTGTGCATGTGTTGCAAATAGCTTTATAAGTCTATGCATACCTCACACTTAACTAAAATTCATTCATGTATAGTGACCTTCATATTATTAAGTCAATGCACATTAACATTCACTCATGATCACAATGTGTTTGATGAATTGTCTTCTATCTTGCTGACATGAATTAAGTATGCAGAGCCTTAAGCAACCAGGATAAAACATCTGGGTGGCATACGGATGAACTTCATTGTCTGTTCATTGAAGTTAAGAGAGGCATGTGATCCCAATTCCAGTGATGAGCACATGAACTCAGGAAGCTCATAATTGGGCACATGATCCAAGGTGATCTCTAGTGGAATTTCAGCCACGTGGACAGTGCGCCTTCATCTTCCGACACGTGGATTTCCAACAAAGCCTTCTTGACTGAATTTATAGAAAAGATTGGGCGAGAGCATTCCCTCCACACGCCCAATGCGTGAGCTCGTGGGTCCCCAGGTCTAAGGCCATATAAAAAGCTCTTCTACGATGGGAGCAAAACATAGAAGAGAAGAAGAAGTCTAAAGAATATAGCTAGAACCTGGAAGAGCAGAAGAGCAGAAAAGTCAAAAGACAGAAGAGAGGAGAATTGAGAGTGTAGCAGAAAAGAAAAGAGAGCTCGAGAGATAGAAGAAGGGAATTAGGATGATCAGAGAGAAGAGCAAGGAAGCTCGAATAGAGAGAGATTAGAAGCAGTCTGAGAGAGCAGCAGAGAAGAAGAAATCTGAGAAGAAAATAAAGTGACGTAATTCAGTGGAAATATGAGATAAATAATAGTGTGAGTCCTAGAGAGAAGAGGGATCGTGAGATTGTGAAGAAGAGGGATCTCGAGAGAAGAGATTGTGAAGCAATTTTTAAAGATTTGTCTCTGCTGGCCTTTGGATCAGATCCAAGCCAGTCTGCTCCTGCGAGAGGTACATTTTATATGTGTTTTTATTTCCGGCGTTTCGTTGTTCTATCTTGCTCTTATTTTCTCTACTAAACTTCAAGCTGTGTGTCAGCAGAGCTAAGCTGTAATGCTCAGTGGGAGAGATGGATACCTCAGACAGCAAGCTGTGATGCTCAGCTGTCTGTAAGCCAAGCTGTAATGCTCAGCGGACACAAGCTGTGGGACGTAGCAGTTCAAGCTGTTAGACAGTAGTAAGCCTCACTCTGGTTAGAGTTGGGGGATGGATGTAGGTCTGCGGGTAAAAGACTGAACCATCTAAAAACATCTGTTAGTGGGTTGCTTGCTTGTTCCTCAAATTCACCATAGATGTATGCTTAAGAACGTTACATCTGATTAGTTTACATTAAGCTAATTTCTCTGTGTGTTTCAATTATCCACAGTTTGATCTCTACTGAGTGTCTAAATGAGCTGGCTGGTTGTGCATGTTAAGTGTTCGAGTAAGATTCACATAAGATTAACAAATTAAGTGTTCGAATGTGAATCTTATTAGAACAACTGTTTTACTGAATCATAAAGTTTAATTCTGCAAGATTTTATAAGCACAGTTTTATTTGGGCAAAATTTTTAAAAGGGGATTCATTCACCCCCCCTCTGAATCCGGTTTGCACCATCAATTAGATTCAACAATCAGTGTACTGACAAGCAGTGTGCATCGACGTACGGACCTTGGTGAGTCGACGCAATAGTTGATTCTTTTTTGAAACCTACATTTTGTCTATGCATTATGCATCGACCCCCTGTTGTACCTCCATCGACGCACCAGTTCGCCTGATGCTCTTGCTCACTACCTTCAGTTCCCATCTTCAGATTAAACAATGATCACACTTGTCTAATGAGCATCACCTACCCTTACTCCACCTAAAAATCATGCAAGTCACTCATTAAGGGGGAGCATTCCTACTGAAACCTTGATTTGTTAAATGTCTTTAATTGCTTGAACCTGCTTAGAACATCATCTGTTTGTTCAGATATCTGGCTACTTACTCCAAATTCCTTGAACACCTTGAACTCTTGGGAGAATTTCTATCCGTTGCTGAGCTGATTTATCAGAGTAAATTCTAAAAGAAGAATCTTCCTTTATGGAGTTCTATCATTGCCCTATACATGGAAACTGTTGGTTTAAATTTAATGACTTCTTGAGCTTTAAAGCTAAATGGTATTGAAAGTGGCTGTATTCAGACTTAATGGACCTAAACCAGTCTTTCATGTTTTGACATGTTATGTCTTCTCTAATCTGAAAGTTTATTTTAAGTACAAAGGCATCTTTGTTTGAGGAACTTCATGTTAGTATTGTTTTTAAATATCAATCAAATCTGAAAACTCCAAAAAGGGCTACACTTGATTAAAGCAATGAATTTAGTCACACTGAGTAACTGGGGATATTGGCGTCTGATAAACGTATATCCTCACGCAAAAAGGTGTGTATTAAGCTGTTCTAAGGCGGAGCAATGGCAGTAGTCTCACTGAGAAACTGAGTCCCTTCACTAATGAAGTGGAGTGGACAAAGTCATGAAGTGCCTTGCTACCACTGTTCTAATTGAAGCAGAATGGTAAGCTACATTGAGAAACTGGGGTACTGGCATCTAATCAACATGCACTCTCACGTAAAAAGGTGCTTGCCTCACCTGAATGTTCTTGAAAATGATAAACAACAATCATTGGTGTAAAGTGAAAAACAATTGGCATTAAAAGAGAAATCTGAAATGGTAGCACCCCATGGATAAAATCAGAAACTTGAAAGTGTTTAACTTCAATACTAATTGTAGTTACTTTCAAAGGGGCTAATGAAATTGAATGAGTAGGATGAAAGGAGGTTAACCTAGTCTTTATATGTAGTATGGGTTTATTTCCATTCATTTTGAATGCAGAAACTTTCAAACGCTAATAATTGAGGAACTCAGAACTCATCAGATTTAAACCAAACTAAAGATATGGGTTTTATCATTGGATTTCTATAACTGAAGAATCTGGAAAATCAAGAACTCTGTATTTATGAGAAGTGCTTCAGACTGAAATTCCTCTCAGCCATTTGCTATCAGGTTAATTTTGTTGATATCTGACAATCCACTCTTTCAGCTTTGCTTGCTTAATGTCATTTGATATCTGAAAAGAATCTACAAACTTAACATTTGGTAGCAGTCGACAAATGGTATAAGCTTTCTGGTGTCAACAATTGGTAGCAGACTTCTTGTCTCAACACTTTCCATCTACAATTTTGAAAAATTTGTAATTCATTCATGGCTGTGTCTGTTAGTCTCTCCATAACTTGTTCTATTCTAAAAAACCTCACAATTGGTATCAGTCTTGTTATCAGCTGCTCAAACCTCGTCTTCAGTGATCTTGTATATTGCTGCTCCAGAATTCATGGCATGTAACACAAAGGAGGGGCCAAACTATTGGGACGCAACAGATAGGGGGACCCAACCAGCTTGTTGATGATTTGGTCTCTAATTATGCCACGCCTATTACTATCCATGGTTGCATTTAATTTGATTGTTCACTGCTCATTGATTTCCAATCTCTGAATCTTTATGTTGTCTACCAACACTATCTGTCTCACACTGAACTGCGCTCACTATTGAGAAGTTTTGATGATCTCCTGCCTTTGGTATCAAAGTATGTCCTCTTTGCTGATGGCAAGGGGGAGAAGCTTTGATGAGCCATTATCCATTTCATGATTGTATTCCTTTAAGAGATGACTCATAATGAACTCATAATGAGTCATAGTTGCCATCATCAAAAATTGGAAGAATGTTATGCATGTGGAACATGCTTGATTCTATTATTTTGATGATGTCTGACTATGACTCATTGATGAGTCTAATATGTCTTCAATGATGTCTAAATGTATGTAGTTTAGGTCAAAGTCAGTACTGCCAAGTTAATGGCCTTATGGAGATGAGCAGTGTGAAGATTTCGTGCAATGGTGTCATGTGATATGATGCATTGAAGCAAGGGCATGAAACAATGGAGCCCCAGACCAAGAAGATCAACTAAGGTGCAAAGATTTGGGCAGAACGTCAAAGAACAAGGAGCCATGGACATGATCAAAGAAAGTAGAAAAAGACTAAGTGAAGCCCAAGGTGCAAACTACTAACATCCTTGAATGCATAAAAACCAAGAAAGGGTTGGTAAAAGAAGCTGAAAAATCAAGAGAACAAAAGGTTGCATCGACCCCAGAGTTAGGCTACGTCGACTCCTATACTCACAAAGGAAGAGAAGCCCAAACGAGTTATTAGGCTACGTCAACCCCATCATCTCAGGGCGTCAACGCAAGGGTCTTCTAGAGACCGTTATGGTCACATTCTTCACTGGATGCATCGACGCAGCTCGCTCGATGCGTCGACCCACAATGTGCCATCCAGCAAACAGCTCAAGCGTAATGTTGACCGTGTTGACTCTAGACCCCCACAGCATCGACTCCTTGAAGAGCAGCCTGCCAGCAATTCAAAGGAACATGAAGCTGTGTCAACGCAGTGGGTTAGTGCGTCGACGCACAAGGGCCCTTCAAGAAGCCATTCAAGACACATTTTAAACAGATGCGTCGATGCAATGGGCCTGCAGCATCGACGCACTGGTAGGCCTTCAAGCTTTTATCTCTCAAACCTGCAACATGTTCTGAGTTTATCAAAGGAATAAAAAATACCGACGTAAACTTCAAAAACACACCTTTTGAGGTCTGGAAAAGGATCCTAGGATAGAGATCCTACCTTTCCATGATACGGAAGTCAGTACATCTTTTGAAGGAAGATTTTGAGGCATCACATTTAGGAAAGGTCAGCTTTCCTGGTACTATACTTTTTTGTCATAACCAATGGGATTTTAGTCGAAGAAGGTACCTAGGATATAGATTTGTCCTTGTTTGCCATAGCCAATGAGGAGACAGCTTTGGTAGAGCCCCTTATCCAAGATGCATCATTTCTTTCCAACAAATACAGATCTTGGAGAGAAAATTATTTTGGCTCAGCCCTGCTGCCATGGACCAATCAAATGAAGATCTACTGGAGGGAAAATCTTCTACTTAGACTTGGGAGAGAAATACAAGTGTGGTAAGTCAAATTCTTTCTATGCTCTCAAGCCTGCCCAGACCAATCAGAGAATGGCATTTGAAAAGGCTTGGCTCCAAAAAGTCTATTGTACTTTGACCAATCGGAATACAGACTTTGAGAGAGAAATATGTTCACTCTCTTGTTCTACAAATATCAGGTCTCCTACATGAAGGAAGGTTGCTGCTGCCCTTGAAGAGAGCCAACATCCCTTGAGCCTTTACCAGAAAACCTGTGAGGAAGAAAGAAAGGGAGTGTGAGTAGCCCAGCATCTGGCCATCCCAGTCCAATGCTGTAAGAGAAAAGAGAGAAACCTTGAGAGAGAGTAGCTCTGTAGAAGTTTGAGCTTGAAGAAGTAGAAGATCTTCCGATCTAAATCTAAAGTTACAGCCACAAGCTTCCAGATCTTTATCTGAAGCAATAGTTATTGTTTTACCTTGTTTCCAATTTTCTTTATTTGCTATCCATATCTGTTTAAACAGTGTATGTCAGGTGCTCTGCTTGAGAGATTAGAAGTGTTTTTGGCTTGCGTAACAGTCGTGTGTCTTGGGGAGTTGTCCCCGTGTTTTGCTGCACTTGCAGTGCGTTTGTTTTTCTTTGTTTGTGTGTGTGTGTGGGGGGGGGGGGGGGTTCATCCTTGTGTGTGTTGAGGACTTCATCCTCGTGAGGAGCTTCCTCCTCGTGTGTGTATGGGAGAGGCGCCATCCCCGTGTGTTCCTGCATTTGTAGCATGCCGTAAAGCCTCACCGGGTTTGGTGAGGGGTGGATGTAGGTCTGCGGGATTGCAGAATAAACCACCATAAAATCCTTGTGTAGTGGGTTGTGTTCTTGTGCGATTGCTCCTTATCCTATATCCCCATTCGCATGTGTTTGCATGTTTCAGATCTGCATTGTTGTGTTTTGTTGATGAATACTAAACACACCTCTAGCTAGCTCGTGGCCACACTGCACTCGCATTTCCTCAGTTGCTTGCTGTAGACTTGCACCCAAGCACTAAGGAATCCACCCAGGCCATGGTAAGTTATTCTATTCACTATGCACTAGGTCTATCACATGTCAAGCATTGCTTGCAATTAGCTCAGCACATACTGCTAGGAATCTTTTGTGTTCCATTTACCTTCGATTCTGTATGTGACTGGACTGTGTGTCATTAAGCAACCGAACAAGTTTGGCTAAGTTTTTAACTGGGCATTATCTTAAGGGATCTATTCAACCCCCCCTTCTATATCCGGTTGTACCCAAGGGAGCCAACATGACTCACCAAATCTTTGACCGAACGTTTGTCTATCGTATCGCGTATGTCAGCAAATAATATCTTCGTACAATTCTCCTACCGAAAACTAAAGTTTTACGTTTAGCGCTTAATATGCCTGTGCAAAATCCCAAGCGCGGCGCTCACATCCATTCATATCACTAGGCATTTAAGGAGCATATCTTTCACGTATTCCGCACGGCAAGCTCGAGGAGGTAGGAGGAACTACCCCACGGGGAATGCGGATGGAGCTTTTCAAAGTCTTCCCACGTCTATTCGGTGGAGGGGGCAGTTAAGGCAAGGGGTTCCGACGTGGAGGAGGGGCACTGCCTGTTGGCACCTAAAATATGATGCCATATATGAGGAAAAATCCCCCGGAATGATGGCAAAAGATTTGACAGTGCATCCCAAGAATCACACTGGGTCGATCTACCCCCGCGTCCGAAAAGGACGATGAAACGCGATTACTTGCGAAGTGTGTCAACACACTCGATAATGCGCCTAAAGAAGAGAATCAACATGCTCTTCCCAACGATGATATTTTGAACCGACGTTAGACTACTTAGGCCTGGATGCCTCAAAGTCGACGTCCAAAGAAGATGATTTTAAACTCTTGTTGTGCGTACAATGAATCATCGCGGCGGAGAAAGGTGAAATACCAAAGATACTCGAGCCTATGCTATTAAGCATGATACATGAAGTAAACCGGAGCCGAAATAGCGCCAAAATAGGTTGAACACATTATTGGTGTGGGCCTCACCCCAGGCCGATTCAGAGGCGCCGTGCAGCGCCAGATGGGCCTCACCCTAGCGCCTATCCAAGGTTGTGCCAAGGTGTGCCAGATTGACCCGTCGCCCCTATAAAGGGGACAGGGGGTTGAAGAAGATAAAAGAGAGGAGAAGAAAAAACAACAAGGGTGAGAATGAAAGGAGAAGAATAAGTAGAAGGGAGCGCCTGGAGGGGAAGAGAGAACTGAGGGAAAGGAGAAGGTCTACTCTAGGTGGGTGGGTTTTGCTTGTAGCTTCCTCTTTTCTTTTCATGCCCGATGAAGGGCTACATCTTTTGTAAGTTTCATTCTCTCAGTCAATAAGAATAGCCCACTATTTGGCCTTGTTTCTGAAGATGACTGCGTCTCATATATACATATGCTATATCTATTCTCTAATGAGAGGTTCATCTCTGTGCATGAATGAATGAATGCTACTCCTCCCCGCCCCCACCGACGATTTCTTGTTTTTTGTGTGTGGAATGAATGTATCCCCAGATGATGACTCCCATAGTCTGCTCAGTGAGATGAGTAGTGCTTCATGGTCTAATTTGCATGAGAATGCTTCCCTCCAAACGAATTAAGCAATTAGCTATCAGGTCGTCTTTGCATCTCGTTTACTCTGTATGTTTATTCCTCGTTATGGCTGAGTATTGCTCCCCTTTCCCATCAATGGTTCATAGTCCGCATGAGTGATCTAGTTAACCTCTTCCCAGACATTAATTTTCGGAGTTTATTCAGAGCAATGAGTAAGACCCCGGGATGCAAATGTCTGAAGTTCCCTTCCATTCTCCCCAACATGAGGTAGGAATTACGTTACCGTCATCTTACTTTCCCGTCACTAATTCCCTTAAAAAGGTTGTCAAATCCTCATTTCCCCCTTCTATGCTTCGTCAGAGGAAGGGGAGAGTTGGCTACCGGTCTCACTCAACCTTTCCCCTTGTTAAACTTCCCCTCGTGGTGGGGGTGTTAAGGAGACTGTGCTCCCTTCACCAGGAACTGGCAGAGTTCTACAGCATAAGCATTTTTGCTATTGATCTTACTTCCCCCCTCCTTGTAGCCCATCAGATAAGGGTGAGATCTAGCCTAACATGTTTGACTAATCCCCTTCTCTTTTGGCCCACCATACGGCGGTCCCTACTGATTTTCTTGCCTTTTGCAACACTCTATTTTATGTGATTTCCTTATCCTGGCAGCCGTTGTATGTGTGATTTGGCGCACTCGTGCCCCTCTCCCTCTCCCTTCAATCCCTTTGAATCGGCGACCGTTGAATGAGTCGATCCGGCGCCCCCAGTAGGGGTGATCCGGCGCGCATGCTCCGCTTGAACCGGCACACTCAAGTAGGTGCTCTAGCAGCTCTTTCCAATGAGTTGATCCGGCAGCCCTGGCCCACTTGGTCCGGCGCAACAGTGTCCTCCCCACTTCTCCGTTCGATTTTGCCCCGACTTCCTGATCGTGATTCTAAGCTTCTCAGCCCCGTTCGGGGCATCCTGGTAACCTTGATCCCTTCGTAGGCTAGCCCTCGGGGATATGGTGCCATGGATAACTCGGTACATCGCCACTCTGGGTGCGTCCGAGCATTTAAGGGCCCGTCTCGGAGTCTCCATGGACGGGTACCTGCTTCTCATCCCCCAACACTTTGGGTCCAGGGAGATGCTGTCGGACTTTTGACAGAAGCCCAACCGATAAACAAATAAACAACGAAGTAATCCCAATTTCAAAGAAAGGACGAAGGGAGATGATAAACAGAATAAAAAGTAAAATAAAAATAAAAATAACAAATAATAAATGACTAAATGAGCAAAGGAACATATGAGAGATACATTCCAACCTAAAAAGATTAATAAAATATAATAAAATAATAATAATAATAAAGTAAATCATCATCATCATAAGAGCCTTATCCAAATTATTTGGGGTCGGCTACATAAATCTTGTTCCGCCAAAGATTTATATCAAGTGCTATATTCATATGTAAACCCAAGAAACTAATGTCTTTCCTAATAACATCGCACCATCTCATCTTAGGCCTTCCCCGAGCTCTTTTACTAGCATCCACTAAGATGCGGTCACATCTTTTAACCGGTGCTGAGTTAGGGCGACGAAGCACATGACTAAACCACCTAAGTCTATTTTCTCTGATTTTACTATCAATTGGGGCTATCCCTAAGTCCTTACGGATGCGCTTATTCCTAATTTTATCTTTCTTTGTCTTGCCACACATCCATCTCAACATCCTCATCTCTGCTACACATATTTTGTGAATGTGTTCTTTTCGTATTATCCAACACTCGGTACCATATAACAAAGCATGTCTCATAGCCATTCTATAAAATCTCCCTTTGAATTTTATAGGCACACGACGATCACAGAGAACTCCTGATGCGCTTCTCCATCTTAACCAGCCTGCCTTAATCCTATGTGTAACGTCGTCATAAATCTCCCCATTATGTTGTATGATAGACCCTAAGTATCGAAAGCTACTACTCTTCGGAATGTTATGCCCATCAATGAGAATCTTGTCTCCCTGTACCACTCTCTCATTAATAAAATTATAATGCATAAACTCTGACTTACTCCTACTAATTTTAAAACCTTTAGACTCCAAGGCACGTCTCCAACGCTCTAACTAAGCATTTAAAGCATCAATACTATCATCAATTAAGATAATATCATCTGCAAATAACATATACCAAGGGATATCCTCATGCAATTATTTTGTTACTTCATCCTTAAATAAGGTAAAGAGATACGAACTTAGTGCATAACCTTGATGTCAACCTATAGAAACTGGAAATTCACCAGTCTCTCCAGCAATAATTCGAACACTAGTAATGGCATCATCATACATATCCTTAATCAAATCAACATATCCTTGAGAGATTCCTTTCTTTCTTAATGTCCACCAAATCAAATCTCTCGGTACTCGATCATGCGCTTTCTCTAAATCAAGAAAAATCATATACAAATCTTTTCTCATCTCTCTATACTTCTCCATTAGCTGCCGTAGTAAGAAAATAGCTTCTGTAGTAGATCTATTTGGCATAAAACCAAACTGATTTTTCGATACATTAGTCATATATCGGAGGCGTTTTTCGATTGCTCTTTTCCAAAGTTTCATAGTATGACTCATAAGCTTAATTCCACGATAATTATTGTAGCTTTGAATATCTCCTTTGTTTTTATAGAAAGGAACTACAACACTTTTCCTCCAAACTTCTGGCATTCTCCGTTCCTTTAAATTTTTATTAAAAATTTTAGTTAGCCACTGAATACAAATGTCTCCTAGACTTTTCCATACTTCAATAGGTATGCCATCGGGTCCTGAGGTCTTGCCCACTTTTATTTTCCATAAAGCATCCTCCACTTCTGACATCTTAATACGCCTGAAATATTGATATTTATCAAATATTGTAGACTCTTGGGTACCTTCTAAAAAAAAATCAGTGTCGCAATCTCCATTAAGTAACATCTGAAATTAACTATGTCACTTCTCTTTAATCTCAAGATCCTTAGCTAAAACCCTTTGATCTTCACCTTTAATGCAACGAACATGATCTAAATCTCTAGTTTTCCTTTCTCTTAATTTAGCAAGTTTATATATGTCCTTTTCACCCTCCCGGGTTCCTAATTTATTATATAAATCTTCAAATGCCTTTGATTTAACTTCGCTAACTATATTTTTAACCCTTTTTTTAGTAATTTTATAAGCTTCTAGGGTTTGATTATTTTTGTTAGTTTGCCAAACTTTAAAACACTCCTTTTTTAATCTAATGGTATTTTGAATTTCCGCACTCCACCACCAAGTCTCTTTTTCTAAATTCTTTTTACCTTTACATTCGCCTAAGAGTTATTTTTCTACACTCGTTATACAATTTGTAACATTGTTTCACATTACATTGGTTTCTTATTCTAAATTATATATATACTTTTTAATAGATGATTTTTAAATGTTTCTAAATTTTTACTTTTTAAATTTCACCATTTAATCTTAGAATAATTATTTATAATGATCTTTCTTTTAAATTTAGGGATAAAGACATCCATTACTAACAACCTATGTTGTGGGGCTAGACTCTCACCAGGAATAACTTTACAATCTTTACATAAACTCTATCGACCTTCCTAATAAGAAAATAGTCACTTTGACTTATATGTGTTTCACTCTTGTAAGTTATTAAGTGTTCATCCCTCTTCTTAAAGAAGATATTAGTAATTGCTAGATCATAGGCCATAACAAAATCAAGAATAGTATAACGCATATCATTTCTATTGCCAAAACCAATCCCTCCATGAATCCTCTCATAACCTCTATTATCTTTAGCTACATGACCATTAAGATCCCCTCCAATGAAGATTCTCTCTTCACTAGGGATATTTTGGATCAAACTATCAATAGCCTCCCAAAATTACTTTTTAATGCTCTCTTCTAATCCTACATGAGGTGTATATGCACTAATTATATTCAAAATATCCTCACTTAAGATAAGTTTAATTAACATCAATCTATCCCCCAATCTATTGACTTCTGCAACTCTATCTTTTAAGTTTTTATCTATTATTATAGCAGCACCATTTCTAGAGTTATTATTACTCGTATACCAAATTTTATATCCATCAATATCTTTAGCTTTATGTCCTTTCCACCTAGTTTCTTGTAGGTAAGCTATGTTAATCCTCCTGTCCTTCATTATCTTAACCAATTGTGCAAGTTGTTAATGATCTTCCACAGATTAGATTAACAGACTGATGCGGGACAGGACGCGAACCTGGGACTCTAGCTTACGGGCGTCCCTAAGCAAGGGAAACGCGGGATCTGCGTGGTTGAGAAACCAGCAATGAGTCTCGGGTACTCGACTCTTCCGTGTGTACTCGGATTGAGTCACGGGACGGGTCACACTCGCTCACTCTCGCAGCAGTGGTTAAATTGAATCGAGCTAGTAACCTATCGCTCGCAGCGGCATATGAAACTAGACGAACTGAGCAAGATGCGAAGAGAGGAGCAGAAACGATACCTCCACGCGCCAGGCGTGGGGAACACGACCCCGGCCGAACTCGTACTCCCGGTGTACATTAAATAAATAATTACAGTAGTGAATTTACTTACCCACTCCACGCAGGGAGGTAAAGGGATACAAGTGGGGCCCAGGAGTAGCGAACGCGGGTTGACGGGCAGCAATTTGGGCCGGAGATGGGCTACTGGTCCGACTCGGTTCCAACTCAGTACTGTTCCAACTCGGTACAGCAAGAGAACTCAACAACTGGGACTGTGGCTTCCGGTCGACTCCTTACTGCGGCGGCTTACTGGGGCGCTCTTGGAAGGTTGCCAATCGATCTCCTGGAGTGGCGGTCGCCGAAGGTGAGCCGGCGTATTTTCCGAGGAATTAATTCTCGGATTGAGTTGCTAGCCTATCCTCGGATCTGCTCTGCGCGCATTCACGAAAAGATTTCTTGGGGACAGATCCGATGTCCGATCAATGCAAAGTTGGTACCGATGGATAGAGGACTCAAAGGGCTACAACATATAATATTTTTAGATCCATTAAGTGAATGAATTGAAAATAAAAATGACTATCCCTCAAAGGTTTCTGCTGGCTCGGTCTGATAGACATACATGACAGATTGAGTTTTCCTTGAAAATGAATTTTGATCGATAGAAAGACAATAGATCTAGTCCCTAGAAAAATTATGGGTGGAAGGTACGAAAGTGAGGAACATGCATGAATTTTTGGGGATGTTTTGGAGATGTATAAGGGGGAGGGAAAAATAGAAGAACAGACTCCTATCCTGCATATCTACTGATTGGCAGACTGTCAGGGGTGGAATGAAAATTACGAGAAAAGCATCAAATGACCTCTGATTGACACGAAATTTAAAATGGAGACTGGGGATAGTAAGAAGAACAAATACTCCAATTTCCATCTTGATCAGAACTCCTGATGTGGAGATAAAAATTGTGCTTCAACCTTTTGTCCTGATGTAGATAGAATTTTGATGCGACGGTGGTGGCGGTGCGACGGCGGCTCGATGGCGGCGGCGGCAGCGGTGCTGAGCTTCACACTCAGAGAGGGGAAGGGGAGGAGGCTTCACACCTCAAGAATTTTGTAGAACTCCATCTGCAAGGGGGTGGGAGAGAGAAAGGGGTACCCTTGGACTTGCTTTTGGCAAAAATGCTTAATTCTTCATTAAAATCTCTAATGACACTATACATAGGCTTATATAGAGAATGGCAAGGGGTGGGGGGCTGAGAATTTCGTGGGAGAGAGGGGAGGGGTAAACTAGGGATAGTATTTTCTTCCCCCATGTGGTCAAATGACCAAATTAAATAAAAATATAATATAAAACAAACTATATTACAAGAGGGAAGCATCTTGGACTTTGCTTGGTCCAAGTTTGAATTTTCTTCCACCTTGTCCCCCTTTGGTACAAGTCTAATCTTGGACTTTGAACTAGCCCCACATGGGCCCTAGAACCTAGGTGGACTAATGTGAAAGAGGGTGGGGGACCCTGTTGGAGCCACTAGCAATTTACATCGAAACCCAAGATTCCTAAAGACTAACAAATAGGCTTATAATGCTTTACAATTACAATCCCAATTAGCCAAGGGTATAAATACAAACAAAAGGACACAAATACAAAATAAAAAGGTTAGTGTCCGGTGTTCATTCCCATCAATTCTTCCCGGGTGGGAAGAACTCGACCCCGTCGAGTAAGGGGTGCGGCTGCGCATGTGACTCCGACGAATCCGTCACCGACCTGGTAGCGCGGAGTACGCTCCACTCCAAGTAATCGTCACCTGCTCATCCCGTATATATTCGATATGCTCACGCTGCTGTGGGAATGAGGCTAATAGTGGACACTCGGGGGTGGGGTCACTCTCAAAGGGGAGGAGGCGGATCGAAGACTCACTAGGAATCATCGCTGGGTCCCTTTATGTGACTAGATCCAATATGTTGAGGTAGAGCCGATCCTAAATTCCGGCAAGTATACAACGTACGCATTGGATCCGACTTACCTCGCACTCGAAAGGGACTGACAACGCGACCGTATAAAAGATCGACTCGACTCGATGTATGCATATGCACTCGATAGATAAACGGTAAAGACTCATACATGACCCTAAACAAACCTATTGTTAGTCCGAACCATACATGCAATGGTGGACCATGACATCCGAATATGTGCCATGCATACACTAGATGCAATCGATAGTTGACGGAATGGGGGACTCCTAGACATTTTAATATGTCCCTAGCATGCAGCTGCCTGTTGGATTTGGGAGACTTGGGAGGGCTAGGAGAGCCGGATGCATCTTCTACATCATCCCTATATGTAGGTGTATCTCGCTAGTGAACGGGCTTGGTGGGTGTAGATGGCCCAGCCCATGGGGAAGGGGTGTGATAGTGGACTCCCTCGAAAAAGTGGAGTAAATGTGGTGGGTCAAGGGGTTCACTAGGGAATGGGTCGAAGGGATCAAAGAAAGTATGACCTCTCGAACTGGGCTCCCATAGGTCACGGTCCCAATTTTGGAATTCTTCAAAGTGTAGGTGGTCACCTTCATCCGTTATGGTAAGTGGGACGGTGATCTCATAGATAAGGTATGGTTCCTCCCTCGGGACAAGTGGAATGCAATATGCCTCATCCGGAATGGGAAAGAACAATAGGACCTCGGAGGTGATATGACCCAAGGTGTACACCGAGGTAATAGACCCCAAAGCCGGGAGCATGAAGCTATGACTATAGGGTTGGTCAGACTCTAAGGCCAACATATATGTCAGCTCCCATTGACATTCTAAACTCCGTAGCAGATCCTTCACACTTTCTATGAAGCAAAAGGACCGAAAAGTGGTGTGAAAGGAGTTAATGGGGAATACTGGGGGTGTTGGGTCCATGGGTGGGTAGTACGGTGTCCTAGGGACCAAGCTGATCGTGAGCCAGCTAAGTAGTGGCTCGGCGATGAATAGATTTCCTGTTAGAAACACGGGTGGCTCCAAATGAGGTGGCTCCGAATAAGGATCAGAAGTAGGTGGCAAAGGAGCTCTAGGGGAAGGGTTCCCCGGCTGTGGTGGGTGAGGTCGCGGGGCAAGAGCATCCTGCCTCGGGGGCTCATGTAGAGTGGTAGATGCTCGCCGAAGGGCGGCATCAAACCTTGCCTCGAAAGGCTCAACCTCTAGAGTGACCAGATAAGCCTGCACTAGAGTGAATGAGTCGCAGCAAAGACATTCAAAATGGAAGTGAATCCGCAAACCTCTCTGGAACTGAAAGGCGGTCGTGGTGCTCTCCTCTCCAACTCCATATTCCAACCGGTACTTATCATAGTCCCGAATGTACTCCAACACAGACTTGTCGCCTTGGACGGGTCTGATCGGGGTATACGGGTTGGCCAGAGTTGCATATAAGATGGGAATTGGTTCCCCTAGGAGTGGACATGCATTGGAACATTTTTTTTATTTTTTATGCAAAACGTTTATGCTAGACTAATGCAAGCACCTAGACACAACTCTAAATGGTGAAAATGGTAAAATGCGGACTCGAATACAAACCTAGACTTAACCAATATCCGGTACGTGGCGGAGGTGTGATCCAAAGACAGAACTCACGCAAGTGTGCAACCTTCCCAATATGCGTAACCTATCGTTCCGGGAACACCTTTTGATATATCGGGTAAAGGGATGCAAATGCAACCTCGGACCGACTTAAATAACTCTCTTTTTTTTGTTTTTAAACAAATATTACCCTAGACTCAACCTTCGACTCTGATACCAATTTGATGTGGGACGGGACGTGAACCTGGGACTCTAGCTCGCGGGCGTCCCTAAGCGAGGGAAACGCGGGATCTGCGCGGTTGAGAAACCGACAATGAGTCTCGGGTACTCGGCTCTTCCGCGTGTACTGGTATTGAGTCACGGGACGGGTCTCACTCGCTCACTCTCGCAGCGGTGGTTAAATTGAATCGAGCTAGTAACCTATCACTCGCAGCGGCATATGAAATTATACGAACTGAGCAAGATGCAAAGAAAGGAGTGGAAACGATACCTCCACGCGCCAGGCATGGGGAAGATGACCCCGGCCAAACTCGTACTCCCGGTGTACAGAAAATAAATAATTACAATAGTGAATTTAATTACCCACTGCACGTAGGGAGGTAAAGGGCTACAAGTGGGGCCCGGGAGTAGCGAACGCGGGTTTATGGGCAGCAATTTGGGCCAGAGACGGGCAGCTAGTCCGACTCAATTCCGACTCAGTACTATTCCAACTCGGTACAGCAAGGGAACTCAGCAACTGGGACGGTGGCTTCCGGTCGACTTCTTGCTGCGACGACTTGCTGGGGCGCTGCTGGAAGGTTGCCAATCGATCTCCAGGAGCGGCGGTCGCTGAAGGTGAGCCGGCGTATTTTCCGAGGAATTAATTCTCAGATTGAGTTGTTGGCCTGTCCTCGGATCTACGCTGCGCGCCTTCACGAAAAGACTTCTTGGGGCCAGATCGATGTTGGATCGATGCAAAGTTGGTACCGATGGATAGAGGACTGATAGGGCTACAACATATAATATTTTCATCCATCAAGTGAATGAATAGAAAATGAAAACGACTGTCCCTCAAAGGTTTCTGCTGGCTCGGACTGACAGACACATAGGATAGACTAAGTTTTCTCTGAAAATTTGTTTTGATCGACAGGAAGATGATAGATCTAGACCCTAGAAAAATTATGGGTGGAAGGTAGGAAAGTGAGGAACACGAATGAATTTTTGAGGATTTTCTGAAGATGTATAAGGGGGCAGGAAAAATAGAAGAATAGACTCTCATCCTGCAGATCTGCTGATTGGCAGACTGTCAGGTTTGGATTGAAAATTATAGGAAAAATATCAAATGACCTCTGATTGACACGAAATTTAAAATTTTGATTGGGGTAACATGAAGAACAAAAACCAAGTTGTAGCTCGATCAGATCTCCTAATGTGGAGAAAAAAATCAGGCTTCAACCTTCTGTCCTGATGTAGATAGAATTCTGACACGGCAGTGGTGGCGATGCGACGGCGGCTCGATGGCGGCGGCGGCGGCGGCAGTGGCGGTGCTGAGCTTCACACTCAGAGAGGGGAAGGGGAGGAGGTTTCACACCTCAAGAAATTAGCAGAACTCCATCTGCGAGGGGTGGGAGAGAGAAAGGGGTGCCCTTGGGCTTGCTCTTGGCAAAAATACTTAATTCTTCATTAAAATCGCTAATGACACTATACATAGGCTTGTATTGAGAATGGCAAGGGGTGGGGGATCGGAATTTCAAGGGAGAGAGGGGAGGGGTAAACTGGGGATAGCATTTTCTTCCCCCATGTGGTCAAATAACCAAATTAAATAAAAATATAATATAAAACAAACTATATTATAAGAGGGAAGCATCTTGGACTTTGCTTGGTCCAAGTTTGAATTTTCTTCCACCTTGTCCCCCATTGGTACAAGTCCAATCTTGGACTTTAAACCAGCCCCACATGGGCCCTAGAACCTAGGTGGACTAATGTGAAAGAGGGTGGGGGACCCTGCTGGAGCCACTAGCAATTTACATAGAAACCCAAGATTCCTAAAGACTAACAAATAGGCTTATAATGCCTTACAATTGCAATCCCAATTAGCCAAGGGTATAAATAGAAACAAAAGGACACAAATTTAAAATAAAAATGTTAGTGCCCGGTGTTGATTCCCATCACAGACTTGACAAACATGTGTAAGTTGTTAAGCCATAAGTCAAAACTAGTACCATCGAAAACCGGTGGGTGAGCCATGGATCTAAGTAACAGACAGTTTCAAAACAGTTATCAACAAAAGGATTCTGGTCCAAGTTATCAACAAAAAGATTCCATGCCCCTGGGAGATTCTAATATTTGTGAGACAAATTTGGACCCTTCTTTCAGCAAATGATTCAATTACTCATATCTTTCGTGAGGCGAATAAAGTGGTAGATTCTTTAGCAAATTTTGTTTGCAATACAAATTGTAATATCTTTTTTTCTTCTCAGCAGCAACTTCCAAGCCATATTAAAGGTGCTGCCCGGTTGGATAAGCTAGGCATGCCTAGCATTCGATTGATGTAATTCTTTATATCTTGCATTATCAATAAAATTTGCCTCCTAGATGTGCATTGGACCCCCCAATGTACCTAGGCAAGGTTTTTGATAAAAAAAGTTTCAAAACAGTATGCTGGAGATAATAATGCACCAGGAACTAGCAGGATCCTCTGTAGATCGTTGGATCTGATTAATCAGAGACCCGCTCTGATACCAATTGTTAGAATATTAGGCACGGATTCAGAGGGGGGTCAATGAATCCCCTTTTTCAACCTACGGAATTAAAGCTTTAACCAAATCTTGTCCTACACAAACTGGACAATGAGGCTCAGATGAGACTTATGGCTCACACTGAACAAGCTTCAAACACTTAGCGTATAGCAATGGAGAGTTGATAAACACAAACGATGAACCAGTGGGGAATGATGATGATGAGCATTCACACAAACAAATAAGCGCTTCATAGAAGAGATGGATCAAGCAAACATAATATCAAACATGTTGCCCCTAAACAAGCAAGTAAAAGACCCTGTGAAGGAGATAGAGGAGATGGACAGACACACAAAGCAACCCACAACACACTAAATTTTTTAGGTGGTTCAGGCAAACCCCCAATCTTCCTACATCCACCCCTCACTCAAGCCGAGTGAGGATTCCCTTGCAAACTGCAAGAAGCATACTCAGTCTGCAACAGACGCTGCCAAAAAGCTTGAGACTGAGGGAGACATATCCCTTGACCTGGTCTTGCTTCCCAAAAGACCAGCCCCCTAGCTCTGCAACCGACAGAACTACAACCGGAGGCGAACATCCCTTCCTCTAAACCAAAGGGAAAACCGTGTGTGACACCTAGTCACTCACAACTGGAGACCAAAGTCTCCCTTCTCCTGAATCTTTAGAAGGAACAACAGTAAGCAACGTCCCGTTGCCCACCAACCATAGGACACGTCCTCTCTTCCTCTGAATCCACAGAGTGAAATCGGAGATCACTCTCCCTTCTCCTGCTAGCGTAGAAGGAACCCCGATCCCACACCAGGGAATCAAAAACCACTAAGGAAATGGAAAATGAACAAATGAGAAAACAAAAAGAGGAAAGCAAAAGAAAAAATGTAGATTCAATGACTCTGGATTTGATCCACGAGTCAACATATGATCAGATCTTCAATATAGAACAGGCAGCTTCAATCTCGATCTCTCTCTTCTTATCTTGCTCACTCTCTGTTCTTCTTTCTCTGCTCATCACTCTCAGCTCTCCTTCTTCTTATTCTCTAATCTCTCTCTCTACTTTTCTGGCGCTTCTCCCCTTTGTGGCTTTTCATTCCTGCTCTCTCTGCCGGAGCTTCTTCTTCTTCTCACTTATATGTTTTTTCTCATTCGTCCCTTTTCAATCGCAGGATAGGCTTCTTTATACCCTCAGACTTGGGTCCCACGAGCTCATGCTTTAGGCTTGTGGAGACCTCTTTCCCGCGCATCTGGAGAAGGCACTTGTCAGGAGCAGCGGTGTCCCACGTGGCCGATATTGAAGATGTGTTGCTCACGTGGCAAAGGCTCCAGTCCGGACTTGTCTTAGATCACGTGCACTACTTTAAGTTTTGTCAATCAGATTAGAAGCATTTCAACAAACACATTGCATGTGAGGGTTTATACTTAAGCAAAAGTGTACTGTAGATATAAGATCAGGCTTGTCATACAGGTGTTCTGCACAATGCCTTATAGCATAACAGAAGATGCACAGACTTGGTAGCATGAAGATAATGAGTGCTTCGACCAGGTTCAACATCACACACGGACAAGCACTGACTTCGTATATGCTGAATGCAGGAAGTGCAATGACCTTGTATACACACAAGGCAATGGTGCACGGACCTATGCATGCGTATGTCACAAAGTGCACCGACCTTATCTATGTGTAAACCCAACTAGCACCGACTTTAGCTGAACTAGCACATACCTTAGCTGTGTGAAACCACAACTAGCACCGACCTTATCTTTGTGAAAACCCAACTAGCACCGACCTTGGGTATACACTTGCACTGACCTCATATGCAAACATATGCTATGCTAGCATCGACCTTGATGTATGGAGTACACCAGCTAACACATACTATAACGCATGAGACAACATCAGCTAGCATCGACTTTATATGCAGCCAGCTAAGTACTAGCACCGACGTTGTATGCAAGATACACAACTGGCATCGACCTAAGTCATGCCTAGGGTGCAACTAGCATCGACTATGTATGCGATATACATGAGACTAGCACCAACCTTTTTTTGCCTAATGAGAGATGTTTGACAGATGCACCGACCTTAGTCATGTAGTCAACACAGCATGTACCGACCTTATGAGCATATGCATGGACCTTAGTTAGGATATAAGCATACTAGCATCGACCTTAGTTAGTGAACCCATATACTAACACCGACCATAGTTAGTATATAAACATACTAACACCGACCTTAGTTAGTTATATGATCATACTAGCATCAACTTTAGCTAATATACAAACATACTAACACAGACCTAATGCATGAACTGTTCTATACTAACATAGACCTTACATGCAGAATGCTTGACTAACACTGACCTCAGTTGCATGTGGTCTATACTAGCATCGACCTTATGAGCAGAGCAGACAGTATGAACAACAACCTGATGAAGTTCTATGCATCATGAAAATGCATCAATATGAAAAATGCACATATCCTTCACATGATTATGATGACATCAATCTGAAAATGCATCATCAATCTGAAAATGCACAGTGCAATGACCAAATGCATAATCAAATGCATATTTCATCAACATTCAATTTTCATGCAACCACATGATAACTTATAGTGTTTGCTATCATCAAAACCATATGTGTAGATAGATTACTCTACCCCGCCCCCTAACTAAACAATACAAGCATGCATATAAATATGAAATTGCATGAAAGGAAAAGGGGCGACAAAAAATAGAAAACTAACTGTGATCACCACCCAAGGATTAGCAGTAGGAAGAGATGCTAGAATGAAAACAAACCTACGGCATACCTTGGGAAAATGAGGAAGAAAATGCGGCCCGAAGATGAACCGCCACAACGTGATCACACCTTGAAGATGGGTTCGGGAAACTAGTGGGATCGGACCTCCTCTTCTTCCATTCGGCTAGAGGAAGAGGGCCTCACGTCCTATTGATGGTCTCCTGCAAAATAAAGCCATGAAAACAAGAGAAAACCCATTAGAATATGATGGTGTAGCATATGCCCCGGAATGATAAATTAGGATGAAAGAATGGGGGAGAACACACCGGGGGAGAGTTTTTAACCCCTATAAATGGGTGGAAAAGAAAGGTGGGAATGTTATGCATGCATAGGATTTGAAATCACAAAATTTGATGGAGAGATTAGAGAGAAAAGTGTTGTGCAAAATGAAGAAAAATGCAAAAACGTGCAGAAACGGTGAAATTTGTGATGATTTTGGAAAAGAATGAGAAAGGAACTAAGGTATGGAACAATGAAACTGAGTCCAAAGAGATGGAAATTAAAGCTGGTACTTCCCTCTTTGAAGAGGGGTTGAAGGTGTGAGTCGACGATCCGGCATGGCTTCACCCCAGGTCCAAGAAGCCCCCCCCCCCCCCCCCCCCCGCGAACTACGAAATGGGCCAAATTTACAGAAAAGTGGTGAAAACCCTAACTTTCCCCCATGATTCCCAAGGATAGAGACCACCATATCTCGAGATCTATGGATCAATCTCGAGATAATAGATAGGATAAGAGCTAGGAACAAACGGGATTTTTTTTGGTGGAAGGATCTAGAAGATATTCGTGCTACAAAGGGGCCACAAAGCCTAATCTGCCAAGGTTTGTGTTCAATGAAAGTGCATAAAACCTGATATTGAGGCCAAGATTCCCGTGAATATATTACATTAAAGTTTGACTTATATGGCTTAAACTTGAGATAATAGTGGTGGCAAGAGGTAGAAACAAACGGGAAGTGATTTGGTGGAATATTCGAGAAGATAGAGCCTTAGAAAGGTGACCTCGGCGAATAGAAATCAACCTTAGAGTCCAGCGGCGAAGAAAATAGAGTTTAGGATCATATGGACTCTCTAAGAATAAACGGTCTATCGCACGGCCGTTCTACGAAGAAACGGTCATAGAAGGACCGCATGGCCAATAAAAACGGTCTATGAGGCGACCGTCAAACGATAGAGGGCGACCTGGAAGCTTCTGGCAGAAAAACTGAAGAAACGGTCTTCCTAAGACCGTTTTTTAATAGTAGCAGTCTCAAGAAGACCGTCTTTTGACATTTTAAAAATAAAAAAAATAAAAAAATTTATTGTTCACGTGGTCAACTGTTGACCATTTTCTTCATTGGGTGGTCCACTAGTGACCGTTTCTTCATGGGACGGTCAACTGTTGACCGTTTTACTGCCAAGCTCGCGCGACTTTAGAAATCAGTGAATATCGTGAAAACGGTGCAGCATTAGAGAAAATAGTAGAAAAAGAAATTGTAGATAACTGAAAAATGAACAACTTTCATGATGATAGAAAGATGAAAAAATGATCATAAAAGAGAGAAAATGGGGTGAGAACATAGAAGAATGTTGGGACTTGAAAACGGTGGGGAACTAGCCAATGGCATAGAAGAAGAAAATGTAGGGCTCTAAAAACGGAACAACTTTGGTGAAGGATACTTAATGAATAAAGGAGCAGAAGAGGATAAAAAAGGATCACTTTTCAAGACTGCGCAGTGAAAGGGGCCGAATGCTTGAGGGAAGTCGACCTAAATGGGCCGTAAGTCGACTTGGAAGGCTGGAATGTGATAAGATCAGCTCCAGTGCTCTAAGAAATAATGATCTCCAAGGCTCAAAGGGAATGGAACAATGAAATGGGCTCAAAATCTATCCAAGGAAGACTCCAAAATAATGGTTGATTCGGGACATCAAAAATGATGAATAAGAGAAATGATGTAACTTGCGGACTAAAAATGGGTGTCAACAGATGCCCCTCCTTGATGTCCGCTTTGTAAAGGAACGAGCGAAAGCGATGCAGAGGCAAAATGGAACTGAGATGGAGTGAAAGTGACGTGAAATGGAGATGACGCGGAGATGTAGCGGAGAGAACTGATAAGCGAGCATCAAGGTAAAAGACACCCATTTTAACCAACAAGCGACAGGAATTCTCCCGAAATCACCGAACTAACCACCAAAACTCGATGACAAGAAAGAGACATGTTCAGAGAACTAAACTAATAGGAAAAAAGGAAACACGACCAGCCTCATCGGGGACACAATCCACAGACGATGAGGGGGTCGGAAAGGAACATAATGTAAAAAGTAAGAGAAATATAACTGAGATAAAATCCAGTCGGGAATCAGCTGACCAACCAGACCAAGCGGCAAGATCAGAGAAATCATTCAAATTCAGAGTGGAATGAGAATCTCTTATCCAAGTGAATTGAAGTGCAATTAACCATTGCTGATGAACAACCTTGAAAGGATCACGAGGCGTGCGTGCTCAAAATGTGACATGATGCATGCTAGGCTAAAATAAAGAAATCATCAAAACGAATGCAAAGAAAGCATGAAATAGAAAGTACTCGAGAATAGTATTGCTAGACCGCAACAATCAGGGTCAAGACACTATCCGCAACCACGGCGTCCGTGATAGAACCATCGTTCCCTAATCCTCCCAACCTAATGGCCTATCCGATGATTAAACACGTGCACCTAGATCATCATCATTTTTGTTAGAGGGGAATGTCAGATCCCGGAACACGTGAATGACCAGCCGGTTCTCGAGATAATATAATAATATAGATACCATATACTAATGCAACAATGAGTAGGGATAGAAAGCCATACCTGACTTACTTGTGCAGGCGAAATGACATTTTTTTTAGATTTTTGAATAAGACACAACCACATGAACAAGCATGAGGATAACATAACATAACTAAACATGAATTAAACATAACATCACAAAAAACATAACAGCATAACAAACATCACAAGAACAAATGGCAAGCATGCGTGAGATTGAAGAATACAGTGGAACAAGACAGCACCACAACACGGTGAGACAAGGACATGGTGGGACAAAGACATGTGGGACAACACCACGGGGGACATAAGACAACACGTAGGATGACACTGACATGGTGGGACAAAGACACGTGGGACATAAGACAACACATGCGATGACATGGACGAACAAAGGCACGCGTGACAAGGATAACACGTGCGAGACATAGACACATGAAACAAAGACATGACAGACATAAACACGTGTGACAAGCAACATGGGGGACAAAAGATAACAAACACATTCTTCAATCGAAGCCCTGAGATCGGATGAAGCAGAACTTGCCAAGTTCAAAACCGTGAGGCAATGCCCTCCCATAGAGACATGATGAGATGAAGCGAGAGTTTAGAAGGACACAAGCTTAAGAACAGATCGAGAGATATAGATTGAGGAAGAAAGAACAGATCAGAAGTCGTGAACAGGAGGCAGAGCGAAAGATAGAGTAAGGAAACTTGAACACCTGCAACGTGCACACTTAGCAAACAGATCATGTATCCGTCCTCAAAACAAATAGATAGAAAGGAATAAAAAGATAAATATTTTTAGAATTTTCAATTTTCTTGATTGTTTTTAAAATTTCAACAATATTTGATTTTTTTTAGTTTTTGAACAATATTTGAATTTTTTGGACTTTTGATAATATCTCATTTTTTGGATTTTTGGCAATATTTCCTTTTTTTTGAATTTTTGAAATAGAAATCCGCAGTACCCAAAGACGGACTCGAACTACTAGTCAGGGACCGTCATTCCTACCCTCTCATTAAAGACTTCCCTTAAGCAGGGTATGCATATTAGGGTGGCTCGCCACAACCAACCACCTCTAAAGAACGGTGCCCCTACTAAGGCCATACGCGGGATACAACCCAGCCTAAGAGGGAGAAATAGAAGAAAAATTGGAGACAAGCTTTATGTAGGATGGGAGATATTAGGACTCGACTTCCTTCCAGGGCACTATCCCTCAAAGATACAGTCTGTTGTGCCGGGGCTTTGTGTCTTTGATTTTTAGACTCATATTTATCAGGCATGCATGCGACCGGGCTCATGATGTCCCACGGGGAACTGTATTGCCACTCTTGCCATGCCTTTATTTTCATAATTTTACTTATTGATTCATTGAATTTTGATTTTGAGAGCCCTTATTGGCTAGATATTACATGAAAGCTCATTTTTCAAGGTGAATATTGCCCCTATTTGAGACCTCTCTCGTATTAGGGAGCGCCTAGGTCAGTCATCTCATCCGCCAATCTCTTGCCCCTGCACTCGGCCGAGCAGAGAAAAGAAAAGGCCTTTGTGCATACCCATGGTATGGCCAAAGCAGCAACAGTGTGCCTTAGGGGAATCGGCTATGGCTTGCCGAGAAGTATGTGAAAAACCCGTACAAAAGGTCACCCTCAACAATCAGAGAAAGAAACTAGACTCCCAGCGCGGAGCTATCACCAGTCTAAGGATGCTGCAGAAGCTAACTTTTTTATTTGACACAAACTTAAGATCTAATTAAACAAAGACTCCTAAAGCCACTCAATCATGTTAAGGAATTAACATTATAACCATGTGTAGAAACAATAGAAATAATGGAAATGAAAGCACGCTTCTTGCACAAAAGAAAGATACCTTTGCAAATCCATGGCGTGGAAACCGACATCCTGAAGCGATCTCGATCATCGAGCTTTGAGGAGTGCGAGTAGCTTTGTATTCCTTGCTTGCCAGGATAAAGGATGAAAGGAGAGCAAAGGATTGGATTCCTCGACACAGAGGAGTGGTAGACATCATACTGGACGAAGAAGGGATAAAAAGGTAGAGAGACGAGGGCTAGAACTCTCTCGTTAAGGCACTGAGGCCCTAATAACAAGGAACCAGATACAGAATAAATAGGGATTAATTGAGATCAAGGCGGGCTAAAACATCGAAAATAGCATGAAAAAGGGCAAGAAGCCCTAAAGGGTGAGGAGGTGTAAGAAGAAAGAGGAGAATAAGAATCACCCGACATGGTCGGAGAAGGAGAGTAGCGATCACCCGCCAGAGCCAGGGAAGAAGAAGCATAAATGTTGGCTTGTGTGTCTTCCCTAAGTGTTTTGATGATGAGCAACACTATGTTAATTGTTCTTGTTATTTTTCAGATATCCTGCACTTGAGTTATCCATGGTCTTATATGAATTAGCTGCTAAGAGGTAACACTGCGTGTGTTCGTTCATGTTCTATCTTCGTGCTGTTTTCCTCAAACATCATGTAGTTCTTGCTTCGCGTTTTCACCTCGTGTCGAGCTAGCCATGTTGTCGTCTGATTGAGTGTTGTCTTTCACCTCGTGCAGTATTTGTTTACTGTGTTGGTTCCATGTCATCCTTTGTATTCCTATCTTCGAGTCCATTCGCTGAGTCTCTAAGTCAGTCTAAGTTCAAGTGTTCGTTTCACTTTGTGATTGTTTTCTCTTCTCATGACTTCGTGTCGTGTTCCTGAAGCTGCTCTAAAAGTTCTGATGAACTTCGAGTAGTTTTCCTGTAGACCTCGTGTCGTTCCTACTTAGTAACCACACTTCGTGACGGTTACTATAGTCCACGTCTTCGTGTTGGTTTTATGCACTCCGTGTCGTCTTCTTTGTTTCATTCTGTTCTCATCTCACTTCGAGTCGTTTCTCTGCATACTGTCTTCGTGTTGATTGGCACTTCTTCTTGGTTACAACACCTCGTGTTGTACTGTTTGACTTCGTGTCGGTTTCGGTTGCTAGTCCATGTTGTTTTCATGTCGTTCTCCTTATTGCCACCTCGTGTCGTCTTAAGTCTTCGTGTAGTTTTACCTCGTGCAGTCTGATCCCGTGTTATTTACTGTTTCGACTTCGTGTCGTTATCAGCCCGTCTTGTTTTCATCTCGTGCTGTTCTTACTGGCTTCGTGTCGTTTTCTATATATAGTGTGTGTTTGTCACCACTATACTTCGTGTCGTTGCTTTTTACTTCGTGTCAAACTTCACCTCGTGTTGTTTTCACCTCGAGTCGTTTCGTTATATTCTGTCCTCGTGTTGGTTTCTCGCTTTAGTCTTCATGTCGGTCTCTGTCGTTAGCCCGTGTTGTGCTCGTGTTGTTTTTGCATTCGTGACCTCGTGTCTCTTTTGCTTATAACCTCTCCTCGTGTCATTTTCTTCTGTGTATCTGACCTGTTACAGAGTATCTCGTGTCATTTTCTTCTGTGTATCTGACCTGTTACAGAGTATCTCGTGTCGTTCTTGTGTCATCTCGAGTAATAGTCACGTCGTGTTGTTACTATACCTCATGCAGTTTTGGTTTTAATGGCCATGCAGCGTATTAAAGGACTTACTCTCATTACAGGTCCGAGGAAGAACATTCCACACTCCAGGGCTGCACGTGATCCGAGACAAGAGGAACAAATCTGATAAAGGCACGTGGCAGGAAGATTCTGGATCGAGCGTGGGAGGCACACGCATTTTGTGCCCTATCCACCTGCTGTTCAGCTATAAATAGAATCCTTCGTCCTCAGATGAAGGTGATCGAAGAAGAGAGGCATAGAAGAAAAAACAAGAAAATTGAGAGCCCTTCGATCCAGGAGAAGAAAAGAAAGAAGAAAGAATAGCAGAGAAAGAAAAAGAGAGAGAGAGCAGAAGAGTGATCAGAAGAGTTGTTCTGACTTGCGGATCAAATCCGAAGTCTATTGCTCTATGTTGAGCTACATTGTTTCCATTTTCTGGCATTTGATTTTCTTCGTTCGTATTTTTCCGTTTATTGTTCTTATCTTTCTTCCACTGTCCTTGTTTGTGTTTCCGATCCTCTGGATTGAGGTCGGGGTCCTCCTGTGAGATCAGGAGAAGGGAGATTCATTCTCCTGTTTGCAAGCAGCAGGTGAGTTGCTTGTAGGTTCCCTCCGGGTTGGGAGGAAGAGGGGTCTTCGACTTCTGGTTCACTAGTAGCAGGGTTGCTACTAGTGGGGTTCCCTCTTGGTAAAGAGGAAGAGAGACGTAAGTCTCTGGGTTCTAGTGACTGCAGGTCGCTAGAGGTTCCCTCCGGGTAGGAGGAAGAGGAGAGGTTGTTCTCCTGGGAAGCTGTGTATCAGCAGTTGTCTGGCAAGCTGTGTTGCCCAGCCTTTAGTGAAGCCACACTCGGTTTGAGTGTGGGGTGGATGTAGGTTTGAAGGACCGAACCACCTTAAAATCCTCTGAGCCCTTGTGCGATCGATTGTGGTACTATCATGATATGCCTTCTATTTGCTTGAGCTATTAACTGCACTGCATCATATTCGTTAGCCTGAGCTCAAGGTTATTTGCATTTAGCAATATACTATGCAGAATTTTTGTTTTTAATCTTTAAAAACAGTGATCTATTCATCCCCTCCCCTTCTAGATCACTTCATATTGTACTTATCAGTTGGTATCAGAGCAGGTTTTTCCCAGAATGTGGTCCAACGGCCAGGGAAACGGATCCACTGGTCCTCGCAGTTTCATAGCTGATGGGCAGTCTATCAACCGTCCCCCCTTCTTTGATGGTAATAATTACTTCTTCTGGAAGAACAGGATGGAAGTCTTTATCAGGGCCCAAAGCCACAAGCTATGGAAAGTTATCACAAATGGTCCATACACCCTTCTACCAAATGAAGATATGTGGACAGAAGATCAGGTCAAACTCTCCGCACTGAATTGGACAGCTGTTAACATCATACAGTGCGCCGTTCACCCGGAAGAGTATTCAAGGATCTCAGCGTGCAAGACTGCAAAGGAAATGTGGGATGATTTGCAGTTAATTCATGAGGGCACATCTCAGGTGAAGGCTACCAAGATCAACATACTTACAACTCAATATGAGTTATTTAAGATGAAGCCAGAGGAGCCGATCACAGAAATGTATGCCAGACTATCCGTGATCATCAACAGTCTGAAAGGCCTTGGAAAGGATATTCAACAAGAAGATATAGTCAGGAAGATCCTTAGGTCTCTAACTCCCGTCTGGGAAACCAAGGTGACTGTAATAGAGGAATCAAGAAATTTATCCATCATGACAGTGACCCAGCTGATTGGATCCCTCATGACCCATGAAATCAATTTCAGACATGGAAACGATGGGCATGACAGAAAGGGAAAGAATGTTGCTCTGAAGGTCTCACGACATGCTAAGAAGAACAACAGCAGCAGCAGCAGCAGTGATGATAGCAGCGAAGGCTCTGATGGATTCTCAGACCTGGACAAGGACGAGCGAGCTATGCTCACCAGGCAATTCAGAAAGTTCCTGAGAACTAAAGGAAAATTCTACAGGAGGAAGAAATTTAATGGTGCAATGAAGTCTCCTGAGTGAGGATTTGAGAAGAACCGGTCTGCTAAGAAGATCACTTGCTATCATTGTCAGAAACCCGGTCACATGAAAAGTGAATGTCCAGAGCTACAAGCTAAGGCTCCAGGACACCAGAAGAAGATGGTGCACAAGAAGAAGAAGGCCATGCTGTGCACATGGAGCGATGAGGAGGAGGACCCAGAAGCCACTTCGTCCAGTGAAAATGAAGAGAAGACCTGCCTCATGGCCGATCATGAGAAAGAGGTAACAAACCTGTTTGAGAATTTTACTTTGGATGATTGGGAGGACGCCTATGGCGACCTGTTAAGTAAATATAATTGTTTAAACAAGGAGCACAGAATGCTTAGACGTAAGTTTCATTCATTGTCTGAAGAACACTCTTCTATTGTCACTGATAGCATGAAAACCAAGGAGATGGTCATTGAGCTAGACCAGGTTAAAGGTGAGATTGAGAGGTTGAGAATGGAAAGAGAGGAGAGTCTAGCTAGAATAGATGAGCTGAAGTGTAAAGCTGAAGAGTGTAAAGGAGAGATTAGACTGATGGCTGAAAAATATGAGGCAGTTAGAAAAGTTAATCAGGAACTTCAGGACCAATGCAATGAATTTAAGAAGGAGATTGAGGACAAAGAAAAAGTGCTTGAGAAGTTTACAGAGGGGAGAAACAACCTGAATGTCCTTCTGGGGTCGAGGGTAAACTTCAATAGGGAGGGATTTGGATACAATCCTACTAGTAAAAAACCCTTTGAATTTAAGACTACCACGTTCTGCCCCGCCAAAGGCAAAGAGAAACTGGAAACACCATCCAGTTCCAAATCTGTCTCTACAATGAAGTTTTCGACCGACAAATTCGTTCAATCCATTGGTCAGCAACCTAAGTCGGGAAACCCTGAAACAAGAACTGCTCATGTGCAACAGGTGGGGAACAAAGGTTCTCACAGAACCAGTCCTATTGATGTCATAAAAAGAGTGAAAAATTTTGTTAAGAAAGCTCATCATGCTAATTATCAAGTAGAGCATGGCAACGTTCACCAGTTTCAGCACAAATTTTATTGGAGTAAAAATGCTTACCTGAATTATGCTCAACACACACGCGTATCCTCTAAGAGGCCAACCAACAATGTTTGTGTTCAGAAACAGCATAGTTCAAATGGGAATAAGTTCATTCAACACCCACCAAGAAATGCCAAAAGGGAAGAATCAACCCACATAAAACCACTGAAGAAAACAGTAAAACAGATATGGGTTCCCAAGTGCTTTTTGCATAATCTGAAAACTGGCTTTGGACCCAATTTGAATTGGGTCCCACATTACTCTGTCTGAATTTTTGCAGGTCAGCCTGGCAGCTGAGCATAACAAGTGGTATCTTGACAGCGGCTGTAGCAGGCACATGACAGGTGACCGGTCCAAATTCAGCAAACTAAAAATGAAGCTTGGGGGCTTGGTCAAATTCGGAGGAAATAACAAAGGAAGAATAATTGGAATTGGTACGATTGGTAAGTCCTCTACTAACTCCATTGAAGATGTGTATCTTGTAGAAGGACTTCAGCACAACTTGGTAAGTATAAGTCAGCTTTGTGACAAAGGACACAAGGTACTCTTTGACCACAACTCTTGCACTGTCTTTGAGCTGAATTCTGATAACATCATGTTCAAAGGTCATAGAGTAAATAATGTGTACATCGTTGATCTAGATGATAATTCTGAAACAAACTTGTGTCTGTCTGCTAATTCTGAACAGGTTGCTTTTGACTGGCATAGGCGTCTAGGCCACGCTAGTGTGTCTACTTTGAATAAACTGTCTAATTATAACCTAGTCAGAGGTTTGCCCAAAATAAAATTCCTGTTAAGGTCCAAGCTCTGTGATGCTTGTGCTCAAGGTAAACAGACTCGTGCAGTTTTTAAGTTGAGAACTGAGGGTCTCTCATCTAAACCACTACAGCACTTGCACATGGATCTCTTTGGTCCTACTCGAATACAAAGCCTGTCAGGTAAGAGATATGGTCTAGTCATAGTTGATGACTTCACTAGATTTTCTTGGTTGTTCTGTTTAGCAAATAAAAATGATGTTTTTGTTCACTTTGAAGAACTTTTTAATAAAATCAAACTGCAAGGTGAACATAATATCATTACAATTCAGTCTGACCATGGAGGAGAATTTGAAAACTCTTCATTCTCTGAATTTTTCTCAAGAGAGGGAGTGACTCACAGATTTTCTTCTCCCAGGACACCGGAGCAGAATGGAATTGTTGAGAGAAGAAACAGGTCAATAATTGAAATGGCCAGGACTATGCTGATTGAGAGTGGACTTCCAAGGAGATTTTGGGCAGAAGCTGCAAATACAGCATGCTACATTTTAAATCGAGCCTTGGTAAGACCTACTCATAAGAAAACTCCTTATGAACTCCTCAAGGGTAAGCTGCCAAACATTTCTTACTTTAAAATCTTTGGCTCCAAATGTTTCATCCACAATAATGGTAAGAATGGTTTGGATAAGTTTGAAGCAAGAAGCTCTCCTGGAATCTTTCTCGGATATTCAGAAACCTCTAGGGCTTACAGAGTCTTCAATAAAGATGAGCAAACTGTTGAAGCAACACCTCATGTAGTGTTTGATGAGAATGTTCTATCTGACAAAAAGATAAATGATGACAGGGAGCCATCTGATGAGGGAGATTTCTTGGAGAAAATTGAAGAAGAAGAGATGCAGCAAACTGCTCAACCAGAAAACCTACAACAAGAAGAAGCAACTGAGGTAGGTGAACCCTCAGGTGAGGTAATCTTTCACAAAGACCACCCTAGTGAAAATGTCATAGGTAATTTGCATGACCCCACTAGGACAAGGTCTCATTTTAGAAATGTCCAAGAACAGGACTTAGCTGCCTTGACATCTCAGGTAGAACCCAAGACTGTGGAAGAGGCTTTAAAGCATGACTCTTGGGTATCCTCCATGGGTGAGGAATTAAATCAATTTGAGAAAAATAATGTATGGAAACTAGTTCCTAGACCTGAAAACACTCATGTCATTGGCACTAAATGGGTTTTCAAAAATAAGATTGATGAAAATGGAGCTATCACTAGAAACAAAGCAAGACTTGTAGCTCAAGGCTACAGTCAGGAATTTGGTGTGGATTTTGATGAATCCTATGCACCAGTAGCTAGGATGGAAGCTATAAGAATTCTGTTTGCATTTGCATGCTCTAGAAACATTCGGCTACAGCAAATGGATGTCAAAAGCGCATTCTTAAATGGGTTATTGAAGGAAGAGGTATATGTTGAACAACCTCCTGGGTTTAATTTCTCTGTTCAGCCTAACATGGTTTTTAGGTTGAATAAAGCCCTTTATGGATTGAAGCAGGCTCCCCGAGCCTGGTATGAGAGACTTTCTGAGTTCCTTGTGAGCAAGGGCTACATTCGAGGTAAGGTTGACCAAACCCTCTTCACTAAAAGTCTCGGAAAGGAGTTAATTGTAGTCCAGGTATATGTTGATGATATCATTTTCGGATCTAACAATTCAAAATTATGTAAAGATTTTTCTGAGTCTATGTCCCAAGAATTTGAAATGAGTCTAGTTGGCGAACTAAAATACTTTCTTGGGCTGTAGGTCAAACAAATGGAGGATGGTTGTTTCATAAATCAAACCAAGTATACTCTGGAGATGCTGAAAAGGTTTGGAATGACCAACCTCAAGACAATCTCAACACCCATGGGTACCAGCTCCTCACTGGATTCAGACGAAAAAGGTAAAGAGGTGGATGCTAAACTATATAGAGGTATGATCGGTTCACTCCTCTACTTAACTGCATCCAGGCCCGACATTCAATTTAGTGTAGGGATGTGTGCCAGATACCAGGCTAGGCCTACTGAATTGCATCTGGCAGCTGTAAAGAGAATTTTTAGATACTTATCTACCACCCATTATCTAGGTCTCTGGTATCCTGCATCATGTAGTTTAGATCTCATTGCATACACTGATGCAGATTATGCATGATGTAAATTGGACAGGAAGAGCACTAGTGGTCACTGCGAATTTCTAGGAGGGTGCTTAGTCTCTTGGGGATCCAAGAAGCAACACTCTGTGGCTCTCTCTACTGTTGAAGCTGAGTATGTGGCAACAGGGAGCTGTGGCACACAGGTTATATGGATAAAACACCAGCTTCTGGACTACTCGGTTGAGCTAGGTTGTACTTCTATCTTTTGTGACAATACCAGTGCAATAAATATTGCAAAGAATTCTGTACTTCATTCCCGAACCAAACATATTGAAATCAGGCATCATTTTATTCGAGATGAAGTAGCTAGGAGGACTTTTGAGTTGATCCATGTTGGCACTAACTCACAAATTGCAGATATCTTTACTAAGCCACTGGATACTGAAAATTTTAGCACTCTGCGCAGAGAACTAGGTATTTACAGAATTTCATGATTAAAAAAAAAATTGATTTCTGAATACCATGTCATGTGTTATTATGCTTATCATATTCATCATCTGTTGCTGAAGAAATAACTTCATTATGAGTGTTTGGTGACTCACTCCGTTTTGATTGAATAGTCTGTCCAAACTTCATGGCGTTCTCTTTGAAGTATTTTGAGGGTTGTCTTGGTTAAGTTTATGTTGGGGTCAAGGTCTCAGGGGGAGCTGATTTATAATAGGTGTTTTTGATCCTTGACCTAATTTGAACATACTCCGAACGACATTTTGCTGACATCAAAAGAGAATCAGGTTGATGAGGTGTATAAAAGAAAGAGTTGGATGCTTTATCCTTTAAGACTGTTCATCTAATTTCTTGTTGGAATTTCAGCTGTTAGTCCCACTGAGATCAAAATCTGAATTCAAAGATTATCTTCCTACACGGTAACTGTCTTCTGATCTAGTCAGTACTGCATACCTACTTAGTCAATGTTGAGTCCGAAATGAGGTATTTTGTGCCTTAGTCTGTATCACCTTGGATCTGGTGTATTGTTCTCAAACGGACTCAAGCTTCATTAACAAGGTTTTAAGAGCTGGTTAATAAAAAAAAATTTCATAAAATTGTTATCAACTTTGTTAACTGCTCATTGAGAAACTGGGATTTTCATCAATGAAGTGAATGTTTCCCATGTCATGAGATGGCAGTAATTATCTGGTCTTAGTAGTTGTCTTGATCATACAGAGCTATGGTACATATCTGGTTAGTAACTGGGGTGTCTGGCCTCAGATAAAGGTGTCACCTTAATGTCAACACCAGCTAGAATACTATCTCTGTCCTCTTATCTGAAGGGGTAATGTGGTCCTGCCACCGAGTAACTGGGGATTCTTGCCTCTAAACAAGGTGTCTCCCTAATGTCAAAGGTGTACTTGACAGACTTACCTTTGATCTTGACCATCTTTAAAGATCCTGCTCACTTGAAGTATAGCTTTTGATTTGTTTGTTCTCAATACCACAGGTCTTTGTCTTCTGACTGTCTTACATAATACTCTCTCAGTAAAGACTTATTTTGATCAAACTGGTATCTTGTACCTCACTTGCTTAGAATCTAGTTCTGTGTATGGAGCGAATCCTTATTCACAGTTTTTGCACAGTCTGACTAACTGATCCTCAAAAATCCTCACATAAAATTAATGGCTTTCTTAATTGACTAAACATCTCAATAGTCTCCATTTATCTGCCTTACTCTGTCCTGTTTTTCTCTCTATAGTCAGCAATTTTCCTTTCTCTGTATCTTCAGATTTGCCCCTAGTTTTGATGATGTCAAAGGGGGAGAGAATTGTGTCAGGGGTTCAGTGTTTGTTGAGGGGGAGTTAGTTATCAAGTTTGAGGTAAACTGTTGCTGTGTTCAGGGGGAGTGTTCAGGTTTCTCAGGGGTGGTAAGGAAGCAAGTATGCTTTAAGTTGTATGCATCATATATCCTGAATTGATCTCTTTTGAACTTATCTCTCATATTTAATATAGTGTTGCCATCATCAAAAAGGGGGAGATTGTTGGCTTGTGTGTCTTCCCTAAGTGTTTTGATGATGAGCAACACTATGTTAATTGTTCTTGTTATTTTTCAGATATCCTGCACTTGAGTTATCCATGGTCTTATATGAATTAGCTGCTAAGAGGTAACACTGCGTGTGTTCGTTCATGTTCTGTCTTCGTGCTGTTTTCCTCAAACATCATGTAGTTCTTGCTTCGCGTTTTCACCTCGTGTCGAGCTAGCCATGTTGTCGTCTGATTGAGTGTTGTCTTTCACCTCGTGCAGTATTTGTTTACTGTGTTGGTTCCATGTCATCCTTTGTATTCCTGTCTTCGAGTCCATTCGCTGAGTCTCTAAGTCAGTCTAAGTTCAAGTGTTCGTTTCACTTTGTGATTGTTTTCTCTTCTCATGACTTCGTGTCGTGTTCCTGAAGCTGCTCTAAAAGTTCTGATGAACTTCGAGTAGTTTTCCTGTAGACCTCGTGTCGTTCCTACTTAGTAACCACACTTCGTGACGGTTACTATAGTCCACGTCTTCGTGTTGGTTTTATGCACTCCGTGTCGTCTTCTTTGTTTCATTCTGTTCTCATCTCACTTCGAGTCGTTTCTCTGCATACTGTCTTCGTGTTGATTGGCACTTCTTCTTGGTTACAACACCTCGTGTTGTACTGTTTGACTTCGTGTCGGTTTCGGTTGCTAGTCCATGTTGTTTTCATGTCGTTCTCCTTATTGCCACCTCGTGTCGTCTTAAGTCTTCGTGTAGTTTTACCTCGTGCAGTCTGATCCCGTGTTATTTACTGTTTCGACTTCGTGTCGTTATCAGCCCGTCTTGTTTTCATCTCGTGCTGTTCTTACTGGCTTCGTGTCGTTTTCTATATATAGTGTGTGTTTGTCACCACTATACTTCGTGTCGTTGCTTTTTACTTCGTGTCAAACTTCACCTCGTGTTGTTTTCACCTCGAGTCGTTTCGTTATATTCTGTCCTCGTGTTGGTTTCTCGCTTTAGTCTTCATGTCGGTCTCTGTCGTTAGGCCGTGTTGTCCTCGTGTTGTTTTTGCATTCGTGACCTCGTGTCTCTTTTGCTTATAACCTCTCCTCGTGTCATTTTCTTCTGTGTATCTGACCTGTTACAGAGTATCTCGTGTCATTTTCTTCTGTGTATCTGACCTGTTACTGAGTATCTCGTGTCGTTCTTGTGTCATCTCGAGTAATAGTCACGTCGTGTTGTTACTATACCTCATGCAGTTTTGGTTTTAATGGCCATGTAGCGTATTAAAGGACTTACTCTCATTACAGGTCCGAGGAAGAACATTCCACACTCCAGGGCTGCACGTGATCCGAGACAAGAGGAACCAATCTGATAAAGGCACGTGGCAGGAAGATTCTGGATCGAGCGTGGGAGGCACACACATTTTGTGCCCTATCCACCTGCTGTTCAGCTATAAATAGAATCCTTCGTCCTCAGATGAAGGTGATCGAAGAAGAGAGGCATAGAAGAAAAAACAAGAAAATTGAGAGCCCTTCGATCCAGGAGAAGAAAAGAAAGAAGAAAGAATAGCAGAGAAAGAAAAAGAGAGAGAGAGCAGAAGAGTGATCAGAAGAGTTGTTCTGACTTGCGGATCAAATCCGAAGTCTATTGCTCTATGTTGAGCTACATTGTTTCCATTTTCTGGCATTTGATTTTCTTCGTTCGTATTTTTCCGTTTATTGTTCTTATCTTTCTTCCACTGTCCTTGTTTGTGTTTCCGATCCTCTGGATTGAGGTCGGGGTCCTCCTGTGAGATCAGGAGAAGGGAGATTCATTCTCCTGTTTGCAAGCAGCAGGTGAGCTGCTTGTAGGTTCCCTCCGGGTTGGGAGGAAGAGGGGTCTTCGACTTCTGGTTCACTAGTAGCAGGGTTGCTACTAGTGGGGTTCCCTCTTGGTAAAGAGGAAGAGAGACGTAAGTCTCTGGGTTCTAGTGACTGCAGGTCGCTAGAGGTTCCCTCCGGGTAGGAGGAAGAGGAGAGGTTGTTCTCCTGGGAAGCTGTGTATCAGCAGTTGTCTGGCAAGCTGTGTTGCCCAGCCTTTAGTGAAGCCACACTCGGTTTGAGTGTGGGGTGGATGTAGGTCTGAAGGACCGAACCACCTTAAAATCCTCTGAGCCCTTGTGCGATCGATTGTGGTACTATCATGATATGCCTTCTATTTGCTTGAGCTATTAACTGCACTGCATCATATTCGTTAGCCTGAGCTCAAGGTTATTTGCATTTAGCAATATACTCTGCAGAATTTTTGTTTTTAATCTTTAAAAACAGTGATCTATTCATCCCCTCCCCTTCTAGATCACTTCATATTGTACTTATCTATAAACACCCGATAAGGTCGCGGAAGGGAAATGATAGACACCCGACAAGGTCGGGGAAAGAGCATGAGGAACACCCGACAGGGTCGGGAAAAGGGAACGAGAAGTAGACCTCGGAGATTCCCAGGGAGGAAAATCAGAAGAAGTCCCTGGATCGGGAAGATGAGATAACACAGGCTGCAGCCTAGAATAATGAGAACGTGGAGAATCTGGTGGCTCGGAGTGAGAAAAAGGGATACGGGGACTCGTGGACTCGGGATGAGCGGAGAAGATGATAGAAATAAGATTACAATAGGGAAAGTACACCACCCAAGGGTGGGAGCTAAGCAAGAGAAATGAGGAATGAAAGGAAGAGGAAGATATGGACCCCTGAGCGCACAATCGACGGCCCTTAATGGACCCATCTGGCGCGGACTTGGACCCTCGGCCTTCTTATTTTGTAACATCTTCTCATATAACGGGCCTATCTGGCAGATGGCCTGGCCCAACTACGAACATGCAGCTTCATCGGGGGGATTGCCCCTAGACACCCGGTGCTAACAATATGTGAACATTCTTGAGCAATTAACTCCTTAGAAGGATGAACATTAGATAACAATGGAGTTTTGTCTCTCGGCATAAGCAACATGAGATTCGGCATCTCCACTCAACAATCAGGCACGAAACATAGCTCCCTTGATAGAAGAGACGGATTGTAGCAACCCTAATAAATGAATAATTGAAATGAATTAAAACATATATATTACAGAAGTAATATATATATAAAAGGAATAGGGTTAATTGGACGAAATAAAACAAATTAAAAATAACGCCTCTTATTAAGGCGTTAATTTATAAAGACACGCCTCTATCCATGGCGTGACTAAAGAAAGGACGCCCACACATGCGGTCGTCAGTTCTCATGCGACCAAATGGGTAAGTAAAAGAAACGCCCCTATCTTGGGCGTGTTTTAAAACACGAAACGCCCTTTTTCAAGGCGCTTTTAAAGAAACGCCCTAAAGTAAGGCGTCAATTAAAGAATACACGCCCTGACCTAAGGCGTTAATTCAGTTCGTGAACCGTTCGAACCCAGAGCTTATCCAGGGAAGATCAACCTAATCTAGTAAGTGTCTATTAGAGTAAGGACTCTATTAGGGATATACTACCCTCAATCAAACCTTACTCTTGTTAGGACTTCAATATCCTATAAATAAGCCTGTTCGATCCAACCCTAAACCTATTTGATCATTCGCCTGCTACGGTAAGTTGACGAACAGTGAGTTTTTTTTTCTGAATCTTCTTCCATGATGCATGAAGAATATTGATTATTCTTCTTCTTCTTTTCTACAGTTTAAGAGGCTTGGACGTCGTGAAGAACAACAGTAAGTATTCTTCCTTCGCCTCCAACGACTAAGTACAAAGATGTTGATACCTTTGACGTGCCCGCTATAGGTTTTGCAATCGGGACTCATCTATAACCTTCAGAGTTCTTCTTCTACAATCGAAGCCAACATCTTCTTCCATCATCCAGTAGCCGTTGTCTTCAGGAGCGTAGCAAAGCATCATCTTCTTCTAGTCAAAACCCCTCACGGTTGTCTTCGAATCAAAAGGTAGGATTTTCTCAAGTTATTGTAGCCCAAATAAGAATTAATGCAAGATATCTATACATACGTATATGAGCATGGCATGCATACTGTTTATAAGGTTTTATTACGTTTTCTGCAAAATTTTGAAAGAAACGCCCTTGATTAGGGCGCTAATTTAAAAGGAACGACCATGCTAGTGGTCGTCAATTTAATATTTGACGCCCTCTACGCAGGCGTTAATTTCATAAGAATCGCATGTGATTAATAATTGATCCTGTTTAAAAAAATTACAATACATATGAAATAATGATTTTTAATATCTTGCATGACTCTGTGAATTCCTGTTAAATTTTACTGCCATGACATGTCTCCTGTCTCTCGAAATATTATTTATTAAAATATCGTAAATTCCTTGAAATTCATGACTTGGACAAAGTCGTTTTCCATATTCTAACGCCCCAGAACAAGGCGTGAATCGGAAAAGTAACGCCCCTTCCTAGGGCGTGTATCTGTTAAAATCCTGAAATTCACATGTTCTGTAAAATGGAATTAGAAAGTAACGCCCCTTCCAAGGGCGCGTTTTTGATAAATTTCTGAGAATAATTATATCCTGTCGAATATGAGACGCCTGCCTCTGCAGTCGTCAACTTTGAAGAAACGCCCCCAGGAAAGGCGTGTTTTTGATAAATTAATGAAATAATGGAAATTCTACAAATTGGCAATATATGTAAACGCCCTTCTGTTAGGCGTTAATTATTCAATACACGACTTTACTTAAGTCGTTATTTTACTGTAAACTGTTTTTATCCTGATTCTATTACCGATGGTTTCATATTATACATATACATATATATCGGCACTATTCTCCATTCCGTGAGTATAGTCCCACTTTTCACGTTGTTTTATCGATCACACTCAATTCTCATTGACATACAAGCTCTCCATTGGACATTCCGTTCCTTTGGACTGGCGAGTTAGTCATAGAGACCTCCGTAAGACTCCTCGTAGCCTTGGATTCCCTTAAGGCCGACTGAGCTGGTTGTACCCTAAAAACCCATTACACCATTGATGCCATGTCACTCTAAAGAAACATGGTATACCGGCCCTTATGATTATACAAAGAGTATATCATAAGAAATTCTTAATGGGATGATGATATCATGCCATATCATGTCATTCTTGTAAACCCCAATTCTATGATAAGAATGAGGGTATCTTACCTTTGATATACTGTTCATGTGGACCTCAATTCTATATAAAGAATGTCCATACTGATTTGTCATGGTACCCAAGTTAAGGGAACCATATTCTACCTAGTTTTATCGATATCGTGATTATACCGTTATTATCGCCATTCTATGTCCTTTGTCATATTTTGGACTCTATTCTATCAAAGTTGTCATACGTGTCTACAAGCTTGATTATTGAAATTCTATGTTGGCTATAAACAAGAGTGGATGTCAAAACACATGATAAATGCCTGCGCATATAGGGCCCGATCTGGTCCTGGGAGGAGCACCCGAAAGTACTTGTGCCCATGGGAGTTAAAATGATAAGGTATCTGGCATTATACCGAGTACTTGACTTGCTTGATTGGACATTCCACACACATCTTGTACTTGACTCGTACTTGACATGAAATGAAATGCGTGGCCCGAAAAAGGGTAATTTACTTGCTTGATACATGATAGCCAAAGTTCTTGACATGACTTGTTAAATGTACTTGCTTGAATATCTCGAATAAACTTGTTATCTTGTTGGAAGTTCATGACTAAGTTCATCTTATTTTCTTGATATTACATTCTCTCTATCTTGTCGTTTTATGCGAGCATGCATAGCTTTATTGCATTCATGAAAATGTAATTACTTAAACCCCTTGCTAGTACTTGAGATATAATTTCCTACTGAGCGTTCGCTCATTCCGTTTGTCCCTTGTACTTTTCAGGTAAGTCCGACGACGATGGAAGTCAATCGGATGGGAATGGTCAAGAGTGAAAGTGATAGAGCTTCTACAAGTGTCGTCTAGTCTTTTCTATAGTTTCTTGAGTCAACTATGTACTTTTCTTTTTATTAAACAGAGTATTGGATTTGTAATAGTCTATCCATTATGAAATAAAGGATTGGGTTATCTTGCTATTTTGCGCATCTCTGTCTTTGTGTCGAATACACGACCACTCTGATTGACATGATTGATATAGACACGTCGCGCATCTCCGGGTATCTTCCGCGCTCGGGGCGTGACAGTCTTTGTGGTATCAGAGCCTAAGGTATTCAATTCCTAGGAAACCCAAGTCCAAGGATAGGTTTCAAAACCTTTAACCAAGTGAGAGTGGGTAGAACCAAGGGTTAAATGATCAATGAGTCCTTTATAAGATCATAGTGATATAATACTAACATAGCTATTGTAATTGTAGGATAATGGCTGCCGAACGTGCTCAATGGCGCAACATGCAGCGTACCCTTCAAGGGATGACCCAAGTGCTACAACAGGTAGCACAAGGTGGTGCTCCACGAGCTGGAAGCTTACACCAAGCATTCAAGAATATGAATCCCCCGAAGTTCATGGGATCGACCGATCCAGACGATGCCGAGCATTGGGTTCGGGAGATTGAACGTATATTCCGTGTTATGCAATGCACGGATTAGGACAAAGTCTTATTAGCTACTTTCCAGTTAGAAAAGGATGCTAGATGCTGGTGGGAGTCGATTGAAGCTACTATTGACCCAACTCAAGTTACATGGGGTGAATTCGTTGAATATTTCAACGCCAAATATTTCTCTGATAGGGTCCAGGAAAAGAAGGCCGTCGAATTTGCCGCATTAAAGCAAAGATCTTTATCGGTGGCTGATTATGAAGCACAGTTTTCTAGACTGTCTAGATATGCTAAGCATTTAATTAGCACGGAAAAGATGAAAGCCCGTAGATTTCTTAATAGGCTTAGGCCCCACTACATTACTCAACTGGCGCCTATGGATATTCAAGTTTATACTGAAATAGTGCGCCGAGCTCAGTTGCTTGAAGATGCCACGGAACTATCTGATAGGATCCGTGGGAAAGATAAAAAGGAGCAAGTCACAAGTTCGGGTTCTTTTAAACCCAACTTTAAGAAGAGGCCCAATAATGGAGGTTCTTCCTCTCAAGATCAGAAGTTCAAGAAATCCAAGCCTTTCTCTATCACCACTACACCTTCAAACGTAGTATGCAAGCATTGTGACAAGGCTGGTCACAAAACAGAAGAATGCTGGAGGAAATTAGGAGCATGTCTCCGTTGTGGGAGTCGTGAACATCGGATTCCCGATTGTCCATTAATGAATGACCAAGCCGGTGAGGGTAAACGTCCAGTGACAAAGAATGCTCGTCTTCATGCAATCCAAGAGACCGAACCAGAAGAAGAAGGCGGATTGGTGGAAGGTACATTAAAAATTTGTTCCAAATATGCACATGTTTTATTTGATACGGGTGCATCGCATTCCATTATTTCCAAGAAGTTTGCTGACCCATTACCTCTAGAACCAGAATGGATGAAGTTAATATTGTCTACTCCTCTCGGAAACGAGACGGATATCACACATCATTACCAAAACTGTGAGGTATTGGTTCGAGGAAAGAATTTTCCTATTGATCTTATCTGCTTAGATCTAAAAGAGTATGATGTTATACTAGGAGCAGATTGGTTATCCAAATACCAGGCAACGGTTGATTGCCGTGATAGCAAGATTGTTTTCAAGGAATTTCCGGAACTGACTTATACTAGTCCTAAGAGTCGAAGCAAATCCCCTCTTATTTCGGCTCTTCGAGCAAGCAAGCTCGTCAAGAAAGGATGTGTATCCTTCCTTGCTTTTGTCACTATTAAAGAAGCTAAGGAAACCAAGATAGAAGACGTTCAGTAGTACGAGAATTTCCAGACGTATTTCCGGAAGAATTGCCGGGATTACCCCCGCAAAGAGATGTGGCCTTACCATCGACTTAGTCCCTGGTGCTGGTCCTGTTTCAAAGGCACCATATAGAATGTCCCCTGCTGAACTCAAGGAGTTGAAGGAGCAGTTGATGGAACTAATCCGAAAAGGGTTTATTAGACCAAGTACTTCCCCGTGGGGAGCACCAGTCTTATTTGTAAAGAAGAAGGATGGATCCATGAGATTGTGTATCGACTATCGACAGTTGAATCATCTTACTATCAAGAACAAGTATCCACTGCCGAGAATCGATGAGTTATTTGATCAGATTTCAGGATCCAAATATTTCTCCAAGATTGATCTCAGGTCGGGATATCATCAATTAAGAATCAAGGATGATGACATTCACAAGACCGCATTCAGAAGCAGGTATGGCCATTACGAATTTGTTGTTATGCCTTTTGGACTAACAAATGCCCCTGCTGCCTTTATGCAGTTAATGAATAGCATATTCAGGCCTTACTTGGATCAATTCATAGTAGTCTTCATTGATGATATATTGATATATTCTAAGACTAAGGAAGAACATGAGAGCATTTGAGGATTGCATTGCAAGTCTTGAGGACAAATCAATTATATGCTAAACTCAGCAAATGCGAGTTCTGGCTTGAAGAAGTGGCTTTTCTCGGACATGTCATATCCAAGGACGGTTTATCTGTAGATCCGTCAAAGGTTGAAGCTGTAAGAAACTGGGAAAGACCCACTAATGCAAGCGAGATCAGAAGCTTCTTAGGTCTTGCAGGCTATTATCGGCGATTCATCAAAGATTTCTCTAAGATCGCCGTGCCCCTTACAAGGTTAACTCGCAAGGAGATCCGATACGAATGGAGTGAGGAATGTGAAAGAAGTTTTCAAACTCTCAAAAATCATCTCACCACAGCTCCGGTCTTAGCTCTACCGATAGAAGGAGAGAAATTCGAGGTCTACACTGATGCTTCTGGCATTGGCCTCGGATGTGTCCTAATGCAACAAGGAAAGGTCATAGCATACTCTTCACGTCAGCTGAAGAAGCATGAGGAGAATTACCCCGTCCATGACTTAGAACTGGCCGCGGTAGTATTTGCCCTAAAGATATGGAAACACTACTTATATGGAGTACAGTTTACTGTATACTCCGATCACAAAAGTCTCAAATATCTATTTTCACAAAAGGAGCTAAACATGAGACAAAGACGCTGGCTAGAATATCTCAAGGACTTCGACTTCAATATACAATACCATCCCGGAAAGGGTAATTATGTTGCTGACGCCCTTAGTCGAAAGCCGAGAGCAATGATAGCAAATTGTATGATGCAAGAATGGAGGTTACTTGAACAATTCTCCGAGCTCAATATAAGCTTGGACACGGAATCCAAATTTGTCACACTATCTCATGTAAGCATACAGTCAGACTTATTATCTGAGATACAAGCACTTCAGGATGATGATCCTATGTTAGTGGAAATCAAAGGCAGATTAGAAGGACAATCTGATTTTCAACTAACTTCTGATGGAAGATTATCGTTCAAAGATAGAACTTGTATACCCGATTGTCCGGAATTAAAGAAGAAGATCTTAGATGAAGCTCACAGATCAAGATACACTATTCATCCTGGATCAACAAAATGTACCAAGATGTAAAGAGGAACTTTTGGTGGCCCAATATGAAAAGAGAAATAGCGGACTATGTATCACGCTGTCTCACATGCCAACAGGTCAAGGCGGAACACCAAAAGCCTGCGGGAAAACTACATCCTCTAGATATTCCTAAGTGGAAATGGGAGGATATTGGTATGGACTTCATCATGGGTTTGTCTAAATCTAAAGGAGGACATGATGGAATCTGGGTTATCATTGACCGATTAACTAAATCGGCACATTTCTTGCCAATAAAAAGCCGATGGTCAATTGATGTGCTAGCTGCACTGTACATCAAGGAAATAGTCAGGATACATGGAATTCCTGTCTCAATCGTGTCTGACAGAGATCCCCGTTTTACTTCTCATTTTTGGAAGGGATTACAACATTCGTTGGGAACAAGGCTCAACTTTAGTACAGCTTTTCACCCACAAACGGATGGTCAGACCGAGCGAACTAATCAAGTTGTTGAAGATATGCTGAGAGCATGCATTATTGACTTTGGAGGAAGCTGGCATGACCACTTACCTTTAGTTGAATTTGCATATAATAATAGCTACCAAGCTAGTATCCAAATGGCACCTTTCGAAGCCTTATACGGAAGGAGTTGCCGATCTCCCATATGTTGGAACGAAGTTGGAGAGAAACAACTATTAGGTCCAGACATGGTAAGGGATACAACTGAGAAGATACAAGTAATCAGAGAAAGATTGCAAGTTGCTCAGACGAGACAAAAAGCTTATGCTGATACAAGAAGGAGAGATCTTGAATTCCAAATCGGAGATCATGTATTTCTCAAGATATCGCCTGGACGTGGCATACGAAGATTTGGTGTTAAGGGCAAGCTTACGCCAAGATTCATCGGACCATTTGAGGTACTCGAAAGAGTTGGCGAGGTTGCTTATCGCATCGCGTTGCCTCCTCAGTTGTCCGAGGTACACAATGTATTTCACATATCTATGTTGAAGAAGTATGTGCACGATCCGTCACATATTATTGAGCATGGAGATCTGGTGATCCAGAAAGATCTCACATATGAACAGAGGCCTTTAAAGATATTAGATCGAGAAATACGAGCTCTAAGGAATAAGGTTATTCCCATGCTTAAGGTGCAATGGAATAAGAATCCTGAACACGAAGCGACATGGGAGACCGAGGAATCTATGAAGAAACGATTTCCCGAGTTATTCTAAGAGGTATATGTCCTACACTCTCCACGTATATAATTATATATATATTGAATTTGGGGACCAAATTCTTTTTAAGTGGGGGAGGGTGTAGCAACCCTAATAAATGAATAATTGAAATGAATTAAAATATATATATTACAGAAGTAATATATATAAAAGGAATAGGGTTAATTGGATGAAATAAAACAAATTAAAAATAACGCCTCTTATTAAGGCGTTAATTTATAAATAAACGCCTCTATCAAAGGCGTGACTAAAGAAAGGACGCCCACACATGCGGTCGTCAGTTCTCATGCGACCAAATGGGTAAGTAAAAGAAACGCCCCTATCTTGGGCGTGTTTTAAAACACGAAACGCCCTTTTTCAAGGCGCTTTTTAAGAAACGCCCTAAAGTAAGGCGTCAATTAAAGAATACACGCCCTGACCTAAGGCGTTAATTCAGTTCGTGAACCGTTCGAACCCAGAGCTTATCCAGGGAAGATCAACCTAATCTAGTAAGTGTCTATTAGAGTAAGGACTCTATTAGGGATATACTACCCTCAATCAAACCCTACTCTTGTTAGGACTTCAATATCCTATAAATAAGCCTGTTCGATCCAACCCTAAACCTATTTGATCATTCGCCTGCTACGGTAAGTTGACGAACAGTGAGTTTTTTTTTCTGATAATCTTCTTCCATGATGCATGAAGAATATTGATTATTCTTCTTCTTCTTTTCTACAGTTTAAGAGGCTTGGACGTCGTGAAGAACAACAGTAAGTATTCTTCCTTCGCCTCCAACGACTAAGTACAAAGATGTTGATACCTTTGACGTGCCCGCTATAGGTTTTGCAATCGGGACTCATCTCTAACCTTCAGAGTTCTTCTTCTACAATCGAAGCCAACATCTTCTTCCATCATCCAGTAGCCGTTGTCTTCAGGAGCGTAGCAAAGCATCATCTTCTTCTAGTCAAAACCCCTCACGGTTGTCTTCGAATCAAAAGGTAGGATTTTCTCAAGTTATTGTAGCCCAAGTAAGAATTAATGCAAGATATCTATACATACGTATATGAGCATGGCATGCATACTATTTATAAGGTTTTATTACGTTTTCTGCAAAATTTTGAAAGAAACGCCCTTGATTAGGGCGCTAATTTAAAAGGAACGACCATGCTAGTGGTCGTCAATTTAATATTTGACGCCCTCTACGCAGGCGTTAATTTCATAAGAATCGCATGTGATTAATAATTGATCATGTTTAAAAAAAATTACAATACATATGAAATAATGATTTTTAATATCTTGCATGACTCTGTGAATTCCTGTTAAATTTTACTACCATGACATGTCTCCTGTCTCTCGAAATATTATTTATTAAAATATCGTAAATTCCTTGAAATTCATGACTTGGACAAAGTCGTTTTCCATATTCTAACGCCCCAGAACAAGGCGTGAATCGGAAAAGTAACGCCCCTTCCTAGGGCGTGTATCTGTTAAAATCCTGAAATTCACATGTTCTGTAAAATGGAATTAGAAAGTAACGCCCCTTCCAAGGGCGCGTTTTTGATAAATTTCTGAGAATAATTATATCATGTCGAATATGAGACGCCTGCCTCTGCAGTCGTCAACTTTGAAGAAACGCCCCCAGGAAAGGCATGTTTTTGATAAATTAATGAAATAATGGAAATTTTGCAAATTGGCAATATATGTAAACGCCCTTCTGTTAGGCGTTAATTATTCAATACACGACTTTACTTAAGTCGTTATTTTACTGTAAACTGTTTTTATCCTGATTCTATTACCGGTGGTTTCATATTATACATATACATATATATATCGGCACTATTCTCCATTCCGTGAGTATAGTCCCACGTTTTCATGTTGATTTATCGATCACACTCAACTCTCATTGACATACAAGCTCTCCATTGGACATTCCGTTCCTTTGGACTAGCGAGTTAGTCATAGAGACCTCCGTAAGACTCCTCGTAGCCTTGGATTCCCTCAAGGCCGACTGAGCTGGTTGTACCCTAAAAACCCATTACACAGTTTTTGCCATGTCAATCTAAAGAAACATGGTATACCGGCCCTTATGATTATACAAAGAGTATATCATAAGAAATTCTTAATGGGATGATGATATCATGCCATATCATGTCATTCTTGTAAACCCAATTCTATGATAAGAATGAGGGTATCTTACCTTTGATATACTGTTCATGTGGACCTCAATTCTATATAAAGAATGTCCATATTGATTTGTCATGGTACCTAAGTTAAGGGAACCATATTCTACCTAGTTTTATCGATATCGTGATTATACCGTTATTATCGCCATTCTATGTCCTTTGTCATATTTTGGACTCTATTCTATCAAAGTTGTCATACGTGTCTACAAGCTTGATTATTGAAATTCTATATTGGCTATATAAACAAGAGTGGATGTCAAAACACATGATAAATGCCTGCGCATATAGGGCCCGATCTGGTCCTGGGAGGAGCACCCGAAAGTACTTGTGCCCATGGGAGTTAAAATGATAAGGTATCTGGCATTATACCGAGTACTTGACTTGCTTGATTGGACATTCCACACACATCTTGTACTTGACTCGTACTTGACATGAAATGAAATGCGTGGCCCGAAAAAGGGTAATTTACTTGCTTGATACATGATAGCCAAAGTTCTTGACATGACTTGTTAAATGTACTTGCTTGAATATCTCGAATAAACTTGTTATCTTGTTGGAAGTTCATGACTAAGTTCATCTTATTTTCTTGATATTACATTCTCTCTATCTTGTCGTTTTATGCGAGCATACATAGCTTTATTGCATTCATGAAAATGTAATTACTTAAACCCCTTGCTAGTACTTGAGATATAATTTCCTACTGAGCGTTCGCTCATTCCGTTTGTCCCTTGTACTTTTCAGGTAAGTCCGACGACGATGGAAGTCAATCGGATGGGAATAGTCAAGAGTGAAAGTGATAGAGCTTCTACAAGTGTCGTCTAGTTGTTTCTATAGTTTTCTCGAGTCAACTATGTACTTTTCTTTTTATTAAACAGAGTATTGGATTTGTAATAGTCTATCCATTATGAAATAAAGGATTGGGTTATCTTGCTATTTTGCGCATCTCTGTCTTTGTGTCGAATACACGACCACTCTGATTGACATGATTGATATAGACACGTCGCGCATCTCCGGGTATCTTCCGCGCTCGGGGCGTGACACGGATGAAGCTGAGGGAGATCAATGCGCGGCGTTGACGCGGCTGGCATGCTAATAAACTGAGAGAGATTACATAGAATGTGCAGAATGTCCTTGAAAAATGTAGAAGGTACGGCCAATTGCTCCTTGAACATGGAATCTAGCAGACCCTTGGCGGCCATATGAGTTAGCACAATCTGAGTAGAGAACCCCTCTCGGCCAGTGAACTGAACAACAATGGAGCGAGGAGAAATAACAGCATCGATAGTGAATCCCCCGGCGAGCAATGAGATTGCCACCGGCCTCGCTTATGAAGAAACTGGCACTAGTGTGAGGGAACTCTTCTTTGCAACCATTTCTAAAAATACAGGCTCATTATCCCAAAAATAGACAGGGGCCAGGACCCAGATTGGCATGCGGTAAATGACATCTTGAATCTTGAAATGCACAATCGAAACCTAGCTTGGCTCATTATCTCCCTGGCGACCAGACCCAAGGGGCAGCAGAGATAGTGCGCACCCGCTCCGTGGGGTGGAAAGGGATGTAGAAGTGGAGGTAATAGGCTTGGAAGGCGTAGGTAAAGGCTCGGAAGGCGTAAGTGGGGGTAAAGGCAAAGGTGGAGGCGTAGGAGAGGGTAAAGGGGAAAGTGGTGATGTGGGTATATGTATAGCCTACTCAGGCTCAGGAAACGATGGCGAAGGGGAGGGTAAAGGTGGTGGAGATGGAGGAAGTGATGAAAGAGGGGTCGTTGGGAGAGGAGGCGGTGAAGACGATGGTGATAGCGGTAGGGGTATTGGAGATGGTGGAGAGGGTGATGTGGTCGATGGGGGTAGTGGAGGTGAGGATGGTAACAGTGGTGGTGAGGCGGAGGAAGTGGAGAGTCATGACGCCCACCTTCGACGCATCGACACAACACGTCGAGTGGCGTCGGGAATAGAAGCGGTGGTGGAAATGGAGGAAGAAGGAGAGGTAGCACTTGCCTGAGCAGAGGCTTGGGTCTGGAGAGAAGATGGAGGTTGAGTAGGAGGTGGTAAAGGTGAGGGGGTAGGTGGAGATGAAGAGGGTGATGGGGTAGGCAACGAGGTGGACAAAAGCATAGGGGGGAACATGTGATGGAGTTGGTGACGGAGCGGGTGCAATACCAGATAAAGAATCACAGGGGTGCCCTTGGTCTTGTAGTGGAGATGGCTGCCTGGGCGGCACTTCTTTCTATTGTTGCTGCTTATTACAGAGATTTAAGATAGCTTCATGCATGGTAGCCCAATCGATCATCTTCTTGTCTTCCAAACCATAAACAAGTTCCTAAAACTCGGGGCAATCCTCAACCAAATGCCCCTGCTGGCAATGAAATTCACAATATTGAAACACATCGGCGGCAGCGGGTCGGCAAGGCACAGTCGGAGGGAGCTGCAACGCGTGAGCGGCCATCAAAGTCCTAAAAATGTCTATAAGAGACTCCGGTAACGACGGAGAAGGAGCCCGCTTCGGGCATGGTGGATGCCGAGGGATATGGGAAGGTGATAGAGAAGGTTGCGGGGATGGAAGTGAAGGTTGTGTAAGCAATGGCGCATGGCTAATGGAAGGATTTGGTGAAGGCATATGCAGAGCAAGATGAGGGGGTATATAGATGGCATCCACCGGCTCGGGGTGTGGTGTTTCCTTGACCGGAGGTGGAGGTTCATGCGGGTATGAAGAGGCCGAAGGCTGACTCGTGGAGGGTTGATATGTGAAAGGATATGTGGAGGTATATGGATGTGTGGGAGCGGAAGGCTGACTTGTGGAAGGATATGTGGTGGAGGGCTGACACATGGAAGTATATGTGGGAGATGATGGATAGGAGGCGTACGTGGGCGTAGAAGGTGAAGGAGACTCGGGGTCAAGGGAAACTAGGAGTTGTTGGCGGATGAAGCGGGCTTGGCTATAAAGCTGCTGCCATGAGGTGATATCGTTGAGGGCTAAGATGAACCGATATTCGGGCGTTGCATTAGAAATGATCATTTTGATTTGTTCTTCCTCCGGAATATGCCCCAGGACTTGAGCGGCCAAGCGACGCCATCGGTCGGCAAAGGTCGAGAACTCCTCGTCGGGCTTCATCTTCTCATGGGCCAGATCAACCACGAAATATTTGGGCCCAACCTGGTCTTTTTTTACTGCTGAAGAAATTTCTCTTGAACGGCCTAGAAATTCACCACTTGATCTTGCGAAAATGCAAAGAACCAATCCCGAGCCCGGCCTTCTAGAGACAGACCAAACAGATAGGTCATCAAACGTTGGTCATGTCGGAATTGGTCCGACTCACAAAGAAACTCCTTCAAGTTCACATAAGGGTCACCGACTCCACCATAGCGGCGATATGCGGGAATTTGTGAACGCGGTGGAAGTTGAAGACCTTTGAATGCAAACGGGACACTCAAAGAGGATTTGGGATCAATTTGGTGTTGTAGCTCATCAAGCTGGCGTTGGGTTTGAGCAATCATCTCCTCAGTGGGGAGAGATTGAGAAAGATGTAAGCCAGCCTGAGCAAGAGAGTGTGAATTTGGACCAGAATTATGGTATTGGGTAGGATAAGCGGATCCGGACTGAGAAGAAGGGAAGCCCATTCTAGGAGTTGAAGGATACATGGGCCTGGAAGGATCATGACCATGGGAATAAGGGCCCATTGGGCCAGCATCAACATGGGTAGAAGGAGCAGGCCCATTAAGGGAGGTAGGCCCATTAGGAGAATAAGAAGGCCCGCTAAAGAAAGGGTGTCCATTCAGAGTAGAAGATAGAGGCCCGTTAGAAGGATTAGGCCCATTGAAAGAGCGAGGCCCATTGAAGGGATAAGGCCCACTAGGAGAATGGGACCCCTTAAAGGAAGATGGGCCACTCAAGAAAGATGACCCATTAAATGAATGAGGCCCGTTATAAGAATGAGGCCTATTAAGATGATGAGCAGTGAGTTTTTGGGCCTGGACCGGGTCCATTTGGCAAACAAGAGGTGATAAGTGGGCCATGATATTTGCTTGTGGGTCAGAAGGGCCACGAGGGGATGGGCCCGCGTGGGAAGAGGAATCCACGCGGGCATAGGAAGACGGGGAAGAAGAAGGGTAATATACAGGAGAAAAATGGCGCACCATGAGGGAAAGTTGAGACTTTATACAGGAAAATCAGGGAAGTACAATGAGAGAAGCAAGGGCTCGAGAATCAAAGAGGGGGCTGACTCAATAATGCAAAGGGAAAAAAAAAGAAACCTAGGATAATGAGTCTAACCAAATGGACGCACAGAATGGTCTAGCCTAAATGGGCCTAATAACAAAATTTATATGGATAATGGGGGATGCAACACAAAATAACACAAATGGGCTTGGACAGGCCCAAACAAACAATATGGGTGTGAGGGGGTTCAACCAAGATCAAACAAGTTGATATGATCATCAATTTTTATTTTTTCAAACTTTTGATGGGCCTTTTAATGATTTGAATTAAGGTCAATTCCCTCAAAATAGGAAACCTATAGGGAATAAGGTCCAAACTTTGGATTTGACTAAGGTTAATTCCCTTACACGTATGCAAATGTAAACCTAAGGGTAGAAAGGTACAACCGGCCAGGCGTCCGTGTGGGAATCCACGCCTCACAGGGACTTATGGAGGTCTCGAATAAGATCACCTAGTCGAGCCCAAGGAATATGGGAGCGAGAGGATCACTTACCAAGGGGTAATGCAACTACCATATGTAAATATGTATGATCCTATGTGCACAGGGGTGCATGCAAATTCTACCCTAAGTCTAGCAAATCAAGAGAATCATGAAATCATGCTAACATCACAAAAATGCATGAAAAATGTAAAACAATGTGAATAACAATGATGCAAGGCCTAAAATAGGGACAACTAGGCACTAAAAGATAAGAAAATCATTAAAGGACAACGTACCTTTGTGTTTGCCCCCGGAACTACAAGTGAGTTTTATGCATAAAATGCAAGAATGAAGGTAATATTTAAGTAGGCAAACGACGTCCAATGCATGCAAATAATATATGGATGTAAAGATAATATAAAAGACTACACAATGGACCCAAAAAAAAGACGGAACAGACCTTGGAAGACAATTTAAATCAGCAAACAAAACGGCCCTGTGAATCTGTCCCGAATCTACCTACAAACTAGATGCAAAAATGTAAAAATGGAGGAAATTTTTAAATATGTAAATGATGTCCAAATGATGCAAACTCTATATGTATGGAAAGACAATACAAAGGACAGCACAATGCAACAAAAATCAGCCCAATCCGACGTCAGGAGACAAAGTTATGCCCAAATGAATAAGGCCTTTGTGAATAGAAATCCTACCCGATCAGAACCACTAAAAGGTCCCTGGATGACCATTTTTACCCTATAAGCGGTCTACTGGAAGACCGCCCAAGTGCTGGACGGTCCTGGGAGGACCGTTTATAACCCCAGAGGGTTTGGGCGGTCCTAGAAAGGCCATTTAAAGGTCTAGGCGGCCTGACGATAGACCGTGTACCCCTGACAGACCCGAAAATGGACAGAATGATGGAAAAATATGGAGGAGACTACCCAAACATGCATGAACACCTTCCAAACATGCAAGAGACTAAAAATATAATGTGATGGGCACTAGGTGTCCCACCGTGATCGCCAAAAAATAGTATGTAGATAGATTAATCTACCCCGCCCCCTAACTAAACAATATAAGCATACATATAAACATGAAATTGCATGAAAGGAAAGTGGGCGACAAAGAATAGAAAACTAACCGTGATCGCCACCCAAGGATTAGCAGTAGGAAGAGACGCTAGAATGAAAACCAACCTATGGCAGACCTTGGGAAAATGAGGAAGAAGATGCGGCCCGAAGATGAACCACCACAACGTGATCGCGCCTTCAAGATGGGTGCGGGGAACTGGTGGGATCGGACCTCCTCTTCTTCCAGCTGGCTAGAGGAAGAGGGCCTCATGTCCTATTGATGATCTCCTGTAAAACAAAGTCATGAAAACAAAAGAAAACCCTTTAGAATATGATGGTGTAGCATATGCCCCGGAATGATAAATTAGCATGAAAGAATGGGGGAGAACGCACCGGGGGAAGGTTTTTAACCCCTGTAAATGGGTGCAAAAGAAAGGTGGGAATGTTGTGCATGCATAGGATTTGAAATCATGAAATTTGATGGAGAGATTAGAGAGAAAAGTGTTGTGCAAAATGAAAAAAAATGTAAAAACGTGCAGAAACGGTGAAATTTATGATGATTTTGGAAAAGTATGAGAGAAGAACTAAGGTATGGAACAATGAAACAGAGCCCAAAGAGATGGAAATTAAAGCTGGTACTTCCCTCTTCGAAGTGGGGTCGAAGGTGTGAGTCGACTATCCGACATGGCTTCGCGCCAGGTCCAAGAAGAGCCCCCCCGTGAACTGCGAAATGGGCCAAATTTATAGAAAAGTGGTCAAAACCCTAACTTTCCCCCACGATTCCCAAGGATAGAGACCACCATATCTCGAGATCTATGAATCAATCTCGAGATAATAGATAGGATAAGAGCTAGGAACAAACGGGACTCTTTTTGGTGCAAGGATCTAGAAGATATTCGCGCTAGAAAGGGGCCCCGAAGCCTAATCTGCCAAGGTTTGTGTTACATGAAAGTGCATAAAACTTGATATTGCGGCCAAAATTTCCACGAATGTATTGCACTAAATTTCAAGTTATATGGCTTAAACTCGAGATAATAGTGGTGGCAAGAGACAAAAATAAGCAGGAAGTGATTTGGTGGAATATTCGAGAAGATAGAGCCTTAGAAGGGTTACCTCGCCGAATAGAAATCAACCTTAAGAGTTCAGCGACGAAGAAAATGGAGTTTAGGGTCATCTGGACTCTCTAGGAATAAATGGTCTATCGCACGGCCGTTCTATGAAGAAACGGTCATAGAAGGACCGCATGGCCAATTAAAATGGTCTAAGAGGCAATCGCCAAATGATAGAGGGCGACCTGGAGGCTTCTGGCACAAAAACTGAAGAACGATCTTCCTAAGACCTTTTTTTGATAGTAGCGGTCTCAAGAAGACCATCTTTGTACATTTTAAAAATAAAAAAAATAAAAAAAGTTTCTGTTCATGTGATCAACTATTGATCGTTTTCTTCATTGGGCGGTCCACTAGTGACCGTTTCTTCAAGGGACGGTCAACTGTTGACCATTTTACTGCCAAGCTCGCCCAACTTTAGAAATCAGCACATATCTTAAAAACCGTGCATATTTAGAGAAAGTGGCAAAATAATAATTTGTAGATAACTAAAAAATGAACAACTTTTATGAAGAAAGAAAGATGAAAAAATGATCATAAGAGAGAGAAAATGGGGTGAGAATAGAGAAGACCGTTGGGATTGAAAAATGGTGGGGAACTAGCCAATGGCGTAGAAGAAGAAAATGTAGGGCTTTAAAAATGGAACAACTTTGATGAAGGACACTTAATGAATAAAGGAGTATAAGAGGATGAAAAAGAATCACTTTTTAAGACTGCGCAGCGAAAGGGGCCGAATGCTTGAGGGAAGTCGACCTAAATGGGCCATAAGTTGACTTGGAAGGCCGGAAGGTGATAAGATCAGCTCCAGGGCTCTAAGAAATAATGATCTCCAACGCTCAAAGGGAATGGAATAATGAAATGGGCTCAAAATCTATCCAAGGAAGGCTCCAAAATAATGGTTGATTCGGGACATCAAAAATGATGAATAAGAGAAATGACGCAACTTGCGGGCTAAAAACAGATGTCAACAACATGGACACAACAATCTCCCCCTTTTTGATAATGGCAACACTATGAGTCTATGGCAGCATAGTGAGATACATAACATCATGCAATGCAACACAGCCGATTATCTCTCCCCCTTTGACTTCATCAAAAAGAAGGAATATGGTTCTCCCCCTTGGACTTCGGCAAAATTAAGCTAAGGGTTGATAAAATCAGTAGTGAAATGCAAGGCATGCGTGACATGGTTGAATGATGAATTATGCTCTTCCTTGACCAAATGATCCTAAATTGCCAGACAATGCAAACCAGTATGAATAATGCAGGAGCATGCATCAATTGACAGAGAGATAAGTGATTCTCCTCTTTAAATGCAGACTATTCTCCCCCTGAAGAAATGAGGTGAAGGTTATGATAAGGGACAGTAAAAACACTGATCAGTGAAAAACACAGGGACAGCCTGATGAGATAATTTTTCTATTTGTCAACGACACAGGAAGAATTGGAATGGAAAGGTATCATCGAAAATATAGAGATTAGACTGAAACTAATTGTTGAGATCACAAAGCATTGAGCAGAATGAGAATAAAATATGATCTATGTCAGAGAGCAGGATTTGAGCACAGGGATTTTTGGATGAATTTCCAAATAGTAGATAAGACAGGAAGATTTTCAATAGGATACAAATTTCATAAATCTTAATAGAAGAATTTTAGACTCTTCTGTTATAAGAACTTATGAATAAGTCTTAATTGACCAGCATAGTTTAAGCATGATGTATATAGAGTTTGTTAATGAAATTCAATACTCATATCTGAAACAAGTTTTAATAAAGATGAACCAATCACTCATATGATATTCTTGTTTATCCTCCTTCTATCTTACTCATTTAATTTTTCAATGACTCATCTAGGAATTACAAGAGGTAGTGTTGACGTTAAACAACTACGAAATCATTTGACTGTCTAGAGTTATAGAAATGAATCCTTTGCAACAATTTTCATATATTCATTACATCAAACAGGAAATATTATGCACTCCAACTTTAAGAGCAATCTAGTTCAATACACACCTTGTCACTAGAGGATATACGTTGATCAGACGCCAATATCCCTAAGCACTTAGTGTGACTAACAGTCTTACTTTATAATGTACAGAGTTAACTTGACACCTCATGACATACCTCAACTCATTTCCTTGATGAGTGAGATGTATTTCTCAATGTTCAAGCCATTGCGCTGCCTAATTTTTAATCATTGTTTCAGTAGAGTTAACTATGGCACTTCATGACTCAGTCCTTTGGACATAGTTTCTTAGTGACCAAGATCATAGCTCTGACAACTTTTAACCCCTAAGACATTTCAAAAAACTCAAATGTTTAAAAGCAAGACTTACCCCATGTATCTCAACTAAAGATAGGCATGAATTTAAAATTTTTCATATTTCAGAAGATTTTGTGAGAAATAATATGAGATATTCGGTTAACATTTATTAAAAAAATGATTCAGATATTTTCAAGTTTTCCACATCCAAACTTAATGAACACATTAATTTTAAACCACCTGAAACTTGCAAACATTCATAAAACCATATAATAGAAGATTCCCTTAAAAGTTTTTCATATGTATGATCAAGGTACACAAATTGAAATCTTCTCAAGTTTCAGAATTTTTCAACAAGATTCAGTAGCAGTCAAATTGTGAATTGAAAACACAGGCATCAAGGAGCATGCATGTATGTGAAGGCACATGAATTTCAAACATGTAGCAAAGATGACCAGGATAATGCAATACAGCTGTAGATTTTAATGAAATGACCATGAGATTTCAACAAGATTTGTCTGGAGAGCAGTAAGATTAATGTCAAGTTTGACAAAGACTTTCCAAGTTATGTGAGGCACAGAATGTGCAGTGAGTATGAGAGTCACTTGAAGTCAGTTGGCTAAAGTTATGACATGTATGTTCAAGGTTCAGAGACTGAAAGGCTTCAGACAGACCAGCTCCCCTCAGATAATGCAGAAACACTATACAGAATATACCAAGAACATGAGAATAGCTGATGAATTCAGAGGATTTCAAGATAGACACGTGAAATTCAGAATTGCAAATTCAGATTTCAAGGAGGTGGGATGTATCCCACTCCACAACAACACAGTATGTTGATCAAATAGGATCATAGCCAGGACAACAACTCAGGTTGAAGATTAGATTACAGGTTTATCACAAAGGGCAGATTGGCCGATCGAAATCAACAAGGAGTGAAATGACATGATTTATGCTCCCCCTGATTGTATGCACTCAAAGAGTCTTTTTGGTATTTTCAATATACGTGTCATGCAATCAATTCTGAAATTAGTGTATGCATGAGGCTAGTATTTATTCATGCAATGGACACAATATGGTCTTGTTTAACTCCCCCTTTCTATATGTAACGTATGACTAGACTATGAAGGGAGTTATTCTAATCAAACCTGCATGAAGCACATTAAATTACCTAGGCTGACTCTCCCTATCTATATGCATCTGTTAACTGGACTTTGAATGCAGCATATGCAGAACATTGAACCATAAGAAAATATGCTCATGAAGGTCTAGACTGCTCTATGTGCAAATTTTTGACCAATGGTACTGGGTAGAGGACTTGGTCTAAAAATCACCTCGTACATAGTAAGAACTTCCAGACAGATTACATTTACCTTTTAGTAACTTACCATTTGATATACCATAATGGTCATGCATGATAATACAGTGGAAGTGCAGTCCTATGTGCATCTTCAATTTTTTGTTATGATAGTTCTCTAAACAAATATGTATGCGAATGAGCATGTGTGCAAATGAGCATTTTTTGCATGTGACAGCATGCAGGGATCAAATTCAAGCTATTCAGGTTTTTCAGAAATGCAACTTATTTTTAGTGATTATGCATTTTGACAAATATCAAACAACTGCAATTGGCATATGTATGCATCAAATGCAGACAACCTTTTAATCTCATATATGTACACATCACCCAGCATATGCATGGACAGGAAGAAAATGCAAATGGCAGATGCAGTTGTGAACATGTATGTATGAGATCTTAATTGACATATTAAGCATGATATTTAGCTATCAAAACAAATTCAGGTGAACAAGTCTATAAACAACAGAGTTGGGGTTTTACCTTACTTGAGCGCCTTGATTTATTAAACCTCCTTTTTATTCTTCATCCCAAGGCACTCCTACAAACAACATCTCATTTTGCATTCTTAGGAACCCAAGTCTCCTTGGGTCCTTCAGTGATAGTAGCACCTCTGAATGGTGCTCTCCTCATTTTCAACACTTGAGAATCATCAAGCCTCATCAAATAGTAGTTAGACATGGAATGTCCTAATTGTCCACAGTAATAACATGAAATAACAGATTTTAAATTCTTTTTATGCACATAATTATAAGCATGGAATCTTTGTGCATTAACATGAAAATTTCTGTTATTTGCATGGACGTTTTGTTTTCCATAACCTGCCAACCAGCATTTAGATGCTCAGTGGCTAGGTTTTCCACAATCAAAACATCCAAAATATTTTTTGTTAGACACAAATTTGTTTCTGCCAAAATCAATTTTGTTTATAAGGAATTTAACAAATTTAGAATTAAGTTTCTTTCCTTGAATATGCCAATAGTCCTGGACTGCGTGGCCATACTTCTCACATTCAAAATAGGAAGAAAAATTTCTTCTCTTAATAACTGACCAGCACTCACTAGCCAGATGGCCTGGCTTCCAACATTTGGAACACATAGAAGGTTTTCCTTTGAAAGCAAATTTATCTTTACCGAAGGCATTCTGTTTTGCAGGGAATCTAACATGTTTAGAATGAGCCTTTCCCTGGGCATGCCGACAATGGGCAGCAATGTGACCCATCTTGTCACAATGAAAATAATGAATTTTCTTATTCTGAATTGCATGAGTTTGTTTTAGAACATGGGATTTAGCATTTAAGTTCCTAGCATGCATTGTGTTGGCATTTAGAACATCCTTTTTCATCAATATGCAGTCATTCATCAAATGGCCGAGCCTACCACAGCAATGGCATGAAATTCTCTTCTTGTGTGCATGAATATGTGTGTTGGTGTTGTAGACAGCATGCACATTTTTAACATGAGTGTGTGTAGGCTTGTTCTGCAAATGTCCATTTCCTTTAGCTTTTTCAGTAGGTTTCTGACTTTTCTGAATAGTAGCTAGATTTGGATTTTTTTGTGAAGTGAACTGAAAAACCAATGGAGTTTTGATGATGGTTTGTTCTGAGCTACTTACAAGTGATGTATGAATTTTGTTTCCAAAGCTCTTCTTATTTACTGGATTATACCCCAGCCCCTATTTCTGAAAATTCACTTTCATCCCCAGCAGCTTATCCAAATTATCTTGCCCTTCAATAAATCTAGATAAAGAATTCTTTAGGCCCTTAATCTCATCTTCCAAGGATGCAATATGTAATTCATAACCAGCAATTTCTTGTTCACTGCAATTCACACACTCATTTAGCACTTTGTTTGCAGTTTTATAGTTCTCAACTTCTTGTTCCAAATTGTGCATTTTTTCAGACTCTTTTATACAGACATATTTTCCTTTTTCTATGGTTAAGAGTTTTTCAGAAATAGCAGAGTTGAGATGTTTGAGTCTCTCATTTTCTAATTTTAATTGTTCAACCTGTTCACTATTGTTATCAGATTTGGAATTCAACTCTTCACTCAGCCTTTCCTCTCTTTGTTCAGTTTCCAATTTTTCATCTAACAAATTTTTGTTCTCTTCCCTCAAGGATGCAGTTAAGTTTTGATTCCACTCTAAATCACTGTAAAGGCTTTCATTTATTTCCTTTAGAGATTGACATTTATTACAAACTGATTTATCAGAGGAAGTTGTTTCAACTTTGTATTTTTCACATTATTTCCTAAGACACTCATTCTCAGATTTTAGAGCATTCAATTCAGAGCTAACATACTCAAAATCTGTCAACAGTTTTTCATTCTGAACTAAATTATTGATATGAACCTGATCATCATCAATCGAGTTAAGTTTTTCTTTTAGTTCAAAAATTTCACATTCAAGTTCTTGATTTTATTCTTTGTATGAGCCAATTTGTTTCTTAAGCATTTGGTTATCAGACAAGCATGGATCATAGGACTATTTCAGTTTTAAGTAATTTTCACATGAGGACTCTGAACTATTCAGATCAATTTTATTTTTCAATTTTTTATATTATTTTCTTAACATCTCATGTGACTCTAATAACTCATCATATGCATCATGCCAATCATCTAAAGTATATTTCTCGAAGGGGTTTACCTGATCATCATCCTCTTCTTCATTTTGGCTGCTACTTTGATTACCTTCCTCTACCATTAGACATTCGCCTTCATTTCGTTTATCGACGGTCTTCAGTCTATCCAATATCTCTCTTGCAGATTTGCAATCATACAAACAAGAATGGAATGCCCTGTTAGTAGCTGCCTTCATCATCTCCAAAGCTTTCTGGTTTTTATCACTCATGAATTTATGACTGTCAGTCCATTTGGACTTGTTCTTTGGTAGTCTGTGTGGACCGTGAGTAATGATCCTCCACAGATTAGGATTAACAGACTTGACAAACATGTGCAAGTTGTTAAGCCATAAGTCAAAATTAGTTCCATCGAAAACCGGTGGGTGAGCCATGGATCAAAGTAATAGATAGTTTCAAAACAGTATGCTGAAGACAATAATGCACCAGGAACTAGCAGGATCCTCTGCAGATCGTTGGATCTGATGAATCAGAGACTCGCTCTGATACCAATTGTTAGAATATTAGGCACAGATTCAGAGGGGGGTGAATGAATCCCCTTTTTCAACCTGCGGAATTAAAGCTTTAACCAAATCTAGTCCTACACAAATTGGACAAGGAGGCTCAGATGAGACTTATGGCTCACACTGAACAAGCTTCACACACTTAGCGTATAGCAACAGAGAGTTGATAAACACAAATGATGAACCAGTGGGGAATGATGATGATAAGCATTCACATAAACAAATAAGTGCTTCACAGAAGAGATGGATCAAGCAAACATAATATCAAACATGCTGCCCCTAAACAAGCAAGTAAAAGACCTTGTGAAGGAGATAGAGCAGATGGACAAACACACAAAGCAACCCATGGCACACTGAATTTCTTAGGTGGTTCGGGCAGACCCCTAGTCTGCCAACATACACCCCTCACTCAAGCCGAGTGAGGATTCCCTTGCAAACCGCAAGAAGCAGACTCAGTCTGTAATAGACGCTGCCAAACACCTTGAGACTGAGGCAGACAAATCCCTCGACCTGGTCTTGCTTCCCATAAGACCAGCCCTCTAGCTCTGCAACCCACAGAACTAGAACCGGAGGCAAACCTCCCTTCCTCCAAACCATAGGGAAAACCGTGAGTGACACCAAGTCACTCACAACCAAAGACCAAAGTCTCTCTTCTCCTGAATCCTCAGAAGGAACACCAGTAAGCAACGTCTTGTTGCCCACCAACCAGAGGACACGTCCTCTGTTCCTCTGAATCCACAAAGGGAAACCGAAGATCACTCTCCCTTCTCCTGCTAGCGCAGAAGGAACCCCGATCCTACACCAGGGAATCGAAAACCACTAAGGAAATGGAAAATGAACAAATGAGAAAAAAAAAGAGGAAAGCAAAAAAAAAACAAATGTACCTTCAATGACTCTGGATTTGATCCATGAGTCAATATATGATCAGATCTTCTGTATAGAACAGGCTGCTTCAATCTCGATCTCTCTCTTCTTATCTTGCTCACTCTCTGTTCTTCTTTCTATGCTCATCACTCTCAGCTCTCCCTTCTTCTTCTTCTCTAATCTATGTCTCTACTTTTCTAGCACTTCTCCCCTTTGTGGCTTCTCATTCCTGCTCTCTCTGCTAGAGCTTCTTCTTCTTCTCACTTCTATGATTTTTCTCATTAGTCCCTTTTCAATTGCAGGATATGCTTCTTTATACCCTCAGACTTGGGTCCCATGAGCTCATGATTTAGGCGTGTGGAGACCTCTTTCCCGCGCGTTTGGAGAAGGCACTTGTCAGGAGCAACGGTGTCCCACGTGGCCGATATTGAAGATGTGTTGCTCACGTGGCAAAGGCTCCAGTCCTGACTTGTCTTGGATCACGTGCACTGCTTTAAGTTCTACCGATCAGATTAGAAGCATTTCAACAAACACACTGCATGTGAGGGTTTATACTTAAGCAAAAGTGTAATGTAGATATATGATCAGACTTGTCATACATGTGTTCTGCACAATGCCTTAGAGCATAACAAAAGATGCACAGACTTGGTAGCATGTGGACAATGAGTGCTTCGACCAGGTTCAATATCACGCACAGACATGCACTAACTTTGTATATGCTGAATGCAGGAAGTGCACTGACCTTGTATACACACAAGGCAAAGCTGCACGGACCTATGTATGCGTATGTTACAAAGTGCACCGACCTTATCTATGTGAAAACACAACTAGAACCGACCTTAGCTAAACTAGCACAGACCTTAGCCGTGTGAAACCATGACTAGCACCAACCTTATCTATGTGAAACCCCAACTAGCACCGACCTTGGGTATACACATGCACTGACCTCATATGCAAACATATGCTATGCTAGCATCGACCTTGATGTATGGAGTACACCAGCTAACACAGACTCTAACACATGAGACAACATCAGCTAGCATCGACTTTAGATGCAGTCAGCTAAGTACTAACACCGACGTTGTATGCAAGATACACAACTGGCACCGACCTAAGACATGCCTAGGGTGCAACTAGCATCGACTATGTATACGAGATACATGAGACTAGCACAGACCTTGTTCTGCCTAATGAGAGATGTCTGACAGATGCATCGACCTTAGTCATGTAGTCAACACAGCATGTACCGACCTTATGAGCATATGCACGGACCTTCGTTAGGATATAAGCATACTAGCATCGACCTTAGTTAGTGAACCCATATACTAACACCGAACTCAGTTAGTATATAAACATACTGACATCAACCTTAGTTAGTTATATGATCATACTAGCATCGGCCTTAGCTAATATACAAACATACTAAGACAGACCTAATGCATGAACTGTTCTATACTAACATAGACCTTACATACATAATGCTTGACTAACACTGACCTCAGTTGCATGTGGTCTATACTAGCATCGACCTTATGAGCAGAGCTGACAGTATGAACAACAACCTGATGAAGTTCTATGCATCATGAAAATGCATCAATCTGAAAAATGCACATATCATGCACATGATTATGATGACATCAATCTGAAAATGCATCACCAATCTGAGAATGCACAGTGCAATGACCAAATGCATATTTCATCAACATTCAATTTTCATGCAACTACATGATGACTTATAGTGTTTGCTATCATCAAAACTATAGGGACACAACACGACTGATCTTAAAAATCAGCTGACCTTTGTGTGCGTAGGTCGGCTGATTCTTAAAAATCAGTCGACAACTTTACGCGTGCGGGTCGACTAATTCTTAAAAATCAGTCTACCCCTTTGCGCGCGCAGGTCGACTAATTTTTAAAAATCAGTCAACCCAGCATACTTGTCTACCCAATATATATAAATATATATATAATAAATATAATAATAACAACTAATAATGATAATAATAATAAATTATTATTATTATTATTAATAATAATAATAAAGGGGTAATAACGTTCGAAGAGCAACCAATGGCGTCTGATCCGAGTCCTCACCTCCCCTAAACCCAGTGTGAAGGGAACATAAATGGCACCCTCGCAAGTTAGGCCTGGATCACAGGGACCGCCAAGTCATGGCCATCGCCTGACTTTATCTTGGTCCAACAACCCTTCGAATATGATATGTTTTCACCGAGATTTTTCCCGTTCCCTTTACTAAAATATTAAACTTGCCGTATTCTCGGCAGACATCTTCTTGAATGTCATTCATGTTTTCCCCATGTCTCCGACTTGGATTACTCTCCGAACACGGAATATTTGATGAGCAAATGAACGGGCTTAAACGCCCTCACTCTAGCATAAGGGATCTTGATATGTTTTCAAATTATTCATTTTCTTTTATTAATATAAGTTTTTAGGCCACATGGCCCCGCTTCTTAGCGACTAATCAAAGGTTTTCTCCCTTTCGGGGAGATGTAATTAACGTCATGACTTTTATGGCACGGCGGGTTCTAGTCCCAACATGATACCCATTATCGTCTGATTAGTCAGATAACGTGCACCAGTGGCTCTGGACCACCTTGGTCTTCGGAGTCCGAACAAGCTGTCACTTTGTGATTGGCACGCCCACACACTAATAAACGATATAAAAGAAAAAAATCAGATAAATGAATTAAAAAGTGCATCCACAAGTCTAGTATGCCCAGTGGGACTATGACTTCCCTTCATCTTTTGGCCAAGATCTGGGACTCCATGGCCTCTTCCTAAAATTCTATCTTTTCAAAGTTTGAACTTTCAGGTCATATTCAAATAACTTCAATGGTAGTGACATTTGGACCTCTCGTCATTGCTAGCCATGCCGACCAAGTTCGACAATTTTCTTCCGGTCATTGGCTTCCCCAACTTCTTGGGGGTAGCATTCGTGGACCTCTTAGAGACCCCGGAGGTGGAATTTACAGCTTCCAACTTTGTGGAGGTTGCATCAGAGAAAGACGAGACAGTGGGCCGCTACATCCACCATGCTGATTTCTACGCTAGCGGGAAGCACACTGCGGCCGCAAGGAGGGTGGCCAAGAAGAATACCGACACACTGCAAGGCCGGTTATCAGTATCGGGCAAATCCATACTCATCGGAAGTGTCCGGATACTCTTAAACGGTCGACGGGCCGAAACCGTACCCGACAGGGTGGTTTCCACAGTACCAGTGCACAGCTCATTTCAGGCACTAGCCCAAGATAAGATGGATCGTGTTGGGTCCATGCTAAGGAATGGGTTGGCCCCAAAGCCAACCAGATTCAAGCAAGTTTGGGTGCCCAAACAGGTGCGGGCCCCAGCTCAGACTCGACCAAAACCTGTCGTGGTCGAGAGATTTGAAAGAAGAAAAGAGATACAAGAAGAAGAGTCTGAGATGCCGGTCTGGGTGTATCACAAGCCATCTTTTTAGGCCCTCATTCGGCAAGCAAACATTTGTCTACACGACAGAAATCGTGGTGGGACAGCCTGACGAGGGCGGTTCGCTTATAGAGCTCCAGCACGTATGAGGGTGCCGTCACCAATGATTTGCCCTACTGATGGGTAAGATGACATTAGCCAGGCTATACGAGGATACTTTCATGGCCTCGGGAATATCTCCTTATGGAGGCAATGGCTACTGGAGGCCGTCAATGATTCAGAAGAAGGCCGGGAACAACAAGTCAACCCAGAAGGAATAGAGGATGCAGGGTCATGTTGTTATGGGCCGCCCCTTGATGAAGAGACCACACCGAGAGTCTCAGTGTTTGATAGACTAACCTTCCCTGGTAAATCAGCCAGAAGGGTGATGCGAGGAAGCAGGCATTTTTAGGTCTACACCTATAATATGGCTGGAATGGTCGATCGTTATGAAGCTCTGCTCGAAGATCAGGGTGAAATCTCTAAGCTCGTCGAGAGGCAAGGTCCTCTCACAAGAAGAAGGAAGGCCGCAGCTGAGGCGTTACAAATCCTCACCAACAAAGCAAGCACAATAGTCGTGGCTATAAATGTTGTCACTACTAAAGACGACGGCGAAAGGCCTATACTCTCTCTAGATATTCCATTGGAAGGGGAAAGCCATGTTCCCAGCCCCCCCCATACATGATCCAGCTATGCTGATGTTGCTTCAGAAGTATCAGCAAGAAGTTGAAATGCTTAAGAGACAACTAAGTAAGTTGAGTATGCACGCTTCGGCGTCAAAGCAAGCTGAAGTCTTGCCTGAAATGTCACGGTGAAGCGCTGATGTGTTTGAAGCTTCACCACGGACGGTGGACTCTCAATCGATACCCAGTCATACTGGGGGCATGGCCCTGATACAACACCCAGCTCCTTAATATCAGGGGACTATTGCTACACCTCAGGTGATGGTATTGACCACGCCATAGATGCAGCAAGCCCATTTCTATCCAGATCTGGTGGATCCGACACTAGTAAATAAACTGATGGTAGAACAAATGATAGAGATGAAGCTGGCTGATAGAGGCGGTGATGATTATGCCTCTTTTGATGTGTAAAAGGTACCCTACCATGTTCATCATGCCACTAAAAGATTGCCCCTGCCATCAGCAAGCCACCAAAGTTTGACAAATTCGACGGGCAAGGATCGCCAAAGGACCATATAGCCTATTACATCAACGTGATGGGCGATCTGGCGACTGACGAGTCCTACATGCTGAAGTTCTTTGGGTCCTCGCTTACAGGACTTGGTTTCGAATGGTACTCCAACTTTCCGACCAGATCTATCAGTGATTGGCCAGATATGCAACGCAAGTTCAGGGAAAGATTCCACGTTGCTGAGAGGGAGGTGACCATGGCCGAACTTTATGCATCCATGCAGGATAGTGGTGAAACAGCCTTGGAATACATCAAAAGGTGGTGGAACCTCAGTATGAGGTGCAGGCGGCCACCCCATCAAGAAGGTGTCATGTAGATCTGCAAGTAGAATCTGAAGAGGGAAGTCCTGGAAAGGATGATTGGAATTGAAATCAGGTCCTTCGACTGATTAAATAATGTGGTGGCAAAAATCGAGACCTTCCTCTCCAGATACTCCTCTACTCCTGCTGCTTCAAGCCAGAAAGCTAGATCGATTGATAAAAGGCCAACGCCTAAGGAAGTTCATACGGTGGATTTCAAGGCGTTTGAGTAGCTGAAGGAAAAGGATAAAGGGGTTGCTAACCCTCCTCCTACCAAGCCAGCTGAGCGACAAGAGAGCTCCTCCTTGCGAGCCAAGATGAAGAAGCTCTATTCGTTCCATATGGATAAGACTTGAGTCTTATTGGAATAGGCCACCAGATATAATAAAGTCACCCTTCCAGAGACGAAAAGGCTGGGTGATGCTAGGAGGAAAGATGATCCTCGCTTCTGCCCATACCACCAGATGCTTGAGCACCCCATTGAAGAGTGCTATGTATTCATAGATAGCATTGAGGTCTGATCAAGAAGGGGGAGCTGCAGATGGGCGAATATAAGGTCGATCCTCCATGGCCTCATGAAATGCCTGCTCTGGGGGCAGCAGTTAATATGGTTTCCTTTTACCAATAGTTGCCTGATGAGGTGTCAGAAGCTTGTACAAGGCACACCTATGAGGCATTTATTTTGGCCCCTGCAAAAGACCAGGTGAACTGGCAAACAGTGCCGATGAAGACAAGAAGAAGGCCGACATCCCGCCCAGCTTCGGGAGTGTAGATTCGTGGCATTACGCCTCGGCCCACTCCACCTATTATAACCCCAGTCAGGCATGAAACAATCCCTCAGATAGTTATCCGAAGGCCGACCAACAATAAAAAGAAGCATACCCCATTGCAGGTACACAAAGAAACTAGCCAAGTAGTTGAGCGGCAACAGAAAATTATAAATGGGTTGGATGAATATGAACAACCCAAAATACAGCCTTTACAGCTAAAAGAATATGTTTCTTGGAAGCATCTAGAATATCTCAAGCTAACATAAGAGGCCGAGGCTGGAGCTAAAGAGCCAGTCATCTAGAAGGACCCTCCACAGGATCAGATGTCAGCTGTGAAGAAAAAGAAAAAGAAGAAGCCAAAGAATAAAAGGAGGGACAACACTGTCTCTTGTAACACGCTTTCGGCCCTGTTTAACATGGTTCAAAACTCTGAAGAGGAGGATGAAGAGATATGCTTCACCCAGATAGAAGTGAGTCAAGCCGAAGCTTCTACTTCCCACCATGCCACTACGTCTGGGAAGAAGTGGTGACGCCTTCCCCCAGCCAATCACAACATCATGTTTAGGGGTGAACAACCGTATTAGATCCTCGAACTTGAGGTGAAAGGCACACAGATCCCGCCTCCATTGGGTCTTTACCCTGAAAATACAAGCGGCCAGGGGATTCCCTCATTCACCAAATTTCTACTCTCACGGAACTGTAAGCAACCCTACCAACATGCTGAGCGGAAAGCTAAGAAAACCCCAGCCCCAACCTCGACTGCTCCTCCTCCGTCAGATGAAGGTTATAATGGCATTGCCCCTATTGCTAAATCCATACAAATAAAAGAGCCTGTTGAGCAGATACATAGAGGGCAGGCAGCACCCGAAAAATAAGATAAGTCATCAAGTGAGCCAACTCCTTCGGCACCAAATGACAATAGGCAAAGCAAAGTAGAAGAGATAAGGTTGGCCAATGTTAGAGCCAGCATCAGAATACTAAAGCAGCTGAAGAGGATCCCAACAAGATTTACTGTTTGGGAAATACTTTACCTAGATGAAGAAACTAGACAAGCTATCATTGCTGCCCTACAAACCCCGGCACGCTTCGAAAGTTGCTTTGCTGAGATGCGTTCGGGTACTGCCATCACTTTTGCTGAGGAAGACATCCTTCTACCCTCTGCTAGCCACAATAGACCCTTGTATATGAAGGGGCAATTAAATGGGCAGCCTATAAACATGATTCTTGTAACGCCCGGCTAATTATAGGAATATTTATCAATATTTTAGGAGGAGAAAAAGATAATCTTGGTAAGTCTTTGTGAATAAGTAAAAGAACAAAGAGAAATAAACTAAAATATTCTTGTTAAAGATAAATAAGGTAAGAGCATAAATCAAAAGGGGAATTCAACTTAATGAAAAATAAAGCCAACGAATGAGTTATAAATAAATGAAGATCTATGCAAAAGGATTAAAACATAATTGAGTGATAATTATCTCTTTTAAATTCTATATTAAGAAGAAATCTAATTATCCATTTAATGACTTAAATTTAATATAGCATCAATGAAGATAAAACTAGGGTGTTTACCTTTACAATAAATCTCATAAAATATGGCGAGCTAAAATACTTAATAATTTCGAGTAAATGAGCTGACGTTTAATTGATAAAATTGTTAACAATATAAATAGTCAAGATTAACGATAACAAGAATATATCTAAAGTCCAACTTAAATATGAAATTAGTGAATAATTAATAATGATCTTAAACATTTTAATTATTAAGACTAGCCCAATTAGTTGCCTTACGATTTGTAAATAGGCTAAAAGACTTCACAATAAAGGGTTTTAAATAAACTAAGTCCACCTAGAGCAATTAATGGGATGGTTAATGGGCTTGGGCCTTAACAATAATAATAGAATTATTTCTCAAACCAGAAACCCTAAAATCCAAAGGAAACCCAAGTGGTCAAAAGAAGGCTAGTGGCGGTGGTTTGGGTATTTAGAGTATATCACGCACTAGTATTTATCATTCATGGTAATATGAGTCTAACTAGGACTCTTAGTCCTTAAGTCTATAAATAATAGTCTAGAGCCTAGCAAAACCCCATTACTATGGACTCAAAGGCGTGTTCGTGTTCGTGCGTGTAACACCTTAAAATTTTTACGATTTTTCTAGAATTAAATAAAATTATTAAGCATTTAAAAAGGGCTTAATGGGTTAATTAAATGAATTATGTGTTAATTAAATCAGTTTAAAGGCCATATATTAACCAAAGGGCTAAGCCCACTTTAAATGGGCCCAAAGACCAATTTCAAAGCCCTTTAGGCCCAAACCCACTTCTAGAGACGTAATTAGGGTAATTTACGGAATTAAATTGGATAAATAGACCAATTAAAAGGATAAATAGAAGATAAATTAAAAATACAAAAATTTTGGATAAAATGTCAGAACGCGGTCTATCACGTGACCGCGTTCTTATAAAAGCAGTCCGATCAAAGACTGCGTTCTTGTTCCGTGAACGGAGGTGTTAGAGGCATGGAAAAATGAGATTTTTCCCATTCCAATCTCCATGGTTTGATGCTATCTGGCATGTAAACTTATCTATGACTCTTGGGAGATCGAATGGATGCCCTATACGACTCCTATTTGATCTAATATAGCCACCCTAGGTCAAACCCTCTAAATAAACCCTGAACTTGACCTGCGCAAACCCTTGCTTTGGCTCGCGTGGTTTGAAGGTAAGACGTCGTCATCTAAGGTTAACTCTTTAGAAGATTTTATTCCCTTTAGTATTAACTAACTCTCTTCCAAATTTCATGTTAGGAGATCAAACCCTTGAGGAGTTAGAAGCCCCAGAAGTCACTGGTTCTCTACAAACCGCATAGGAATGAGTGGAATTCTATAAGAAAGATTCGAAGTTTAGGAACCATAACCGAGGTATTTTCAGGTTGATCCTTTAGAATTATTTGCTCCTCTTTATATCTTCTAATCACCCTCCAAATATCATGAATCTAGGTCAAGAGGTTAAGGAGATAGAAGGGCGAGAAGTTGTTGTTTCTACGTAGGATGCGTAGGAACCAGCACCATCTTCCAGTCAGAAATTCGAAGTCTAGGGAACAAATTAAAGGTATGTTATCTCATGATGGCTTAAACAACGTGTTAGGAGTAAAAGTGTCACGCCCCGAGCGCGGAAGATACTCGGATATGCGCGACGAATTTATATCAATCATGTCAATCAGAGTAGTAGTGTATTCGACACCAAAATAGAGATGCGCAAAATAGAAAGATAACCCAATCCTTTATTTCATAATGGATAGACTATTACAAATCCAATACTCTATTCAATTAAAAAGTAAAAGTACATAGTTGACTCAAGAAAATAGGAAAAAGACTAGATGACACTTGGAGAAGTTCTATCACTTTCACTCTTGACCATTCCCATCCGATTGACTTCCCTCGTCGGACTTACCTGAAAAGTAAGGAACACACGGAGTGAGCGAACGCTCAGTAGGAAATTATATCTCAAGCGCTAGCAAGGGGTTTAAATAATTACATCTTTCATGTATGTACTGTAGCTATGCATGCTCGTATAAAACGACAAGGTAGAGAGAGAATTTATCAATAAGACAGCAAGATGAACTAGTCATGAGCTTTCAAGAAAAGATGACAGATATTCAAGCAAGTACTTTTTAGCAAGTCATGTCAAGAACTTTGGCTATCATGTATCAAGCAAGCAAGTAATTACCCTTTTTCGGGTCACACAATTCATGTCATATCAAGTACGAGTCAAGTATAAGATTTGTGTGGAATGTCCAATCAAGCTAGTCATGCACTCGGTATAATGCCAGATACCTTATCATTCAACTCCCATGGGCACAAGTACTTTCGGGTGCTCCTCCTAGGACCAGATCGGGCCCTATATGCGCAGGCATTTATCATGTATATTTGACATCCACTCTTGTATATATATATAGCCAATATGGAATTTCAACAATTTAAGCTTGTAGACACGTAGGATAACTTTGAGAGAATGGAGTCCAAAAATACGACATTGGACATAGATAGGCGATAACAACGGTACCATCACGATGAACGATGAAACTAGGTGGAATTAGGTTCCCTTAACTCGGGTACCATGACGATTGAGGTCGACATGAACAGTATATCAAAGGCAAGATACCCTCATTCTTATTATAGAATTGAGGTCCACAAGAACATCAACAAATGGCATGATATCATCATCCCATTAAGAATTGTCATGATATACTCTTTGCATATCATAAGGGCCGGTATACCATGTTTCTTTAGAGTGACATGACATTCAATAGTGTAATGGGTTTTTAGGGTACAACCAGCTCAGTCGGCCTTGAGGGAATCCAAGGCTCGAGGAGTCTTACGGAGGTCTCTATGACTAACTCGCTAGTCCAAAGGAACTGAATGTCCAATGGAGAGCTTGTATGTCAATGAGAATTGAGGGTGATCGATAAAACATCATGAAACGTGGGACTATACTCACGGAGTGGAGATATAGTGCCGATATACATATATATATATAGATATACTGAAACCATCGGTTATCAGAAACAAGCAAAAACATTTTTACAGGAAAATAACGACTTAAGTAAAGTCACTACTCAAGTAATTAACGCCTTCAGTAAGGGCGTTTACCTGTTTCTCGTTTTTGCAAAATTTTAATATTTCAGTATTTTACCAAAAACGCGCCCTGGTAAGGGGCGTTTATTTACAAGTTGACGACGTATATAATGGTCGTTCATTCTTTACTTCTATTTTTACAGAATATATATTTTCAGTAATTTATCAAAAACACGCCCTGTACAGGGGCGTTACTTTTCAATCCACGCCCTGAACAGGGGCATTAGTCAAGTGAGAGACGACCTATATAGGGTCGTGAATTCAAGGGTTTACAATATTTCAGGAAATAAAATTCCAAGAGACAAGAGACATGATCATGACAGAAAATTAGCAGGGATTCACAGGTCGAGTCATGCAATATATATTAGATTGGATATTTCATATCTATTGAATTTTTAAACAAGGATCAATTATTAATTACATATGATTTTCATGAGATTAACGCCTATAGGGCAGGGCGTCAAATCTGTAATTGACGACCTGGTGCAGGTCGTTTCTTTAAAGTAGCGCCCTGGACACGGGCGTCTCTTGCAAAATATTACAGAAACGTGTAGAAACTATCAGGAAACTTATATACATGACATGCATGATGGGTTACTATGAATTTAACTTGTTTGGGCTATGTTGCTTGAGAAAACCTACCTTTTTGATGATTAACTGGCGAACTGATGAAGACACGGTACTCTGTTATCAACAGAGTAGGACGAAGGGGCAGAGGTCTTGGTGTAGATTATCGACAGGTTTTCTTTTCGGCACGATCAGGTGCAGACGTTCGCCGATGAAGAACCCACGTTCTTCAGTAGGTTATGATGACTTCCCCTACAGAGAAATAAGATGAAGGAACATTAGTTTTCTAGCTTAATCTCCTTAGCTTCTTTAACTGTGACAAATGCGAGGAAAGATGCACATCCTTTCCTGATGAGCTTGCTAGCTCGGAGAGCTGAAATAATAGGGGATTTGCTCCGACTCTTGGGGCTAGTAAATATTAGTTCTGGAAATTCCTTGAATGTAACCTTACTATTGTGTCAATCAACCGTTGCCTGATACTTGGATAACCAATCTGCCCCTACTATAACATCATACTCTTTCAGATCTAAACATATGAGATCAATAGAGAGATTTTGACCATGAATCAATACCTCGCAGTTTTGGTAATGATGTGTAATATCAGTCTCATCATCCAGAGGAGTAGACAAAACTAACTTTATCCATTCTGGTTCTAGGGGTAATGGGTCAGCAAACTTCTTAGAAACAATAGAATGCGATGCACCAGTATCAATTAAGACATATGCATTCCTGGAACAAACTTTCAATGTACCTTCCACTAATCCGCCTTCTTCTTCTTGCTCGGTCTCCTTGATTGCATGAAGACGAGCATTCTTGGTTACTGGGCGTTTTCCGTCATCGGCTTGATTATTTAGTAGTGGGCAATCGGGAATCCGATGCTCACGACTCCCACAATGGAGACATGCTCCAAGTTTCCTCCAGCATTCTTCTGCTCTATGACCCGCTTTATCACAATGTTTGCACACTGTATTTGGAGATGTAGTGGTGATAGAGAAGGGCTTGGTCTTCTTGAACTTTTGGTCTTGTGAGGACGTACCTCCATTGCTAGGCCTTTTCTTGAAGTTGGGTTTAAAGGAACCCGAACCGGTAACTTGTTCCTTCTTATCCTTACCACGAATTCTATCAGACAGTTCCGTGGCATCTTCTAATAGTTGAGCTCGACGTACTATCTCCGAGTAGACTTGAATGTCCATCGGCGCCAGTTGAGTAATAGCTTGGGGCCTGAGCCCATTAAGAAACCTCCTAGCTTTCATTTTCTCGGTGCTAACTAGATGCTTAGCATACCGAGATAGTCTAGAGAATTGGGCCTCATACTCGGCCACTGACAAGGATCGTTGCTCCAGTGCAGCAAATTCTGCAGCCTTCTTTTCCTGAACTCGGTCCGAGAAATATTTCGCGTTGAAGTGTTCAACGAATTCTTCCCACAAAACCTGATCTTGATTTATAGTAGCCTCTATTGATTCCCACCAGCATCTAGCATCTCTTTCTAACTGGAAAGTGGCAATAAGACCTTATCTTGATCCGTGCATTGCATAACACGTAATATACGTTCTATCTCCCTAATCCAGTGTTTAGCGTCATCTGGATCAGTAGAACCCGTGAACTTGGGTGGGTTCATGTTCTTGAAAGTCTGGTGGAGACTTCCTGCTCGTTGTCCACCTCCTTCTGCTACTTGTTGCAGCACTTGAGTCATGCCTTGAAGTGTACGCTGCATGTTGCGCCATTGAGCACGTTCGGCAGCCATTATCCTACAATTATAATAACTAGATTAATACGTGATTTGTATCTTAAAGACTAGCATTCTATGTAACTTTAACCCTTGGTTCTACCCAACCTCACTAGTTAAAGGTTTGAACATATCCTTGGACTTGGGTTTTCCTAGGAATTGAATAACCTAGGCTCTGATACCACAAAAACTGTCACGCCCCGAGCGCGGAAGATACTCGGATATGCGCGACGAGTTTATATCAATCATGTCAATCAGAGTAGTAGTGTATTCGACACCAAAACAGAGATGCGCAAAATAGAAAGATGACCCAATCCTTTATTTCATAATGGATAGACTATTACAAATCTAATACTCTATTCAATTAAAAAGGAAAAGTACATAGTTGACTCAAGAAAATAGGAAAAAGACTAGATGACACTTGGAGAAGTTCTATCACTTTCACTCTTGACCATTCCCATCTGATTGACTTCCCTCGTCGGACTTACCTGAAAAGTAAGGAACACACAGAGTGAGCGAACGCTCAGTAGGAAATTATATCTCAAGCACTAGCAAGGGGTTTAAATAATTACATCTTTCATGTATGTACTGTAGCTATGCATGCTCGTATAAAACGACAAGGTAGAGAGAGAATTTATCAATAAGACAGCAAGATGAACTAGTCATGAGCTTTCAAGAAAAGATGACAGATATTCAAGCAAGTACTTTTTAGCAAGTCATGTCAAGAACTTTGGCTATCATGTATCAAGCAAGCAAGTAATTACCCTTTTTCGGGTCACGCAATTCATGTCATATCAAGTACGAGTCAAGTACAAGATTTGTGTGGAATGTCCAATCAAGCTAGTCATGCACTCGGTATAATGTCAGATACCTTATCATTCAACTCCCATGGGCACAAGTACTTTCGGGTGCTCCTCCCAGGACCAGATCGGGCCCTATATGTGCAGGCATTTATCATGTATATTTGACATCCACTCTTGTATATATATATAGCCAATATGAAATTTCAACAATTTAAGCTTGTAGACACGTAGGATAACTTTGAGAGAATGGAGTCCAAAAATACGACATTGGACATAGATAGGCGATAACAACGGTACCATCACGATGAACGATGAAACTAGGTGGAATTAGGTTCCCTTAACTCGGGTACCATGACGATTGAGGTCCACATGAACAGTATATCAAAGGCAAGATACCATCATTCTTATTATAGAATTGAGGTCCACAAGAACATCAACAAATGGCATGATATCATCATCCCATTAAGAATTCTCATGATATACTTTTTGCATATCATAAGAGCTGGTATACCATGTTTCTTTAGAGTGACATGGCATTCAATAGTGTAATGGGTTTTTAGGGTACAACCAGCTCAGTCGGCCTTGAGGGAATCCAAGGCTCGAGGAGTCATACGGAGGTCTCTATGACTAACTCGCTAGTCCAAAGGAACGGAATGTCTAATGGAGAGCTTGTATGTCAATGAGAATTGAGGGTGATCGATAAAACATCATGAAACGTGGGACTATACTCACGGAGTGGAGATATAGTGCCGATATACATATATATATATAGATATACTGAAACCATCGGTTATCAGAAACAGGCAAAAACATTTTTACAGGAAAATAATGACTTAAGTAAAGTCACTACTCAAGTAATTAACGCCTTCAGTAAGGGCGTTTATCTGTTTTTTGTTTTTGCAAAATTTCAATATTTCAGTATTTTACCAAAAACGCGCCCTGGTAAGGGGCGTTTATTTACAAGTTGACGACGTATATAATGGTCGTTCATTCTTTACTTCTATTTTTGCAGAATATATATTTTCAGTAATTTATCAAAAACACGCCCTGTACAGGGGCGTTACTTTTCAATCCACGCCCTGAACATGGGCGTTAGTCAAGTGAGAGACGACCTATACAGGGTCGTGAATTCAAGGGTTTACAATATTTCAGGAAATAAAATTCCAAGAGACAAGAGACATGATCATGACAGAAAATTAGCAGGGATTCACAGGTCGAGTCATGCAATATATATTAGATTGGATATTTCATATCTATTGAATTTTTAAATGTGGATCAATTATTAATTACATGTGATTTTCATGAGATTAACGCCTACATGGTAGGGCGTCAAATCTGTAATTGACGACCTGGTGCAGGTCGTTTCTTTAAAGTAGCACCCTGGACACGGGCGTCTCGTGCAAAATATTACAGAAACGTGTAGAAACTATCAGGAAACTTATATACATGACATGCATGATGTGTTACTATGAATTTAACTTGTTTGGGCTACGTTGCTTGAGAAAACCTACCTTTTTGATGATTAACTGGCGAACTGATGAAGACACGGTACTCTGTTATCAACAGAGTAGGACGAAAGGGCAGAGGTCTTGGTGTAGATTATCGACAGGTTTTCTTTTCGGCACGATCAGGTGCAGACGTTCGCCGATGAAGAACCCACGTTCTTCAGTAGGTTATGATGACTTCCCCTACAGAGAAATAAGATGAAGGAACATTAGTTTTTCTTCATAATACTTACTGAAGGTAGAGGAAAGAAGAACTTACTCTTTTGTTCTTCACAACGATAATCTTCTTAACCTGTAAGAAGAGAAGAAGATGAAGAACCTGTTAATGTTCTTCATACTATCGTAAACAGAAAAGAAGAAGAAAGAACCTTGGTTCTTCACATACCGTAGAATAGTCCGAACGTCAAATAGCGTTCTTGGTTCGAGCAGTAGGTTATTTATAGGATTTCTAGAATCCTAATAGAGTTAGTGTTTGATTGGAAGTAATACTTCCAAGATAGAGTTATTACTACATTCGAACTCTTTATTATAGTTATCAACTTACCCTGGATAGACTCCTGGGTCGAACGAAACTCGAACTGAATTAACGACCTAGGTCAGGGCGTCGAATTTAAATTGACGCCTTGTCAAGCGTCGTTTCTTGTTGAAACGCATCCACGCAAGGGACGTTACGCTAACTTACCCTTTTTATTTATTTTGGTCGTTTGAAATTTGACGCCTTGACGTGTGGGCGTCCTTTCTCAAAACACGTCTTAGGTAAGGGCGTTTTATTGTAAAGTAGCGCCTATATCTGAGGCGTTATTTTCATCAGGGTTTAATTATTTTTATTCCAAGCTCTTTCATTTATTTACTAAATCTTTTAATCTAATTTGATTTATTTATTCCTTTTTATTTTATCAGGGTTGCTACAAAAAGCTCTCAATTTTCTCCTGATTTCATACTTTCTACGTGGAGTATTCATGTTTTATCATGACTGCGCAATAGGATTTTACTGCATGATGTCCATGAAACCTTAACTAATAGATAATAACTTTTTATCTATTACATACGTTTCCATGCTTTATTTTTATTATAGCATGCTTTCCCTGCTAGATTCCTATTAGTCCCATGTTGATTTTTCTTGTAAGGCCGGTATTATCTCTGTCTCACTGTGAGATGATTGCGGTTGTAACAGGGGTCACATCTATTAACGCGCAAGCACGATATGCCGCGTGCGTTAATGTACTAACGCGCAAGTTAGATATGTCGCGTTATTGTATTGACCCGCCGGTTCTTCACGCCGCGTTAATGCTCCGTGAAACATATCAAACCTTGTTTATTTCTCATATGCGTGCCTTATCTTATTAGTTTCAATTCCTGATCATGTCATGACTTCATATTTGGTGTTAGCATGTTTTTTAAGTTTAATTTCATTATATGTTAATTTCATGCCAAACCTTATAGTTTTGTACTTAAAGAAGTTTTATGACTTGGTTACACATTATTTCTATCACGCCCCGAGATTATGCAGCGGAAATAATCAGGAACGTGAACAGCCGGCATGGTAAGCCTTGAGTAAGCAATATAATCAGAGCGCAAGAACAATCACACAAAGTAATTGCACAATAACTTAATCAAACTTCCATCCTTATTTCATATCATATAATCGCAATCCAAAAATATGAATATTCAACTTTTTTTAATCTAGACTCAATAAAAAGAAAAATTACATATAAGGACTCAATCTAGACACATTTCGACAATTCTAGGTCTTCACTCGATTCCACATTTCCTTTAATCGCTCTCGGACCCGCTACTTGAGTAATCCGAATCCCATTCACTCGTACCTCCTGAAACATTAAGAAAGTAGGTAATGAGCACACTTGCCCAGTAGGTATCTTCGTATCAACATGATTGACAAATTTAAGTAATTAACATCTTAGCTCTAAAGAAATAAGATAAATCATGCAAATACGATGAAATATGCGAATAGGCCAAAGTAACAAGATATGATCAAGAATGAGATATGAGAATATGATTTGATCAAGAATATAACAAGAATGTAAACAATTTGGCCTTTCAAAAATGTAACAAGAATGTACTAGAAAGTCATGTAACAAGCAAAAATGAACTCTTCACTTAGTAGCAAGTACTTCGTGAATTTATGTGGATTACCACCCATGGATATTTCACTTATTTATAGAGAAAGTACTCCCAGCATAATGCGACGCCAGTAGCATCATACCCCAAGGTTTATATAGTATGTTTCCGACAATCAACCGAGGGGACTAGCATAGAGCCCTTGAACACAATCAGTGCTCGAACTACATCTTCAAGTATAAATCAAGCTACTTCCACGTTAATACGGCCAATAATGTACAATTTCAAATATAGTTCCATGATAAAGTAAACAAAAATAAGAATGCTTCAATCTAAGAATAAGAGATTTCAATAAATACATTTAATAACTAGGTTATGCCAAGAAAAGAAATCGGCAGCACAACGGTACATTCTTTAACTTTCAATATTACTTAGGTATCTTTGGAATAATGTGACAAGTACTAGATAATCAATTGGACCATCTAGGAACATAGGAAATATAACCCATGAGTCAAACCCCGGGTTAATCAAACTCTGATAGCTAGCAGTCATTTACCTGACCGTCTCTTGCTCCTGGCCGTCAAGTACAGGACCGTTGATGAACAGAGTCTGATATTTTGAAAAATAGCATTTCTGGAGACTTTAGCGGTCAAATGTAGAACTATTTAGGATCCATTAGCGGTCAAGTGTAGGCCCGCTAGCAGTCCTTGGCGGTCAACCAGAAGGTCGCTAATTCTAGAAATATAAAACATCGGTATAAGTGCCTTCTAGACAATTGGGCTTTAATGGTACAACCAGCTCGGCGTCCTAGTGGGAATCCCAGGCTCACGGAGTCTTACGGAGGCCTTGAAATAAGATTTTCTAGTCCATTGGAAGGAATATCCAAGGGAGAGGTCATCAAGTTCAAGACTGTGTTCCTAATGTGCAAAAGTGTAACTAATGGTCACATACCGGGGTATATGCCATGTTCTTAAGAAAATGACTCTTAGAAGAGAGAGAATCGAGATAAAATAGTGATTAAGTTAAAATCATGAATCATCAATCATTTGGAATATATATTTATTAAAAAATATATCATTTTGGTCACAAATTAACATAAGTTAAAATAATACCAATGTGCATGAAAACATAAAATCCATGATGATAAATGAATTTAACTAAGTATATAAAACCTACACTTAAAATAGGCTTAAAAACATAGTTAACTAAGTTTAACATATAATAATTATGGAAAATATGCATTAAGTCTCGAGTTAAAATAATATAGATATTCAGAAATAGAAAACGGTCAAATGGACGTCCGCCACTTGCAGTTAGCGGTCTATCGTACGACCGCGACAGTTCGCTGGCGATCTCTAGGAAGTCCGTTTCTTCCTGTTTTAATCCGAGTTCAAAAGATAGCTAAACAAAAATGCTAACTAAGACATATCATGTTTGAAAATCAACATATTTAAACTTCCACGAACATGAAAGAACAAATGAAGGCCAACAATATGCATAGGTTTATGTGATTACAAGAAAACTCATATTTTTACTTCATTAGGGCTAGTTTATGCATGGGGAATACACTGTGTGCACAGTCCTATGTAAAACATGAAATTCACAAAATATAATACATGAAATTGAATGAAACAAGAAGGCTTTTGTTCCTAACTTAAAGTTTTTGCCGTTCATGAGATAACCTATCTCAATTAATCCTTCTAAATGTCGAATTTCTAACTGAAATCACGCCCTAGTTTCTGCACTTTCTTGTTCTAAATCAGTAACTTCACGTCCCTTTAACTCTTGATTCCCTTGACCTATGGACGTGAAATTTTGAGGGTAAGTAGAAGATATAAAGGAGAAGAAAAAGTTCAAAAAGTTCAGGTTCTAAATACCTCATTTTGGGATCCTAATCTCCCGATCTTCACCACACCGTTGCACAATATCCTGGGTCGTTTGTATGAAACCATCAACTTTGGACGCCTCTAACTCCCTGTCTGCTTGATCTCCTAGAACGAAAATGGGAGGGCAGTTAGTTCTAACTATAATAAACATGTTTCTAGAAGAAACTTACCTCAGAATTGGCCTCCTTACCTGTATTTCACGCGTGCCAAAAGTAAGGGTTGCGCAGGCCAAATCTGAGACCTATTTATAGGATTTAGCTAGGGCTTGAGGATTAGAACAATTCTAGAGTCCCAATTAGACTTTCCATTTGATCTACAATCCTTCTAAACCTATCTAATTAGTTGATAGAGTTGATCCAAGATGATTTGGACATGAAAAATCTCATCTTTTCACGTTTTCTTCCTCTCACGGAATCTGCATTCATTAGCGGTCATGGGACGACCATTTTTAGCCGTTAGCAGTCTCGCGATAGACCATTTTTCCTATTGGGCACCGCATTTGAAAGATTTCAAACTATGCTGATATTATCCCCAATATTATCCTTTCATTTATATTCCAAGGAGTAATTATCTCCTTAATTCCGTGATTACACCTATTTCTAACTTCTAGAATATGGGCTAACGTCCAAAATAACCTTTTTAGGCCTATTGGGTTTATTATTTGAGCCTAATCCTCTTGGATTAAATATAAGGCCTAAATAATTAGATTTAATTTATTATAATTCAATTAATAGCCTATTAAATGCTAAATAATTATATTTTAAATCCAAAAAATTCTTAGAAAATTCTCGGGCGTTACACCCTCCCCCACTTAAAAAGAATTTGTTCCCAAATTCAATACATGGATTTATGGAGAGTGTACTTACATTCAAATAATTCAGGAAATCTTTTACGCATGGCTTCTTCCGTTTCGCATGTTTCTCCTGCTTTTGTCCACTGAATCTTGACCATAGGAATAGTTTTATTTCGTAGTTGACGTATTTCTCGTTCAATAATCTTGATTGGCTTTTGCTCGTATATTAAGTCATTTTTGATCTCCAAATTGTCATAAGTGATGACATGAAATGGATCAGGTACATACTTCTTGAGCATTGAGACATGAAATACATCATGGACTTCAGATAGTTGAGGGGGTAAAGCAATTCGATATGCAACTTCACCAACCCTTTCGAGAATTTTAAAGGGGCCAATGAATCTTGGACTAAGTTTACCTTTGATACCAAATCTTCAAATACCCCGACCTGGAGAAATCTTAAGGAATACATGGTCTCCTACTTGAAATTATAAGTCGTGCATTCGATTATCAGCATATGACTTTTGTCTCTCTTGAGCCATATGAAGTCTTTCTCAAATGAGTTTAATCTTCTCGGTAGTATCTCGGATAATATCGGGACCGAGAAATTGCCTTTCTCCTACTTCTTTCTAGCAAATAGGTGATCGACAGCTTCTTCCATATAAAGCTTCAAACGGTGCCATCTGTATGCTAGCTTGGTAGCTATTGTTGTATGCAAAGTCTACTAGAGGCAAGTGATCGTGCCAACTTCCTCCAAAGTCAATAGCACAAGCCCTGAGCATATCTTCCACCACTTGATTTGTCCTTTCAGTATGACCATCAGTTTGTAGATGGAACGCAGTGCTAAAGTTGAGCCGGGTTCCTAAAGAATGTTGTATACCCTTTCGAAATTACGATGTAAACCAAGGATCTTGGACAGATATAATAGTGACCGGTACACCATGCAACCTAACAATCTCCCTTATGTATAATGCTGCTAGTACATCCACAGACCATCGACTTTTGATTGGTAGAAAATGTGCAGACTATAGTCATTCGGTCTATGATCACCCATATACCATCATGTCCACCTCTTGTCTTAGGTAAATCCATGATAAAATCCATCCCTATACTTTCCCATTTCCACTCGGGAATATCCAAGGGTTGTAATTTTCCAGCGGGTTTTAAATGTTCTGGATTTACCTGCTGATAAGTGAGACACCGTGACATGAATTCTGCCACTTCTCTTTTCATATTGGGCCACCAAAAGTTTCTTTTCAAGTCTTGATACATCTTGGTAGCACCAAGGTGAATAGCATATCTTGATTTATGCGCTTCCTCCATGATCAATTTCTTAGTGTCATCATGATTCGGCACACAAATTCGATTTTTAAATAATAGTCTTCCATCATTTGAGATAGAAAATTCTGGTCTTTGATCAACATTATCCTTGATTTCCATCAATGTGGGATCATTCTGTTGCAATTTGACTATATCCTCAATCAATGTAGGTTGAGACCTTATATTGGTAATTATACATCAATCTTCTTCCCTATCAATATCAAGATTTAAGTGAGAGAATTCTTTGATAAGACAAGTCATACCTTCCCTGAGGCTTGCCAGGGTTGCCATCGATCTTCTACTAAGAGCGTCTACTATAGTATTTGCTTTCCCTGGATGATATTGAATAGTAAAGTCGAAGCCCTTGAGATACTCCAACCATCTGCGTTGTTGCATATTCAGCTCCTTCTGGGTGAAAAGGTATTTCAGACTTTTATGATCTGAAATATAGTGAATTTCTCTCCACAAAGGTAATGTCGCCAAATCTTCAATGCGAATATAATCGTAGCTAACTCCAGATCATGCACAGGGTAATTCTCTTCATGACGCTTCAGCTGTCTTGAGGAATAATAAATCACCTTTCCATTTTGCATACGGACACATCCCAGGCCAATGCCAGACGCATCCGTATAAACTTCAAAACCACCACCTTCTGTTGGTAATGTCAGAATAGGGGCCATAGTAAGGTGATCCTTAATAGTTATAAAACTCTCCTCACAGTCCTCCGACCATATAAAAGGGTTCTCCTTTCTTGTGAGTCTAGTCAAAGGAATAGCGATCTTGGAGAAATCTTTAATAAATCTCCTGTAATAACCAGCCAAACCTAGGAAACTCCTGACTTCAGACACAGTCGTTGGCCGGCTCCATTTCTTAACAACCTCAACTTTAGAAGGATCAATAGCGATACATTCCTTTGAAATAATATGGCCAAGGAAAAAAATCTCTTTTAGCCAGAACTCGCACTTACTAAACTTTGCATAAAGTTTGTGCTCTCTTAGTGTTTGCAAGGCTATTCTTAAGTGTTCTTCATGTTCTTCCTTAGTCTTTGAATATATAAGAATGTCATCAATGAGCACGACCACAAACCGGTCGAGATAAGGCCTGAAGACGTTGTTCATAAGTTGCATGAATGCTGGCGGGGCATTAGTTAACCCGAACGGCATTACAACAAATTCATAGTGGCCATACTGGCTCTAGACAGCCGTCTTGTGTATGTCTTCATCTTTGATCTTGAGTTGATGATATCCCGACCTGAGGTCTATCTTGGAAAAATATTCTGCTCTTGAAATCTGATCAAAGAGCTCATCGATATGCGACAACGGATATTTGTTCTTGATTGTAAGCTGATTCAGTCGCCGATAATCGATACATAGCCTGAGAGATCCATCTTTCTTCTTGACAAATAGAACTGGCGCACCCCAAGGGGATGTGCTAGGTCGAATAAAACCCTTGTCTAGTAACTCTTGAAGTTGTTTCTTCAATTCCTTGAGTTCTGTGGGGGACATCCTGTAGGGAGCTATTGAAACAGGTGCCGCTCCGGGAATAAGTTCAATGGTAAACTTTACTTCCCTTTTGGGCAGTAAGCCGGGTAAATCCGATGGGAATACATCCGAAAATTCATTGACAATAGGGATATCTTCTAAGATGATATCCTTGGATTCGGTGAGGGTTACAGAAGCAAGAAAAGCTACACATCCTTACGAAATTAATTTGCAAGCGTGCAGAGATGAAATGATGGCAGGATGCTTCCTATATTTGACACCAAGGAAAGAAAATCCAGGAAGACCAGGTTTTTGAAAAGATATAATCCTATTCCAGAAATTTATGTAGGCGTCATGGTCTACAAGCCAATCCACCCCTAAAATAGCATCGTAGCCCTCCATATCAAGGCATACGAGGTTTGCAGGAAGATTGTGACCTTCTACCCTTACCTCACTATCGGGGTAATAAGTTGTAAGTTTTATTCCGGGACCTAAGGGTGTAGTAATAGCAAGGTCCGAAGGTAATGGAACTGATCAAATAGGTAATGTTTTTGCAAAGGAAGTAGATAAAAAAGGAACTAGAAGCACCAGTATCAAATAATACGAATGCAGGATGGGAATAAATCTGAATGGTACCTTCCATTAGCCCATCATCCTTTGGCACTTCATTCTCTTCTAAAATAGCATTAAGATGAGCCTATCTTTTACGTCCACCACCGGACGATTGTTCCTTCATGAGAGGGTAGTCTGGCATGTGATGCTCCCGGCTGCCACATCGTAAACAAGCGCCGAGACGCTTCCAGCATTCTTTGATCGAATGGCCGAATTTCTCGCAAAAGGAACAAGCCGTGGCGACTTGTTTGTCTTCTTCTTTGACTTTCTTGTTTTTATGGGAACACTACCACTCCCATTTCGGGATCTTTTCTTGCTATCATGGGATTTGTAGGGCTCCGTTATGCTAAACTTCTTCTTGTCATGTCGATCAGACCTTCAGCTCGGCTCCTCTCCTTTTCCTTTTAATTTCTCGACCTTCTCTAAGGTCCTTTCACATAGGTGTGCCCATTGGACCATCTCTGTATAAGTACGGATATTCAAGGTCCCAAGTTGTTGAATATACCCGGGCCTCAATCCATCCATAAATCGATTAGCTTTCAACAAGTCGGTGTTAATCAAATGAGGAGCATATGGTGCTAGTCGGGAAAATTGAAGTTCATATTCTGCCACTGACATCATTCCCTGGCGGAGAGAAGCAAACTCCATAGCCTTCCGCTCCTTAACATGCTCAGAAAAGTACTTGGCTCGAAAGAGCGTAAGAAAACCTTCCCAAGTATGAGGTGCATCAGCGGGTGGTGCAGGAACAGACTTCCACCACGTACGAGCATCCTTATTCATTTAGAATGTTGCTAACTGGACCTTCTCCTGATCAGTACATTGCATCACTTCGAAGATGTGGTTCATCTCATCAATCCAGTTCTCAGCCTCGTTTGGATTTGAAGAACCAAAAAATCTCGGAGGATTTAAACTCTCGAAGTTATGATGTAAGTCTCCAGTCCTTGCTCCTGCACCAGCTTGCGCCATCGTTTGTAGTGCTTGAGTTAGACCCGCAACGGTCTCTTGCATACCGTTCCAGTCTACGCGATGAGCCATTATGAGAATGAGGTACTTGAGAAGAGCAATGAATCTTGTTAATTTCTAATGAGTGGGGTTAACCTTAGGAATAATTTTAATGACTATCTCATCCCAGGTTCTACCCAATTCCTCTCATAGGTTGGGAATTTCTTTCCTAGTTTCATAGGTATGGGTCCTTAATCCTTGGACTTAACCTATGACATGATATTTTTTCCTAGGAATAAGTAAGTCCTAAGTCCTAGGCTCCAATACCACCTTAACTTTCACGCCCCAAGATTATGCAGCGGACACAATTGGGAACGCGAACAGCCGGCATGGTAAGTCTCGAGCAAGCAATATAATCAGAGCGCAAGAACAATCACACAAAGTAATTGCACAATAACTTAATCAAACTTTCATCCTTATTTCATATCATATAATCGCAATCCAAATATACGAATATTCGACTCTTTTTAATCTAGACTCAATAAAAAGAAAAATTACATATAAGGACTCAATCTAGACACATTTCGACAATTCTAGGTCTGCACTCTATTCTACATTTTCTTTAATTGCTCTCAGACCTGCTACTTGAGTAATCCGAATCCGATTCACTCGTACCTCTTGAAACATTGAGAAAGTAGGTAATGAGCACACTTACCCAGTAGGTATCTTCGTATCAACATGATTGACAAATTTAAGTAATTAACATCTTAGCTCTAAAGAAATAAGATAAATCATGCAAATACGATGAAACATGCGAATAAGCTAAAGTAACAAGATATGATCAAGAATGAGATATGAAAATATGATTTGATCAAGAATATAACAAGAATGTAAACAATTTGGCCTTTCAAGAATGTAACGAGATTGTACTAGAAAGTCATGTATCAAGCAAGAATGTACTCTTCACTTGGTAGCAAGTACTTCGTGAATTTATGTGGATTACCACCCATTGATATTTCACTTATTTATAGAGAAAGCACTCCCAGTGCAATGCGATGCCAGTAGCATCATACCATAGGGTTTATATAGTATGTTTTTGACAATCAGCCGAGGGGACTAGCATAGAGCCCTTGAACATAATCAGTGCTCGAACTACATCTTCAAGTATAAATCAAACTACTTCCATGTTAATACGACCAAGAATGTACAATTTCAAATATAGTTCCATGATAAAGTAACCAAAAATAAGAATGCTTCAATTTAAGAATAAGAGATTTCAATAAATACATTTAATAACTAGGTTATGCCAAGAAAAGAAATTGGCAGCATAACGGTACATTCTTTAACTTGCAATATTACTTAGGTATGTTTGGAATAATGTGACAAGTACTAGATAACCAATTGGACCATCTAGGAACATAGAAAAATTAACCCATGAGTCAAACCCCAGGTTAATCAAACTCAAATAGCTAGCGGTCATTTACCTAACCATCTCTTGCTCCTGGCGGTCAAGTACAGGACCATTAATGAATAGAGTCTGATATTTTGAAAAATAGCATTTCTGGAGTCTTTAGTGGTCAAATGTAGAACTGTTTAGGATCCATTGGCAGTCAAGTGTAGGCCCGCTAGCAGTCGTTGGCGGTCAACCGGGAGGCCGCTAAGTCCAGAAATATAAAACATCAGTATAAGTGCCTTCTAGACAATTGGGCTTTAATGGTACAACCAGCTCGGCATCCTAGTGGGAATCCCAGGCTCGCGGAGTCTTAGGGAGGCCTTGAAACAAGATTTCCTAGTCCGTTGGAAGGAATATCCAAGGGAGAGGTCATCAAGTCCAAGATTGTGTTCCTAATGTGTAAAAGTGTAACTAATGGTCACATACCGGGATATATGCCATGTTCTTAAGAAAATGACTCTTAGAAGAGAGAGAATCGAGATAAAATAGTGATTAAGTTAAAATCATGAATCATCAATCATTTGGAACATATATTTATTACAAAATATATCATTTTTGTCACAAATTAACATAAGTTAAAATAGTACCAATGTGCATGAAAACATAAAATCCATGATGATAAATGAATTTAACTAAGTATATAAAACCAGCACTTAAAACAGGCTTAAAAATGTAGTTAACTAAGTTTAACATATAATAATTATGGCAAATCTGCATTAAGTCTCGGGTTAAAATAATGCAGATATTCATAAATAGAAAACGGTCAAATTGACGCCCACCACTTGCTGTTAGCGGTCTATCGTACGACCGCGACAGTTCGCTGGCGGTCTCTAGGAAGACCGTTTCTTCCTGTTTTAATCAGAGTTCAAAAGATACCTAAACAAAAATGCTAACTAAGACATGTCATGTTTGAAAATCAACATATTTTAACTTCCACGAACATGATAGAATAATTGAAGGCCAACAATATGCATAGGTTTATGTGATTACAAGAAAACTCATATTTTTACTTCATTAGGGCTAGTTTATGCATGGGGAATACACTATGTGCATAATCCTAAGTAAAACATGAAATTCATAAAATATAATGCATGAAAACGAATGAAACAAGAGGGCTTTTGTTCCCGACTTAAAGTTTTAGCCGTTCATGAGATAACCTACCTCAATTAATCCTTCTAAATTTTGAATTTCTGACTGAAATCATGCCCTAGTTTCTGCACTTTTTTGTTCTAAGTCAGTAACGTCACGTCCCTTTAACTCTTGATTCCCCTGACCTATGGACGTGAAATTTTGATGGTAAGTAGAAGATATAAAGGAGAATAAAAAGTTCTAAAGGTTCAGGTTCTAAATACCTCGTTTTGGGATCCTAATCTCCCGATCTTCACCACACCGTTACACAGTTTCCTAGGTCATTTGTATGAAACCAGCAACTTTGGACGCCCCTAACTCCCTGTGTGCTTGATCTCCTAGAACAAAAATTGGAGGGTAGTTAGTTCTAACTATAATAAATAAGTTCCTAGAAGAAACTTACCTCGGAATCAGCCTCCTTACCTGGATTCCATGCGTGCCAAAAGTAAGGGTCGCACAGACCAAATCTGGGACCTATTTATAGGATTTAGCTAGGGTTTGAGGATTAGAACGATTCTAGAGTCCCAATTAGACTTTCCATTAGATCTACAATCCTTCTAGACCTATCTAATTAGCTGATAGAGTTGATCTAAGATGATTTGGACATAAAAAATCCCACCTTTTCACGTTTTCTTCTTCTCATGGAATTTGCATTCGTTAGCAGTCATGGGACGACCGTTTTCAGCCCGTTAGCGGTCTCATGATAGACCGTTTTTCCTATTGGGCGCCGAATTTGAACGATTTCAAACTCTTCTGATATTATCCCCAATATTATCATTTCATTTATGTTCCAAAGAGTAAGTATCTTCTTAATTCCGTGATTACACCTATTTCTAACTTCTAGAATATGGGCTAACGTCCAAAACAACCTTTTTGGGCCTATTGGGTTTATAATTTGGGCCTAATCCTCTTGGATTAAATGTAAGGCCTAAATAATTAGATTTAATTTATTATAATTCAATTAATAGCCTATTAAATGCTAAATAATTATATTTTAATCTGAAAAATTCTTAGAAAATTCTTGGGCGTTACAGTTTCTACGCGCTCCTTTCTCATCTCTTTCTATTTTATAAGATCACATATAGCTCGTATTCCGATACGTGGCTATTAGTTACACCTTGCACTTAATAGGCACACTCTTGGACTTGTGATCCTCTCCGTTGGATATTCCTCCTACTGGACTAGGTGATCTTATTTCAAGGCCCCCGTAAGACTCCATGAGCCTGGGATTTCCACTAGGACGCTGAGCTGGTTGTAACCTAAAAATACAAAAGTTAGAGAGCACTTCGTGTTTTCCATGTTTTCTATGAACTGACATGATCGGGCCCTACTCTCCAGTCACGTTAATGAATTATTGCGGTGGCTTATATAGTCGCGTTCTTTTTCAGCCACAGACTACTACCTGCATCGACCTGGCCTTCTTTCTGCGTCGACTCTCTCTATAATCGCTGACTGGATCTTGACCGTGTTGATGAAATATCGTGACCCTCAAGACCATTGCGTTAATTAACTATTATCCAACCCTAGGTTTGACCCAATGGTTGTGTCTACTCTGTTCCTTTGTGGTCTATTGATTATCTAGAACCCAAACCTTATACAATAAGTTATTAATGAACTGTGAAAAATTAATGAATATACCGTTATGCTTCTGAATTCCTTCCGTAGTATGACCTTGTCATTAATTCAACCTTGACATCTCATGAATCATTTTGGTGCATTCTTACCTTGGCATATTGTTATCATGAACTTATTGTTTGAACTTTACATTACTGGCCAACTTTATTATTTCTCGGGGAAGTAGCTTGATTTATAACGTGAAGATGCAAGAGCAGGCACGGACAGTGTCCAAGGGCTCGACACTAGCCCCCTCGACAGATGGTCGGAAACATATTGTAAACCATGGGGTATGCTGAACGATGGCATCGTATTGTGCCAGGAGTACTTTTTTTATAAACGGGTGAAAATCACGAGGTTCATCATGAAATTATGCATTCTTGTTACATGACTTTCCAATGCATAGCCTATATGGTTATGAAAAGTACATTCTCATTACATGCTAGTACATTCTCATTACATAAAAGGCCACATTTCATTCTTTCTTGATCATGCTCTCATTCTACATGAACACTCATATCTCTATGGTTTATATCTTGCTACTTGCGTTATTACTTTTGATTTATCGCTTGTTTCACCATATTTCTTTTATCCTACCTTCTAGAGCTAAATTGCTAGTTACTTAAATATTGCCCTAATGTTGATACGAAGATACCTACTGGACAAGCGTGCTCATTCCCTACTTTTCCTAATCCTTTTTAGGAAACTATAGGGGGTCGGATTCATAATATTCGAATGACGGATCCGAGGGCCAGAGCGAATGATGAACGAGAGAAGCCCTAGCATGTTAGAGAGTCATTAGTCATATTGTTATTAAGTTCCTTCACTGTAATAGGGGGTTAAGTCGATCATGTTAAGTAATTTTTCACTTATTGAGTCTAGTGAGTTGTCGTGTCAAAGAGTCAAGTGTCTTTGTAAACTTCGGTCATTATTTTTCAATAAAAGTGAAGATTTTGAGTACATTATCTTGTGTTCACTCTTTTATGTGTGAATGTTAGAGCTCTGATTATCTTTCTAGCTTGAGGCGTATTGCCGACTGTCCACGTACGTGAATATCTTCCGCTGTACACATATCTTGGGGCACGATAGTGCGTGCCATACGTGTTCATGTGTGCAGCATCCTCGTCGTTGACTTCTTCTTCCTCCTCATTGTCGACGTCGTCTCCTTCCTCTCCGTGTCTACTTTATTCATCTTTTTCATCTTCCTCTTCATGCGATCAAGCTAGGTAGGTTATCTCTAATACCTCAGGTAACACACGTTAATAACAGATGCATGCATGCAATCACGTACATCTTCTAGTAATTGTGGATGTCGAAAAAAGAAGAAGAAGAAAAAGAATGATCATGCGGCATGCACGTCCTGGCATCCGTGAGCAGCCGAAGACGGAAAGGTCGAATAAACCCCATACCTCTTCCAAGCATGACAAATGGATGTCTGGTGCTCTGCCACCCAACAAAGAACCCCTCGAGTAGAAGAGATGGCCCCGGCACCCCAGTCGGCTGTGCCGAAGGCCGAATCAGAAGAAGCTCGGGAATTCAAACGTATGTTCGGCACACGTCAGGAACTACTCAGAGTCCTAAGCCGAGGCTCGAAGGCTTTGAACTAAACACCATGGGGGATGTGCATTACAAATAGAGCAACACGGGAGGGTAGGCGTCCGTCCGAATCGCCGCTAAGCTAGGAAGAAACCCTATGACACTTAAACTGGTGTGGCTGTGCCTATATGGCCCTAAACCGGCGCGCCCCCATCCAATGGGTCTTAAACTGATGCCCCCCTTCCAATAGCCCCAAAATCGGCGCGCCCCTCCTCTTTGCGCTAATCCGGCGCGCTGCTCTATTGCTCCAAAATCGGCACGCTTACCCCCCCCCGGCGCTGTTTTAGCCAAGTCAACCATCCCATCGCAAGTTCGATCCCCTACTTTCGGGTGCGAACAGAAGGAACTTACTTGAAATGGATGAATATCCTGCACCTAACCAATGTGCAACCGCCTGAACCCCTCAAGCTCCCTGAAATGGAAGATTTCAAGCTCCGCACTACGTCGCATCTCCATCGGTCGCCGTCGACCAATCCCGTGAAGGCAGCTTCCATACTCTACGCTCTCCTACGCGCAGGCCACTCGATGGCTTCGAACAAGACACAGGGAGGAAGAAATAACAAGGCAATATATAATGAAGGTTGGTCTGACAGAAGGGGGGGCAAAAAAGAAAAGATAGAGAGGGATGAGGGTTCGAGGGTAAGAAGGCTGAAGAGAAGAGAGAGGCTCCGTTCCCCCCTATGCTTGCGAGGTAAAGAAAAAGAGTGAGTGTGAGAGAAGAGAGGTGAGCTTGGGAAAGGGGTTTAGGCTTTGCTCTCCTCCCACTGCTGTATATTTTCTCTTTCGTTTCTGCTTCCTTTTGTCACGGCATAGTCTTCCTCCATGTATTCTATCCCCTTTTCTTCTACGGATGAATAAAAAGATAGGCTTTTGCAAATATACGGAGCGTTGGCTTCTTTCCCCTTTTCTCCTTATCTTATAGTCACCCAGGGCCCCTCGAAGCTTGCCTCCTCATGGCTTGGCCTTCGAATGAACCCGTCTAAGGGGTGAAAAATCGTAGCCTTCTATGGCGAACATCCGTCCCATTGGAGCTATTGCGAAGTTACAACCCGTGAGTTGCTAGAACCCCTTGAAGGCTAGTCCTCGGGCTTCTATGATCACATGTGGGTCACCGGACCACCGTTAGGCCACTCCGAGTTTTGGGGATCATCCCGAAATATTCCGTTTGACGATCCCTCCTTTCCTCTGGCAAGCCTCAGTTCAAGGGAGATGCTGCCCAATTTTCACCAGGAATATGAGCATTAAGATCAAGGAACATGCACATAAGGGTGAATGAATGAACACGTTTGAACCCCCCTGAACTATACATAAACTGAACCTCTGAGTGCCTACAAGATGACCCTTAGGATAAAACATTCAAACCTTTATCTTGACATGTGAATAAGACATTCAAGCCTTCCCACTGAGCCAACGAACAGGAGAGCAGAATGTTTAAACCCCCCCTTAACTTATCATGTGCAGAGCCAACTCCAAACCTCTGAAAATGAAAACATCTAAACCTTCTTGTCAATCCCTTGACAAGTGAACAAGACATTTAAACCCTCTCACTGAATCAACGAACGAGAGAATAAAACGTTCACAATCTTCTCCTTAGCCACTTATTCTATCTGCAAGCTAATAAAAAGAAGAACAAAGCGAAATTCGACACGGCCTTAACACGGCGCGCCCTAATTCGGTGTGGGGGGGGGGGGGTGCCGCGCTAGTTTTGATACCCTCTCAAAACCTAATTTCTTGAACTCAGCATAATCTGGTGCCCAGATAGCGCGTTGATTCAACCCTCCTCTCAAAACCTATTTTGTCAAGTCTGCCTCGAAATTGGCGCGCCCCTTTGGTCACCCAAAATCGGCATGCCTCCCATTCATCCACAAAACCGACACGCCCCCTTTCATCCCTCCGAAACTGGTGTTCCCTATCTTTCCTTCTAAACCGGCGCGCCCATTTGCCTTCCTCTAAATCGGTGCGCTTCCTAGAAAAAAATGATCAACCCAATAAAAGAAAGATGCAAAGCGAATAAAGGAAATGAGCCACCCGTGTGGGTGAATAAACAACAAGACTTAACAACTAGAATAATGATAATAAACAATGCTATAACCACACACATCTTGGGACCCTTGCTCCTCCGGATTGGGCGTGAAGAGAAAAGTGATGATGCCAATTGGACGTGGATCTCGGGAGCTCCTCTAGACATGGCCATGGTCTGAAACTAGCTTAGGGACAATAGTTCGTTAACTTGACCCGTCTTTACAGGGATCCAATCTCGTATTCTCATTAAACTTGCCGCATCTGCGGCAAACATTTGCACGGTTTTATCGCCGTCCCTTTCCTCCACTTGAATGCGGACTTTCGTCCGAACAAGAAATGGTCCGCAAGTGACTGACATATATGTATCCGTGAATGTTTACGCCCCAATGCGGGGTTCGCTTAAACGTAGTCTGAGATCTGGCTCTCGCTTCATTGTCATGAATTTCAGGCCATAGGGCCCCTTTTTCCGGTGATCAATCAAGGGTTTTCTCCTCTCCGAGGGGATGTAATTAACATCGTAGCCTTTATGGTGCGGCGGGTTCTCAGTCCCAACATGACACACATAATCGTCTGACTAGTCAGATTGAGAGCACCTTGGGCTTCCTTGAAACCTGAATAAATCATCACCTAGGTGACTGGCACGCCCTCGCACTAATAAACTGAATAAATGAATGAGCAGACGAATAAGCAAATAAATAAAAGAAGTGCTCCCGAAAGTGCATCCACAGTAATCTACATGTTCCATGGTTTCATGCTATTTTATTAAGATTTGTAAACATTTCTATTTCACGAAAAATTCACGGCCAAGGCAGTGGACGCCAATTAATTAACGTCTTCTTACACAGGCGTTAATTTCAGAATTAACGTCAAGCCTACGGACCCCAATTAGTACGCGTCTACTACGCTGACACGAATTTCCAGTTATTTCAGATAATTCACCCATGTTTAAAATTTAATATCTATTGAACCATGTTTAATGAAATTTATTTGTTCGTATTTCTAGAATCCGAGATTTTTCTCCATATTATCATGTCTTCAATTTTTCTAAAATCTTGATAGATAAAAAGTGTTACTGTTCATGTTCCTTAAAAGAAATGAACGGTGCGATGTGTCTGCGATTGTATCCACTGGATACGTTGTAGTGCGTAACAGTAGAAGAATTTGCATCTGTATGATTGATGCGTATTTTTGAATTGGCGCCTCTCCACAGCGATGCACATTAATACATGTCGATCATCTAGATGCTAATTTCTTATTTTTATTTAATTAAATTAATATTCTAAAGAATTAGCATCCAAAGGCCAGACGCATATTAATGATTTAGCGCCTCTCTGAAGAGACGCAAATTCTTAATGCACACCTGTCCTCTGGCGTTTTATTAAAAAAACTATATTTCCTAGAATTAACGTCCACTGTAATGGATGCGTACTAAAGAAGTAGCACTGCTTTACAGTGACGCTAATTTAAATACTTATATTTTAGAATTTAGTTAATCTGGTTAATTCTGGAATTGGCGGCTCCTTAAGAAGACGCGTGTTGGCCCAGTTGACGAGCGGACAAGAAAGGGGGGTTGAATTGTCCCCCAAGCGAGATGGCAAATTTAGATATTACTTTGCAGAATTAACAAGATTGATTAAAAATATACTAATCAAAGTAAACTTAGGTTCTCTCAATCTCGCGGAGCTCACTCAATTGCATGCATTAAAAAGCATTCAAATCACAATAAGGTAAACCATAGGGACATATCGATATTTAAGGTGGTTCGGGACCACGACGGGCTCCCTACGCCCACCCGTCACCAAACCGGTGTGGCTTCCACTAACCACGCAGGGCGACGCCTGCACACATACGGGGTGCAACCCCAGAACACGCTGCCACCATAGAAACACACACACGGTGACGAACCCCAAAACACACACGGAGACGGAGTCTCCAACACGATCCGACGATCGGATCAACAACACACACAAATACACTACAACAGACGCAACAACCAGCACACATACGATCGCATGCAGGCGATCAAACCACACGCTGTACAGATGCAGCAACAGAGACACGACCGTACGTAGACAGTCCACACACGAATATCTCATAGTTCAGAAAATGACAATAAATGATCAATACATTCTCAGACCAAAATATAAATCATGAAAACCATCGTAGATAGATAAATGAAAGGTGTATAATTTATCCCCTTGATCTCCAATGGCCGGTTGATCTTGTTCCTTCAAGCTCAAGTCGGAGGGAAGACGGACGGTCATGTTTTCACCATCATCTTCTTTCTCTCTTCAATCCGCTCCTCTTTTTCTTCTTCCACGAACCATAGAAAAGCCTTCATGTAGATGATATCCCACAATCTTCTTCTCCATCTTGGCTTTCTCCCCTTTCTTCTCCTACAAGATAGAAAAATGTTAGCACATAGGGTTATCCTTCTCAAATTCGGAGTTAATATATATGTACTAGAAAGAGTGGCCAAAAGACCTAGAAACCCCTTCTAGAACTCTCCTAAACCTTTCTCCTATGTTAGACCATAAAAGGAGGGTACAAAGGTCAATTTTGGAGGTCATAGGAAGGCCCCATGAGCATCCCATGCGCTATTCACCCAGAGCATGTGCGCCGTAGTCGGTCTACCAAAATTGGGAGTCGATCGACCGATCAGATGGCCTGATCATTCTGCCCGGTTCTGGCTATTTTGGTCGACCGAAGTCTCCTGGTCGATCGACCCATCAGCTGGCCAATTTTTTCTGGCCGGTTCTGTCTATGTAGGTCGACCGATGGATCCTTGTCGGTCAACAGAAATTCTTGTAGGGAGCATATATCAAGGGAAATCTGTCAGAATTCAAGCTCAATAGTCCCAAGTGTAAGATGCATGATGCACATTCATTAAAACCCATGAACAAGGTGAATGAAAACACTTTGAAAGTTTACTCATTCTCAACTAAAAATCAAGATCATATAGCTATGCATTTGTGCAATATGAGTGAACATCATGAAACCAAATTCCACGATGAATGATATAAAAGATTTGAATGCATTGTTACCTTTAGAAATCCATGCATAAAATGCATGAAGCACACACATCATAACGGGTGTCAACTCCACTGAATAAAATGCATGTAACCCAATTTCACCAAGATTCACATGAATTAATTTAATCAACTTTCAAGCTCAAAACTCCATGAACGAAATGCAGAAAACGCATTGGCTTGATGTTAAGCAAGCAAGGTGTCGACTCCATCCTTTGATGGGTCGACTCCATGTAGAGGCATGAAGGCCCATTCAAGAGTTCAACAAGAGAAAACATGAATGAAGTGCATGAAACAATGGGTCGACATAATACATTGGTTGGGTCGACTCTGTTGAAAGGACTATATAACACTCACAAAGGTGGGGTTGACTCCATGCTAGGATTGGTCGACTCCGCAGAAAAAAATTGCACAAGCCCATTCAGACAGAAAGGTGTGTTCGATGAACACAAACTCATTGATTGAAACCTAATTGAAGCTATCTTCAGAAAAGCCATCTTCATGCAATTCTTTTACATATAAAGGTAATAAATCAAGCTCTTTAAACAAATTCACAAGTCCATGAAGCAAGTCATCAAGATTTTGAATCATGTGAAACATAGCAACGATCATCAATGCACACTCATACATAAAGTTTAGTTATCATCAAAAACATATGCAAGGCACACAACAGTCTCCCCCTTTTTGATGGTGACAAACTTTATGGCACAGATCATATATTCTTCTCCCCCTTTGACATAATCAAAAAGTGGGAGTAAGCATTGAAAAGCAAACATAGCAGACATGGGAGGCAGACTAAAGAATTTGCAAGCAATCTTGTATTGCAATAAGAGCAGATGTAGTGACAATGAACGCTCTGCAGAGTAATGGAATCAAAATAGTTTGACAAGTGAAATCAATATAATCTTATGAGAATCAACCATCAGCTTGAAAGCTAAGGCACTAGCTAATGAAAGATAGAAAAGAGGATGTTATCATGAAGTTCAGTAGGATCTCAACAAATTATTCAAGGTCATGTGAACTTAAGTTTTCATTGATTATCAAGTTTTTAGTTTTCTTTTGAAGTGCATGGAACTAGATGCAGCTAGATGAAATACACAAGCATATGACATGTGTGAATCACACAGGCATGCCGATGATGAACATGCTTAATGCAAAGGGAATGTTCATGTGTATACATGACAGTTCTGCAAATGGATGCCCAAACCATATATGTACAAGTGAAATCATCAAAACTCCCCCTTTCTTATTGAAGAAGGGAATAGGTATAAGAAAGGTGCATGTGAGTCAGGACAACCATGATGCTCATGTGTAACACCTAAGAGATTGTGCAATCATATAGAAGAATCATGCAATAGCCAATGCAGTCATTTAGTTTTCTGAATACATATTAAATCAAATTACCAGATGTGTAGGTGAAACATGAAAATAGATTGTAGCCATATGGATATTCAGATTTTCAGTTCAACATAATGAGAGACTGTGCAGACTGCACTTCATTTTAGGAGAACAGCGTATTGGAGGGTACGCTCTGCCCCATTATATTTTTCACATCAAATTTTTTATCTCAAAATTTCATAATAACAATATGAATTTTTCGTTGAGTGATTAGGTCCAGTCTACTCCTTTTTACACGTAGAGACATATGGAGCATATGCCAGACTCTCCGGTTACTCAGACTATTAACCATTTCACCTCAAGTGAACAGAGGTACTTCAGTACAACACTTTTCAAAAATGAACCACATCACGTCTCAAGTGACGTGCATCCAATTTACTCAGTGAGATTGAGCATTGCTCTGCCATTCATTTTATCATATCAATTCAATAGAGGTAGGCAGGTTTTTCCTCAACTGCCTCTTCAAGATACATGCAGCAATTTTAATTTCTGTAGAATGTTGAAAAGAAATTCCTATATCCTTATGTTTAACACTCATTTTCACAATTTGAGCATGAAGTGTGCGAATTTGATTTAGCATGTATACCAAAAATTTTCTTGAACACATGACAGTGCAGCTGCCCCTACATAGATGCACTTATCAAATATTTACTCCCCCTGAGTGTGTGACATGAGACACACCAGTGATGACTCAAATGTAGAATTATTTAACAAGAAGTATGATGTCTTAGAAGTTCCAATGACGGGGGTTTGATTAACATATACTTACATGAAACCACACAGTGGGAAACCATGCAGTATGCAAATCAAAATGCAATATGGATGCAAAATTTTAGGTTTTACTTGAATGTTCTAAATGCATTGCAGAATTTATCATGGGTGTAAAATGCAAGAGTTCAGATTTCACATGAGAGTTCTAAATGCACCTGATGCATGAACTCTAGTGCTATCCTAAATGCATGAAAAACTCAAACTGACATAAGGTAGATCTTGAATTAGATTTCAGATTAGACATGAGATAGTGAGAACAGAGGTTGAGCAGACAAGCACTCAAATAGAATCATCATGCGGGAGGGTCGACCCTTGGAGTCGACACCTTCAGCACAGACAGTCAGAAATTGATAGTTCCATTGCAGAAATTTTCACATTACCAAGGATCAATTTCATGAAATTTAAAGCAATTCAGCATGAGCATTTAGCATGTGAAGAACTTCCCTAAAAGGATGAGTTTGAGTCACAATTGAAGGTCATTCAGCCAATGGAAAATGGAACAACATTAATTTTAAGTTATTTAGCTAGCAAAACTCCCCCCTAACAAATGCATGAATTTCATAAAATTTAGCGAAAGTGCAATGTGTTCCAATATGACACGGGGCTAGCTAACAAAAGAGCGTGGATTGACAGCGGAAAATTCTTTCAAAACCAAACATTCAATTTCTCCGAGTTCCGATACGAGGCGGAGAACATAGGTCAGAAGACCACCTCACGCATGGTGAGAGTTCCAGGCAGATATAATCTGCCTTTCTACAGATCACCATTTGATATACCAAATACTCGGTTAATCTCAAATGTGCTCTTGCACTTCCAATTGAGAATTATTCAAAGTACCATTTAGACATTTTCAGCACAGCAGAATAGAGGAAGAACAGTTCAAGTTTTCAGAATCAATACATGTCATATGAACAATATCACAAAGTGCCATAAGCTACTGCAGAGATCTCTGAGATTTACAACTAAGTTATTAAGCACAAGGGTTGATTCAAAGATCATAGAACAGCACCATGATCCAAGTGTGTTGACCCTGGGGTTCCACACAGTAAGAATTCCTTCAAGCAGCTAGAAGAATGTGTCAACACACTCATTTTCAGAGATTCACGTTTTCAAAAATCATGTATAGAAAATCATGATCAATTTAGCTTTAGCAATTGGCATGAGATGTATTTCTAGAAAAATTAGTTAGAGTCACAATTGCAAGTCATTCACTCAAAAACTCTCCCTTACTAGGTGCATTAAATGACTTTTAGAGTGACAAACACACATTAAGCTTCAATTTGAAAATGGCTTCCAAAGCTCTCCCCCAATAGAGAACAAGTAATAAGGAGTACACAAAATCACACAGAACATGCATTTTGTCTATGTGCTGAGCAAACTATTATAAGGATCCAAGTAAGACTAGAAATCTTTCAGCAGTTTTCAGCATAGTCATTAGCACAAGATGTACTTTCCTAGAAATGAACCTTAGCCTCGAGCACATTTCAACTAGCTGGCAACTCCCCCTCACAGTGTGCATGAATTTCACAATTGATATTTTGACAATAAGTCATGCATCCTATGACTTATATGAGCAAGTGACTCATGGTACCAGGCGGAGGTACATTCTCACGTGTGGTGATAGTTTTCAAACAGGAATAAACTGCCCTTCCTCAAGTCACCATTTAATATACCATTAGGTCACGCGATGATGATCAGATAGATGTAGTGCAATCGTATAAGAAAAACATATTTTTCATGATCTTTTTAGATGGATTTTCAGTTAAAACAAGTTTCAGTTATTCAAAGAGAGCTCAGAGTTTTATTTTAAAACCTATGCCTTGAGCAGCCATTATTTTCCAAGCCTTCCACTTTGCCTCAAGGCATTCCTGTAGCAAAGTTTTCATTTACAAGATTTAGGCACCCAAGTCTTCTTGGGTCCAAGATGGTTAGTTGCACCTCCAGTGGGCGCTCTCCACATTTTCTGGGCATACATATCATCAAAATTCATTCAAGCACAGTCATGCATGGTATGCCCTAATTCACCACAGTAATGACAACACTTTGAAGTCTTCACAGACTTCTTGTAAGCTTGATCATTAAATTTATGTGACCTTGCAGAAATGTTATCATTATCAACATGGAAATGAGTCCTATTTGCTTTCCAATATTGTGTCACATGGTGTCCTAGCTTTTCACGGGAATGACAGTGATCAGAAGAGTTGTTGAACATGTGTGCAACATGATTAATTTTATGGTTTTGATGATGTCTGTCTCTATAGTCATTAATGAACAATAGCTGCATTTGATAATGTTAATATTCATACATTTCAGGTCATCATACTTCCAGTACATAGATATCAAGGCATATGACAATACATATTGGTGGTCATTATACTCCCAGTGTAAAAGATCAAGAATGGCACACAAATCTAGGCAACTGGATTCACAGATATCAAGGCATATAACAATATTGGAGGCATGGAAATCTAGCATGTTTCAAGCACAAAAATCAAGCTGAATAGCATCACACATAAGGCCATTGCATATTCTTCATATGGTCAGTGCATGTCTTGCCTTATGGATGGTTCAAGGTCGGTGCAACTTCTGGATAGCATGATACAAGATAATCCAAGGACTGGAGTGGAGTTGGCAAAAGTGAAAGCTCATTGATCGCACCCAAGCAAGGATGCAAATCTCTTCTACAAGCAAAAGTCGACATTTCATATTCGGCTTGTCACTTATCCAAGGTCAATGCACAAAGAAGGATAGCTAAGAGAACCCAAGGTCAAAGACTCAGTTGACACCTTCTAAACTGGCAAGGGTGATGTCACAGACATGAACGGGCTGCTAAAGGACCTAAGTGACTGAGCTAAAGAGGTTAACGGACCGACCCAGGAAAGCCCGGGGTCTGCCCAGCTGGCGGTCGACCGCCAACACAGGGGTGGTCGACCGCCCCTGCCAGCAACCTCCAGGCTACAGCTCTTTCAGTAGCGGTTGACCGCCAGCCCAGTAACGGTCGACCGGAAATCCCAGGGAACATCCGTCTACAGCGTTTCTCAGTAGCGATCGACTGCCAGAAGCCACAGGTCGACCGCCAGCCCCGAGCCAACCAATGTTGACTTTATTTTCCACTTCGAGAAAGGCCATTCCCCAGGGATTTGTTTAATCCTAAAGTCACCTAATCACCCACAAAACGTGGATCTGGTCTGGGGGGTGTCTATGGACCATTCAATGTCTATAAAACACATACAAGAGGGTTAGAAACCCTAATGCTTCAAGAGGAATCAAAGAGAGATCAAGAGAGGCTAGAGAAGGAGGTTGGAAGAAGAGGTACTGTAGCCGTGAACAGTACTCCGTGCAGAAGTTCTTCATCTATTCCAAGGTGATTCAAGCATAGATCTGAAGCAAGCAACCTCCAAGGAAGCTAGAAGCAATCAAGATTCTCAAAGGTGATCAAAGCTGCATCCTTAAACCTCTTCATCAACTCAAGAGGATCAAAAGAAAGATCAAAGCTACATCCAACACTCTCTCCATCAACTCAAGGTGATTCAAGCTCATATCTCAATCCAGCAACCTCCAAAGAAGAGTAGAAGCAAGTAAGGCTAAGAGGGAAGATCAAAGGAGGCTGCAAGGGTGTGTTCAAGAGAGAGGAGTTCGAGTACTGTAGTTGTGAACAGTACTCCGGGAAGAAGTTCTTCATCAAATCCTCAAGTGATTCAAGCTATTTCAAGAGGAGATCAACCCCAAGCCAAGTGAAGATAAAGCTGCAACCATCATCCTCTTCATCATCTCAAGGTGATCCAAATAAGCCCATTCTCAAGAGAGATCAAATCTGCATCCTTTATCTTCTTCATCAACTCAAGGTGATCCAAGTAAGATCTTTTCACAAGGAAGAAGATACCATTGAAGTATCAGATTCAAGCTCCAGCAAACTCAGACAAGATCCTTTTACTTTGAGCATATTCTATATCTTGTTTGAGTGTTTTCATATTTATTTTCTTTCCATTTCATTCAAACATTTGAAACTGAAGATCGTCCCTACCGGTGGTTAGTAGGAAGGTAATCGGAAGCTGTCCGATCTGCGGTGTTGACGTCCCTACTGGTGGTTAGTAGGAAGGCAATCGGAAGTTCTCCGATCTGCGGTGTTGACGTCCCTACCGGTGGTTAGTAGGAAGGCAATCGGAGGTCTTTCCGATTTGCGGTTCAGTGCGTTGCACTAGTGGAGCCTCACCAGATTTGGTGAGGGGTGGACGTAGAACTGGGGATTCAGTCCGAACCACCTTAAAATCTCGTGTGTTGTGGTTTGATTGTGCGATTGCTTTGTGTTAGATGTATGCTTAAGTTAAATTTCTACATTACTTGTTCATCTTGCTAAGTAAATCATTGTGTTCTTCATTTAGCTACTTATATTTCGCTGCGATTCTTTTTAACTAGCTATAAAGAGGGTTGCATTGCGAAAAGAGGGGCAGATCTATTCACCCCTCCCCTTTAGATCCGCCATCCACTACTCAACAAGTGGTATCAGAGCAAGGCTCTGCCAATCCCAGATCCAACGATCTGCAGGGAAAGATCCCGGTGTATGTTATTTAGATGGCTTCATATGCTACACATGCTTCGATGGTTTCTCCGCCCATTTATGATGGTTCAGATTTTTCTACATGGGTAGGGAGAATGTTCATCTATGTTAGCTCCATAGATCCACAATTGTGGACTCTTATACACAATGTTCCTCATGAGCTGGCATCAAATTCAATTGATTGGTTAGCCGAACATGAGACCAAACACAATGATAATCTTCTTGCATATAACTTAATTACATCTGTAGTTGATCTAAGACTAACTCATCTTGTGTCCTCTTGCAGCACTGCCAAGCAAGTACTTGATAAGTTGGTGAAAATCCATGAAGGGAAGGAACACGAACAAGAATGCTTCATGGCCAATCGTGCAGAACAGTCCAGCTATACATCCTCATCACAGGTAAACTCTGATTCCGAGGAATTCACTTTTGAAGAGCTTATGGAAGCCTATGATGAGTTGATCACATAATACAAAAAGGTAAAAATAGAAAACAAAAATTTGAAAAAGGATCTCAAGAAAATCAACCAAAATGAAAAGTCGATTTGTAAAAAGTGTTCTATTTTTGAAGAGCTCAATGACACTCTTTCTTTTGATCTAGATACGCATAAACAAAATATTGCATGTCTAAGAGATGAAAATAAAAATCTTCATGATGAAATCACTAGGTTGGAAGAAATTGCAATAAAACTTCAAAACCAACCTAAGTCAATCTCTAATGATCAAACTATGGCCGATGGGCTAATTTATCATGAGAGGTTAATTGAAGGAAAAAAAATTATGTTTCCTACTCTGCTAATTTTGCATGTGAAAAATGTTCATTCTTGAGAAACATAAATGTTGGTCTCCATGATGATCTTGAATGGCAACAAAAATTGATTGATTCTCTGAAAGAAGAGAATAGAGAGTTGTTGGAAAAGAAAATTGTACATGAAAAAGCTGAAGAAGAATTACATGAAAAACTGGTTGCACATGAAAAAGGCAAATCTGTCATTGATGATCACTCTGAAACATTGCATGCTCTCGATCAACAAAATCAAAATCTTAAAGCAATAAATGCCATGCTCAATGAGCAATTGACAGCATGCGAAGAGGGCCTTGTTGAATCTAAACAGTACATTTCCTCACTTGAAAATGAAATTCAAGGTTTGAATGATTTCCTGTCAATGTTTGCCCAAATCCAAGATTCTAGCTCACCGGAAGCCACCACTTCCTGTGGTCACCAAAAAGGGCATACTGCTCGAAAGAAAAGTAAAACTCAGCATGCTCATCCAAACATGCACCATAACATGTTCAATGCTAAATATCATGCTTTCCACAAAATGAATGTACATTGTTATTATTGTCGTAAACATGGTCACACTGTGCATGATTGTTTTATCTTGAGAAATGATGAGCTTAGAGCAGGAGAGTAAGTGAAAGAGCAAGGAAAGAAACATGCCAATACTGGCAGAGGACCTACTCAGCAGATATCTCCATAGAACTGCATGGGGAGTCAGAAGAGTCGACACTCCCATACAAGCAGGTCGACACTCTCCATGGCTTTAAACAAAAATCTTCCTCCTTGCTACTCTCATTGTGGTAGGTCTGGCCATACTGTCCAAGAGTGCTGGCACTTGAAGGAAAAGCATCACTTTCATGCCATGAAAGGTAAATCACATGCTCATCCATAAAAATAAAATGCATATGCACACGCACATGAACATAAAAAGAATGCTCAATCTTTTATGCGCTATTTTTACTATGGGAAAAATGGTCATGACATGTATGATTGTCATACAATGAGGAATGATGATCTGATTTTCCTGAAACAGATGAGCCACATTAGTGAATATGACAAAGCTGCTAACCCACAAGGACCCAAGCAATCTTGGGTACCTAAAAATTCCAAATGAGAACTTTGGGTTCAGAATGGCTTGGAGCTGAACAAAGGATCATAAGGTAAATAAAAGCTCAAGGCACAGGTATGTACATTAACCTTTTAAATTCAGTCATCTTGCATGCTTAGTCTTGACATGTAGATAGTGCATCATACGTCTGCCCAATGTCATTAGATTCTGCAAACTGAATTACTCTTTGAAATGCAAAACCCCCCTAGTGTGAGATGAACTTTTGAGCTAGATAACTTGCTCACCCCATGCTTGATTTCAGCTGTTTAATTCATGAAAAACTTTTTATGCTGATGAAGTTGATGTGTTGATAAGTTGCTAAGTATTGCTTCAGCTACATGAAATTCTTGGATTTTGGTTTTGATGATGCATACCATGGCTGCATTTTCAACTCGTTATTCATGTTAGCATTGTTCAAAGGGGGAGTCTAGCGATTAGCATCATCATCAAGTTGCATTCATATGTGTTTGCATCATCTTGTGATCACACATACCTTAATGCACATCATATTTAGAAGACACAAAAATGCATAATCATTTTGTAGCATATTCATTGCATTGTGTATTCACATAAGTCTTAGGCTGTATAGTTCATTGCCAACCCATGCATGTACTCAGGGGGAGTCAACATCAATCTAGCTTGAATCATTTCACATCATTTCACTCTTGCACGGCCATGGTATACCAAATGTTGATGTATGGAAAGGCAGGTTATGCTTGCCAAGAAGCACTCAATATGCGTGAGGTTTCACCTCCGCCACGTATCATGCGTCAATGTCGCATACAGGCCATGGAGTAAGGGGGATTTATTTATTTACAACATTCATGCATTAGTTTCATCTTCATTCTGTTGACATCATGGCATATAATGCATCTTCTCAGGGGGAGCTTGTTCATCATGAAAATTCAGTCAAAATTCTGCCTTGCAGTTCAACAGGTCAACCTCACTCCTTTGATAGGTCGACCCTACGTTTCTTTCTACCTGAAAATTACTTTTGTCTGAGCTCCGTGCATAACCTCAAGGAGAGTGTTCTTCATCTATTCTTGCCTACCAGTTATGCAACACTCTCTTCTTAAACCAAGCCACTGCATGATATTACTTATATCCTTTTGTGGTTCAACTTGGATTCAAATTGCCTTGAACTTCTTGGAGGATTCCCTATCTTTTATTGAGGTTGTTTATCAGAGTAAATCTTCAAGAAGAATTTTCTTTTATAGAGTCTTGTGATTGCCTTGAACATGAATGATTTTGGTTTAACATTAATGATTTCTTGAGTCTTGAAGTTTGATGGTCTTGAAAATATTTGTGGTCGGGCTTAATAGACTTAAATTAGTTTCTCATGTTTTGACTTGTTATGCCGTCTTGAATCTGAAAGATTTTTTTAGTACAAAGGCATCCTTGATCGAGAAACTTCAGCCAAGTATTGTTTTTAAACATTTGTTGAATCTGTTTATTTCAAAAAGTGGCTACACTTAAAGTAAGCTCAAGGCAGAGCAATGGCACTGTTGCTGAGAAATATATCTCCTCATCAAATAAAATGAGGTTCGATATGTCATGAGGTGACTATACTATCTCTGTTCTAATTGAGGTAAAATCGTGAGCTACACTGAGTAACTAGGGGTGCTTGCGTCTGGTAAACGTGCACACTCACGTCAAAAGGTGGTTGCTACACTTGACTGCTCATAGAATGATAATAGCCATCTTTCAAATGATTTCAAAATAAAAATCTCAATGTGTAGCACTCCTGAAACAAATCTAAGTCATCTAAGTGTTTAGCCTCAATACTTATTGTGGTCACTCTCAAGGGAACCAATGAAACTGAATGAGTAAGATAAGATAAGGTTAATCTTGTTTTGACATGAATTTCTGGTTCACTGCTATTAAACTTACATGCAAATGTTTTCATGTGATTCTACTGAGTAGGCCAGAATTCATTAGCATTAAATCAATCTGAATGTAAGAGCTGGCTCATTTGGGTTCTATAACTGAAGATTCTGAAAAATTCATAACTCTGATTTATGAACTTGATTTCAGATTAAAGAACCTCCATTCTCTCTTGAGAAGTCATATCTTGATGCTCCTTGTTATTTGCCTTCATCTGCCATATCTACATAAATCATTCATGCTGCCATGATTACATCACCTTGGTATCATCCAACAAGTGGTATCATCTTGATGCTCCTTTCAAGTCGTATCCAAAATCATTGGTGTCTTCTGTCAAGTGATATCATATTGCTTTCTCATTCATTGGCATGTGGCATAAGTCCTAGCATCATTAGCATCATGCTTTCATGCAATAGGGTGGCATGCACATCTTAACTACATACAATTGTAGCTTGCATTTATCATTTCCATGCATTGCATAGAAAATCCAAAAAAAATCTGAAAACTAGAAAATCACTAAAAATTTTGCAAAATTTGAAATAAAAAAAATGCCCCTTGGTTGCTCTATCCATCTCCACTATTTGAGGAGTTGAATCATGCTGCTGTGGCTCCACCTCTCACACTTACATTGTCTTTGCCAAGCCACAGGACACCACCATGTTCGATACATCCACATCATTCATTGGTATCAGTCCTCTAATTGGCTTTCCACAAATGGTTGTTCTCTCTGGTTATCTTGTCAACCTTAATAAGTGTACAACCATTGGCATGTATTTCCACATCATTTTCTAGAATGTTTCCTGCAATGACATGTTTCTCCACATTATGGTTGCTTGTAATGATGTCACATAGGAGATTCCAGAGCTTCCTGTAAGTCTTTTTGTGTGATCCTCTCGGTCTCTTTTCTGGATCTTTTGATGTTGTCAACGGGGGAGAAGTTTATGTGAGTCATTAATCAAAGAATGTGGTAAGTTTATGCGAGTCATTAATCAAAGAATCCACTCTTCTTCTTCTTCTTAAGAATGTTTTTGACTCATAGTTTCCATGTGAATTACTAATGCATGTGAATTTATAATGACTAATAGTTCAGAATGACTCATAGTTGCCATCATCAAAAAGGGGGAGAATGTTGAACATGTGTGCAACATGATTAATTTTATGGTTTTGATGATGTCTGCCTCTATAGTCATTAATGAACTATAGCTGCATTTGATAATGTTAATATTCATACATTTCAGGTCATCATACTTCCAGTATACAGATATCAAGGCATATGACATGACATATTGGTGGTCATTATACTCCCAGTGTAAAAGATCAAGAATGGCACACAAATCTAGGCAACTAGATTCACAGATATCAAAGCATATGACAATATTGGAGGCACATAAATCTAGCATGTTTCAAGCACAGAAATCAAGCTGAATAGCATCACACATAAGGCCATTGCATATTCTTCATATGGTCAGTGCATGTCTTGCCTTATGGATGGTTCAAGGTAGGTGCAACTTCTGGATAGCATGATACAAGATAATCCAAGGACTGGAGTGGAGTAGGCAAAAGTGAAAGCTCATTGATCGCGCCCAAGCAAGGATGCAAATCTCTTCTATAAGCAAAAGTCGACATTTCATATTCGGCTTGTCACTTATCCAAGGTCAATGCATAAAGAAGGATAGCTAAGAGAACCCAAGGTCAAAGACTCAGTTGACACCTTCTAAACTATCAAGGGTGATGCCACAGACATGAACGGGCTGCTAAAGGACCTAAGTGACTGAGCTAAATAGGTTAACGGACAGACCCGGGAAAGCCCGGGGTCTGCCCAGCTGGCGGTCGACCGCCAGCACAGGGGCGGTCGACCGCCACTGCCAGCAACCTCCAGGCTGCAGCTCTTTCAGTAGCGGTCGACTGCCAGCCCAGTAGCGGTCGACCGAAAATCCCAGGGAACATCCGTCTACAGCGTTTCTCAGTAGCGGTCGACCGCCAGAAGCCACAGATAGACCGCCAGCCCCAAGCCAACCAATGTTGACCTTATTTTTCACTTCGAGAAAGGTCATTCCCCAAGGATTTGTTTAATCCTAAAGTCACCTAATCACCCACAAAACGTGGATCTCGTCTGGGGGTGTCTATGGACCATTCAAAGTCTATAAAACACATACAAGAGGGTTAGAAACCCTAATGCTTCAAGAGGAATCAAAGAGAGATCAAGAGAGGCTAGAAAAGGAGGTTGGAAGAAGATGTACTGTAGCAGTGAAAAGTACTCCATGTAGAAGTTCTTCATCTATTCCAAGGTGATTCAAGCATAGATCTGAAGCAAGCAACCTCCAAGGAAGCTAGAAGCAATCAAGATTCTTAAATGTGATCAAAGCTGCATCCTTAAACCTCTTCATCAACTCAAGATGATCAAAAGAATGATCAAAGCTACATCCAACACTCTCTCCATCAACTCAACGTGATTCAAGCTCATATCTCAATCCAGTAACCTCCAAGGAAGAGTAGAAGCAAGTAAGGCTAAGAGGGAAGATCAAAGGAGGCTGCAAGGGTGTGTTCAAGGGAGAGGAGTTCGAGTACTGAAGTTGTGAACAGTACTCCGGTAAGAAGTTCTTCATCAAATCCTCAAGTGATTCAAGCTATTTCAAGAGGAGATCAACCCCAAGCCAAGTGAAGATAAAGCTACAACCATCATCCTCTTCATCATCTCAAGGTGATCCAAAGAAGCCCATTCTCAAGAGAGATCAAATCTGCATCCTTCATCTTCTTCATCAACTCAAGGTGATCCAAGCAAGATCTTTTCACAAGGAAGAAGATACCATTGAAGCATCAGATTCAAGCTCCAGCAAACTCAGACAAGATCTTTTTACTTTGAGCATATTCTATATCTTGTTTGAGTGTTTTCATACTTGTTCTCTTTCCATTTCATTCAAACATTTGAAACTAAAGATCGTCCCTACCGGTGGTTAGTAAGAAGGCAATCGGAAGTTCTCCGATCTGCGGTGTTGACGTCCCTACCGGTGGTTAGTAGGAAGGCAATCGGAGGTCTTTCCGATTTGCGGTTCAGTGCGTTGCACTAGTGGAGCCTCACCGGATTTGGTGAGGGGTGGACGTAGAACTGGGGATTCAGTCTGAACCACCTTAAAATCTCGTGTGTTGTGGTTTGATTGTGCGATTATTTTGTGTTAGATGTATGCTTAGGTTTAATTTCTACATTGCTTGTTCATCTTGCTAAGCAAATCATTGTGTCCTTCGTTTAGCTAGTTATATTCTGTTGCGATTCTTTTTAATTAGCTATAAAGAGGGTTGCATTACGAAAAGAGGGACAGATCTATTCACCCCTCCCCTCTAGATCCGCCATCCACTACTCAACAAGACTTTCTTTTCTTGGATGTGTTTTTCCAAAATGAAGCTTTTCTTTGTTTACTGAACATAGTTTCATTTCTTTATGCATAGAAGCTATTCTTTTTCATGATGTTACATTTATGCATCATGTGTCCATACTCTCCACAATTAAAATAGGAAACACTTTTTCTTTGTAACGCCCCGACTCGTAAACCCGGTCTAGTCGTAAAGACTCACGTCGGATTTCGATCGAAACGTCACAGTGGGACAACCTAAAGGGTACATTACGGTAGAGAATTCCACATGAACATTGAGATATCATTGCAGCGGAAATGAAATTACTCAATCAGTCAGCTTACAGTCAAAAGACTTCATCCACATATGTCGAAATAAAGGTAACGATTTAACAAGTCATTTATTACATAACCAAAATTCACACACAATTTTTTTCTTAACTACCTAAGATAATGACAGGAAGTAAATCCAAGCCGCGGTCAGAACACTACGAGATCACTTCTCGCTTTCTTCTACCGCTTCTCCTGAAAATGTTCAACAAGGTGAGTCTACGAATAGACCCAGTAAGAGACTAGGCATAGTCCCCAGTCATAACATGTATAAACATATCCAAAGTGATTTACGGTATCTTTTTTTATAAGTCATTCTTAGACATAATTTCAAATAGATAACACATGAGATTAATACATTTAACCCAATTTTAATTTTACGATCATAAGTCATGGTATTAACATTTTACAGATAAAGCCATGTGGTACATTAAAACTTTATTCTATCAATGACAAAGTAAATGATAAATGAGCATTCAACATTAGTAAACATTACCATGCAATATAATTCGATTCATTTATCAATAGAATGATTCCAGTACTAGGCGGAGTAAAGTCTCACGCATAGTGAAAGGATCCAAACAGACTTAATCTACCCTTTTTCAAATCACCATTTGATATATTGAAGATTCAATAACAGTAAACATTTACAGTGTAATAACAGTGAAATGCAATAACAGTTCAGTAGGCAATAACACTGATTTCAATATCAGTTTAATGAGCAGTAATAGTAATTTTAGTATCGATTCAATGAACTGTAATAGTAGTTTCAATACCAATTTAGTGCAGTAACAGTCGTTTCAATATCGATTCAGTGAACAGTAGCAGTTCCAATATCAATTCAGTGAGCAGTAACAGTCGTTTTAATAACGACTCAGTGAATAGTAGCAGTAGTTTTAATATCAATTCAGTAAGCAGTAACAGTAGTTTCAATATCAATTCAGTAAGTAGTAACAGTAGTTTCAATTTTAATTCAGTGAGTAGTAACAGTGGTAAATAGCCAAGACACAGTGCACAAACCACCACTAGAAAGATAGTCAGTCGGTACTCGATCACCTAGGTAAATAGTGATGAGTCTTAGTTACTACGCAGAACCGGGAGAAGTCCTCTCTAACTTAACCAATGGTACTTATCCACCTCCAGGATTTCATCCCCGTTACCCTCGGGGCCAGTACAGTGTGAACCTCCCCATAGGGGCATTTCTATGGCTTGGTTGCAGTCTCCCCCTATGGTGGCAGTGTCCATTTGGCAGTAATAACATTACGATAATTATATATAAGACTTATATGAAATGGACACATGCTACTCAAAAATTAATGCTGTGAACATTAAGTATAAAATATATCAGTACTGAAAATCTTTTTTTTTATTTATGAAATTTACAACTTATCTAAATAAAAGGGCATATATATCAAAAAATTCTAATTTTATTTACATAGATCAGAATACATTGAAATTTCATGGAATCAATACATTTACAGAAAGGATCAAAACAGAAAATTATCATAATTTTTCAGACAGTATTTATAAATTTACAGGATTATTTATATTCCATTTATAAATCAAAATTTTTTAATTCTATTCTCCGAACTCCGAATACATTGAAATTTCAGGAAACTAATGCATTTATAGGAAGGATCAAAATAGAAAATTTTCATCATTTTTCAAATAGTAATTATAATTTTTCTGAAATTATATATACTCCAACATGCATCATAAATTGACTAACTTTAGCTACCAAATTCAGAAGGCCATTAAACTTTTACTGAAAATTAAATTTATATGTAATACTACACAGAAAAGTTTTCATAACTTTTCATTAAAGAATTCAAATATTTCAATAATCATTTAAATATATTCACAATTCAAATTAAAACCATCATTCAGACTCAAAGTATCATTTATGAAACTTTTCATTATTTTTCACACTGTATTACTAATATATTGATAGAATAATAAAATGCATCATGAATAATAAGTCAACTAAATATATCCACAATGATAAGAAAATTACTCAAAATTTACAAAACGTTGTTCCAGACAGAAGTATCATATAAGGAAAAATTCACTATTTTTCATTCAGTATCTCGATTTTCCGAAATTGTATATCAGTTTCTAAGATTTACAACAATAGCTTTTAAATAGAGAAAATTATTCAAAATGTTCACAATGACTGAAATATACTAAACATTAACTTATAAATATCATATATCAGTTTTGTAACATTCTCAGGATTTTTCACAGAATATTAATATTTATTCAATTTTTTAATTATTTGATCAAACATTGAAAATTATACAAGTCAAGGTTCAGTAATTAAAATAACATGAAATTTTAATCAATTAGTTATTACATGCATTTAAGTCTTTGGGTGATGTTTCAAAATTTTCTACGTATTATTTCTATTTATCTCATAATTTTATATTTCTAATAACCAATTGAAAATTCTATAAGTTCACATAAAGACATTTATAATTGTTGATATTTTAAGAATATATCACACACAATGTAATACCTATACTGTGAAATCGTAAGATTTTTATGAACAGTATATATAATTTCTATATAATTATTTATTTTCTTATCATGTATTAAAAATTGATTAACAGAAATATCATGGTCTAAAAATAATGAAACTTTTTCTACACGTGGGTCTCATAGTAAGGTACATTCTTACAATTTATGGTGATTTTATATGACCCCTTTAGACTTTTATTATTATTAAACACATTTAAGATAATATTAAAACAATTAAAAACGTGAACACATTTCGAATCAGACATTTAAATTTTTATAGAGAGCTTATAATATCAGATCCCATGATTCTGAAAATTTTCTAAATTTATCATGTACCATTGCTAATTATAGTGTATTAATCACTTGATTTTACCGTTAATCACAAGTCTTAACACTAATAATCTCATGATAATTCGACTAGATGTGATCACACATGGTGAAATACAGATCTATGAATTTAATTATCTCTATAGATGCTAATTAACACGTCTTAAATCATTTTAAATATGCTAATCATGCTAGTCAAGAGGATTAATATAAAATCCCTTACCTTAATGACGATTAAACACCTCCTTAATTATCCCTCCACTCTCTCGTTCTGCACTTCACGTAGTCAGCCTCCAAGAGGAGCGAATGAAGCCCCTCTCATGTCTACTTGTAGGGGTTTTACTCTAATCAATCTTAACCATTGATTTAAATCAAGGGTGGTAATTAAAAATTATATTTTAATATTATTTAAATAAAAAATGACATTTAAAGACTCACCAACCCACTCAACATCTTTCTTTGACTACCCCATTTTTTTATATAGTTATATGGCACATGGAGATTGACTAAATGAAGGAAAGGGGTTTAAACTAATGAAAGCTTAAATTAAAAAAAGGAATTTTTTTTAAAACGCTGCAACGCGGCCGAACGGGAGGGGGGTGGCGCGCGTCTCCCGCGCGCCCCTGCCAGCGCGCGCGCACATGCGGGCAGGAGTGGGCGGCCACCTTTTTTTAATTTTTAATTTTTTTTTGCATTTTGACCTTCTTCTTTATATATATATATATATATATATATATATATATATATATATAATTTGACCATTAACCCCCTTCTTCTTCTTTTTTGCTTTGTTTAACCTCTTCAATATTTTTTTTCTTTGCTTGCCCTTTTTTTCTCTTTCCCTTAATCTTAAAATATCTTTGTTTTCTTTCTTAATTTATTTTTTTTAACCATGACTAAAACTTATATAATAAGACTAATCATTTATATATTTAGGCATAATCAATTTTTTTACCAAATAAAATAATATAAATTTGTAGGGCATTACATTCTTCTTTTGGAGATAAATTTATTTCCGCATGTTTTCAAATTATCATCTTTTAATATGTAACAATCATGCATAATATGACAACGTTTACCACAATAAAAACATGAGACATTTTTGTTGGAAACATGGTGTTTAGCATTATGCTTCCTAGTATTGAAATTTGTGCAAGCAGAATTATTTTTCAGTTTTGAGTTTCGATTCATTTTCTACTTAACATCATATTCTTGGGTTTTCTTGATAGCATGCTGAACCGGGTGAGCGTTTGAGGTACTATCTACATCCGAACTCGAGATAAAAGATTTATACAGTTTGTTTTCAAAATTCTTTTTGCTCACAAGATTATAGCCCAATCTCTCTCATTGGAAGTTGACCTTGGTCCCTAGTATCATGTTCAGATTTTCTTTCCCATTTACAAATTTACACAACGAAGTATTCAAATCACAGATTTCAATTTCAAGGGATGCAATGTATAGTTCATAACTAACAATCTCCTGTTCACTGCAGATAACACATTCATTCAAGACTTTATTTGCAGTTTTATAACCCTCAATTTCTTATTCTAGCACATGCACTTTTTCAGATTCAGCATTGATAGTAATGGATTTTCCTTTCTTTAGAATGAGCAGTCTTTCAGACATGGCGTTGTTTAATTATTTCAACTTTTCATTTTCCTTTTCAAGCTCATTATGCAAGTTCAATTCATCTTTCAATTTCTGATCATCAGACATATATTCCAATTCAGATTTGAGCTTCTTTTCATTTTCCTCCAACTTGGAAATTTTAGCCAGTAAAGTTTCATTTTCAGTTCTCAAACTACCAATTAGTTCCTTATCCACATTGACATCAAGCAGAAGAGTTTTATATAAATTTTCAAATTCAGAACATTTATTATAGGAGGATGTAGAATGTGTAGTGTTCTGAATTATCTTCTTCATTTTTCTATTTTCTGATTTAACCTTCTTATACTGATCTAACAATGTATCATAAGCATCTATAAGTTCTTCGAAAGAAATTTTTTGACCTTCAGATTCTACCACTGAACTTTCCTTACTTGATCTATCATATTTGTCGGCCATGAAGCACATATTATCCTTCTTTCCTTCATGAACTTCAATCAAATAGTCCAAGATCTCCTTGGCTGTCCTACATGATGAAACACATGGAAATTTGTTAAGAACAGTTGAAGCTTTAAAAACATTTAGAAGCATAGAATTATCATTGTGTTTCTTCTTATGCTCATCAGTCCATTCCGACTGATCTTTGGGCAACTCATATGAACCATGCATAATTGAATCCCAGAGTTTGGGATCAACGGTATTAACAAATTGATTCATTACAACGCAGAGGAAGAGAAGACAAACAACTATTAGACATGATGCTTATGATGCACGCCGATAGGGATCTCTCTATAGGTCGTTAGACCTCAAGAAAAGTAGAGCCGTGGCTCTGATACTAATTGTTGGCCAAATTGACGAGCGGACAAGAAGGGGGGTTGAATTATCCCCCAAGCGAGATGTCAAATTTAGATCTTACTTCACATAATTAATGAGATTGATTAAAAATATACTAATCAAAGTAAACTTAGGTTTTTTGAATCTCGCGGAGCTCACTCAATTGCATGCATTAAAAAGCATTCAAATCACAATAAGGCAAACCATAGGGACACAGCGATTTTTAAGGTGGTTTGGGACCATGACGGGCTCTCTACGTCCACCTCTCACCAAACCAGTGAGGCTTCCACTAACCACGGAGGACGACGCCTGCACACACACGGGGTACAACCCCAGAACATGCTGCCACCGCAGCAACACACACACACGGGGATGAACCCCAAAACACACACGGAGACGGAGTCTCCAACACGATCCCACGATCGGATCAACAACACACACAAACACGCTGCAACAGACGTAGCAACGAGCACACATACGATCGCACGCAGGCAATCAAACCACACGCTGCACAGATGTAGCAATCGAGACACGACCGTACGCAGACGGTCCACACACGAATATCTCAGAGTTCATAAAATGACAATAAATGATCAATACACGCTCAGACCAAAATATAAACCATGAAAAACATCATAGATAGATAAATGAAAGGTGTAGAATTTTCCCTTGATCTCCAATGGCCGGTTGATCATGTTATTTGAAGCTCAGGTCGTAGGGAACACAGAAGATCACATTTTCAGCATCATCTTCTTCCTCTCTTCAATCCGCTCCTCTTTTTATTCTTCTACTAACCCTAGAAAAGCATTGATGTAGATGATATCCCTCAATCTTCTTCTCCTTCTTGGCTTTCTCCCCTTTCTTCTCCGACAAGATAGAAAATGTTAGCACATAGAGTTATCCTTCTCAAATTCGGAGTTCACATATATATGCTAGAAAGAGTGCCCAAAATACCTAGAAACCCCTTATATAACCCTCCCAAAACTTTCTCTTATGTTAGACTATAAAGGGAGGGTATAAAGGTCAATTTTGGGGGTCATAGGAAGGCCCCACGGGCATCCCACGCACTATTCGCCCGGAGCACGTGCGCCATAGTCGGTTGACCGAAACTGGGAGTCTGTCGACCGATCAGATGGCCTGATCATTCTGCCTAGTTCTGGCTATTTCAGTCGACCGTAGTCTCCTGGTCGTTCGACTGATCTGCTGGCCAGTTTTTTCTAGCTGGTTCTGTCTATATAGGTCGACCGATGGATCCTTGTCGGCTGACCAAAATTTCTGCAAAGAGCATAAATCAAGGGAAATCTGTCAAAATTCAAGCTCAATAGTCCCAAGTGTAAGATGCATGATGCACATTCATGAAAACCCATGAAGAAGGTGATTGAAAACACTTTGAAAGTTTAATCATTCTTAACTAAAAATCAAGATCATATAGCTATGCATTTGTGCAATATGAGTGAACATCATGAAACCAAATTCCACGATGAATGATATAAAAGATTCGAATGCATTGTTACCTTTAGAAATCCATGCAGAAAATGCATGAAGCACACACATCACCAAGGGTGTCAACTCCACTGACTAAAATGCATGTAACCCAATTTCACCAATATTCACATGAATTAATTTAGTCAACTTTCAAGCTCAAAACTCCATGAACCAAATGCAGAAAATGCATTGGCTTGATGCTAAGAAAGCAAGGGGTCGACTCCATCCTTTGATGGGTCGACTCCAGGTAGAGGCATGAAGGCCCATTCAAGAGTTCAACAAGAGAAACCATGAACGAAGTGCATGAAATAATGGAGTCAATGCAATACAGTGGTTGGGTTGACTCTGTTGAAAGGACTATATAACACTCACTAATGTGGGGTCGACTCCATGCTAGGATGGGTCGACTCCGCAGAACAAAACTGCAAAAACCCATTCAGACAGAAAGGTGTGTTCGATGAACACAAACTCATTGATTGAAACCTAATTGAAGCTATCTTTAGAAAAGCCATCTTTTTGCACTTCTTTCACACATAAAGACAATAAATGAAGCTCTTTAAACAAATTCACAAGTCCATGAAGCAAGTCATCAAGATTCTGAATCATGTGAACATAGCAGCGATCATCAATGCACACTCATACATAAAGTTTAGTTATCATCAAAAATATATGCAAGGCACACAAGAACACGGATTCCAGAATTAACGCCTTCTTGTGTTGATGCGAATTTTTGTTTCTCTGATTTTATCATTGTTTTGATCCATATCGCAAGTCTTTTGGTACTATTGTCTCATGGCCGAGACATAGTCTATGTTTTTTGAGTTTTTCTGATACACCCTATTTCTTGGAGTTAGAAGGACCCTCCGTCAGGAATTCCTCTCCCATATTAGAAATTCCTTTTCCAAGGCCTCCGTAAGTCCCCGACATTGAAGGATTCCCTCTTCGATCACTGGGCTGATTGTACTCTAAAAACCCTTGATCATGTTCTGGTCATGTCGCTCTGAAGAAGCATGACTCCCAGCCATAATAGAGCGCCGAGATGAGGTGTTCTGTGAGAGTTTAGACACTGCCCAAAATTGGCGTCTTGGACAATCATCGCTATATCTTGAATTAGCGTCCATACAGTTGACGCGAATTTCATTCGTGCCTTACAATTCACTAGAAATTAGCGCCCACCCCAGTGGACGTTAATTCTATAATTCACGGCATCCTGAGTGGATGCCAATTTTCCCAGATTCTTCGCATGTCACGGTTTTATGAGTTACTTTACAGTCACTATCCTTGAAGTCCGAATATTCCTTGTTGGTTCCCTAGTACTTGTTCTATATCATTGACTTCATGTCCTTAATGGATCATCTTAAAGTGTTCCTACCATGTTAACTCCTTGAAATTCTATTGGATATTAAATTAATGTGGATGTCTAGATATTTACACGGGATCATTGATCCATAACTTCAATGCCTGGCATTAATGGGGCCCGGTCTAGTTCTGGGAGGATCACCCGAAAGTACTTGTGCCCATGGGAGCTGTTAATGAACGCGGTGTGGCATTGCACTGAAGTGCATGATGTTGTGCCCCTGTGATTTTGAAGATAGCAAACACTATGAGTCAGCATTGCATATCATGAACATCTGTGTCTGAATGATAGTTCTACTTTGGGCATATGAATGTGTTATCTTGCATTAGTGCAGACATACAGTTTATACAGCATTGCATTCTGTCAAATATCAAGTCTATACATTGCATATGTTTGTGCATCAGTGCATTAACAGAGTCTATACATCGTCAATTTGCTTGCACGTAGAGTCTATACATTCGTTAGAGCTCAGCTCGTGGCTTAGTCTGTTCATCCATGTTCATTTTGCATGTGTGCATCCCTCAGCAAAGTCTGTACACTCTACAGTTGGTTTATGCATATTCAATGCTTGCACGCTATAAAGTCTGTATAGAGTTTTTGCCTAGATTGCATCAGACAAGTCTGTACATTCTTCAGCAGCAAGTCTGTACATCGTCTTGGTGTAGGCGTGGCAAAGTCGGTACATTGCATCGCATGCTCACACACTCGCAAGTCTATACATTGGCTGTTGCATGCTCACATAGTCCATGCGTTCATTCATTGATCAAGTCTATACAGCCAAAGCCAATGCATTTCACATCTCACTTAGCGTCTCATGCTATACTGCTAAGTCTGTACAGAGTCTTATTGCATCGTTCTATCAAGTCTATACATCGTTGTGGCTTGTGCATGCATCATCTATCAAGTCTATACATTGCATGCAGGCAAAGTATGTACATTGGCAAAGTCTGTACATCGTTGGCCTGTACATGCATCGTCTTTCAAAGCTTGTACATCGCTACATTGCATGTTGGCAAAGTCTGTACATCGTTGGCTTGTGCATGCATCGTCTTTCAAAGTTTGTACATCGGTCAGTCCCACTCAGCGTCTCATGCTATCAAGTCTATACATCGCATGCATTACACACAGCAAGTCTATACATCCACCGTCTCACTTAGCGTCTCTATGCATATTTGAGTAAAAGTCTGTACAGCCTGTGGTCGCAAGACCAAGTCTGTACATCGTTCTATTTCAGGCACAAGTGAAGTCTGCACAGAGTTTGCTGTCTGCACGTAGCTTGATGACTTAGCAAGTCTATACACTCATTATCGTGCATTCAATGTCTACACACTCTGCTGATATTTTTGTGCATCATGATAACAGTCTATACACTGTCTTATTGTGGGCATAAAAGGTCTGTACATCCCTTGACAGCATGCCTGAGCATTCATCCTGTACATACCTTGCATGCCTGATCATTTATGTTTGTCGTGCACACTTAACTATATGCATATTGCATTAAACTATCTTGCATGCAGAGTCTGCACACATGACACATAGCAGGTCTGCACATCACACACAAAGTCTGTTTTGCACACAAACACTAAGTCTACACATTGTTGTATGCAGAGTCTGTACATTCATTTGGCATGTCAGTGCATCCATTTATAATGTATATACCTTGCTATCTGCATCTGTGCACTCCTTCATTGTAAGTCTATACATTGCTTCATGCATTGCACGAAGTCTGCACATTGTGTGTTGCTATGCTCATACATCATTTTAGTAACTATGCACAATGGTGCACGCAGAGTCTGCACACTCGTTGAAGGCATGTTCAAGGATTCATATTCAAAGTCTATACATTCGGTTGTTTCATGCATACACAAGCACTTAATGTCTGAACATTCTTCAGTAAAGTCTGTACACACTTCAGTGGTTAAAGTCTGTACATTCTTTAAGTCTATACGTGCTTGGTTCAAATCTTGAACTAACTCGATGCATCCATTTTTCTCTTCGTTCAGGTTGATTCAAGCTGATGAATGGCACGTGATCTGAGGTTGGCACCTAGCACATGATCCGAGGTACCTCTGGATAAAGAGGGCACAAGCCCTGCACACGCCCTAGTTGCTGCTGCTATAAATACGAAGCTTCTTCCTCAGAAGAAGACTGATCGAGCAAGAGAGATCGAGAGAGTAGCAGAAGAAAGAAAAGAAGAAGAAGAGAAAAGCAGAGAGGCAGAGTGTAAAAGCTTAAGAAGAAAAAGGGAAGAGAGAGCTTGCAGGAAGAGAGAGGCAGAGAGTTGAAGAGGAAGAGAAGAAGAAGACTTCGTTCTTCTGGCATTTGGATCAAATCCATGCCAGATTGCTCCTTGGCGAGCTACATCTTGTAAAATTCATCTCTAACTTTCTGATTGCTGTATTTTCTTTTCTTGTTTTAGTTTACACTTCCGTTGTTTTTCTTTCGACACTCTGTAGTGAGGTCGGGGTTCCTCCTGTTGATTCAGGAGAAGGGAGACTTGGAGTCTCCGATTGCTAGTGACTGGTGTCGCTAGTGGTTTCCTTCTGGGTTTCAGAGGAAGAGAGACTTGGGTCTCTGGGTTCCCCTCCGGTTTGGAGGAAGGGAGGATTGGTCCTCCGGTTGCAAGTGGCTGGGTGTCACTTGTGGGTTCCCTCCTGGGTGGAGGAAGAGAGACCTTGGTCTCTGGTTGCTAGTGACAGGTAGTCACTAGTGGTTTCCCTCCGGTCTGGAGGAAGAGGGGAGGTTGTTCCCCTGGTCAAGCTATTAGGCAGCATTTGTTTGCAGACTGAGTCTGCGGTTCTAGCTGTTGCTAGTGGAAGCCTCACTCCGGTTTGGAGTGAGGGGTGGATGTAGGTCTGTGGACCGAACCACCTAAAAAATCCCTTGTGCAGTGGTTTGATTTGTTTAATTTTGTTTCCGCTAGATGAATGTGTAGGCGCGCTTTACATATTTGCACATTGGTTCAAAAGAGATTTAATTAGCTTTTCAGATTGCTTAATTTTGTGAAGTGAGCGAAATTTTTAAGTGGAGATTCATTCACCCCCCTCTGAATCCATAGCACCTATCTCAACGATTGGTATCAGAGCGGGTTCTCTGTGCTACCAAATCCAACGATCTGCAGAGGATCCTGTTGTCTTCGGTGCTTTATTACTTTTGGTGCATTACTTATCGATTGTCTTGTGCATTGAACCTATTTGCTATCTGGTTTAAATGGCCCTTCCGTTTGTGTTTGATGGTTCTAATTTCAGCAGTTGGTTAGGCGGCCTATTTGTTCATATGAATTCCATTGACCCTAATCTATGGAGTTTGGTTTCAAAAGGCCCACATTAATTACCTCTTGATGAGACCAAGTGGTCTAGAGAGGACAGTGTAAAAACCGTGATAATCTCACAGTTCTTAATATTGTGAAAGCTGTAGTTAATACTGATAGATTTCCTTTTATTCTCAGGTGCGCTTCGGGAAAGGAAATATTGGATAGAATAACTGCTACAAATGGGGAGCAAGAGGATCAATGCTTGATGGGCAACCAGGGTGATTACAATTCTGATCAATAGGAGGAAACTTCATCTCAGGTGAATTCTGACACTGGTAATTTCAGTATTGAATAATTGATTATGTTGAATGAGCATTTGATTGAGAAATACGATAAAGTTAAATTTGAGAAGAAGAAATTAAGAAAAGAACTATTGTATCAGGTCAGAAGTCTGAAAGTTGAAAATGAAAATCTAAAGTCAGACATGAGTCGAGAAAGGAATGAACTGAAATGTTTGAAATCCAAAAATGAGAGTTTAAGAAATAAACTCATTAAAGAAAAGGATTCTTGCAATACATGTGCAGTTTTAAGAGACTTGATAAATGATCTTGATTCTGATGATAATCTTCAAAAGGATTTAATCAAATCTCGGAAAGAAGAAAATAAATCATTGCTAGAATTGAAATCTGAAAACGAAAAACTAAAAAATCAGTCCAAAGAATTTGAACACAAATCAATGAATCTTGAAAAAGAAAATAGACTGATTTCTGAGAAATTGGAGGCTGAAAAAGCAATGAATCTAGAGCTTCAGAAAAATCTCAACAAACCTCAATCTGAGAAACAACAGGAAAAGTTTTATGAATGTCAGTTTTCCTCAGATGACTCGGTGGTTGATGATGAAATCCTGGAGCAAAACAGTAAATTGAAAGAGGAAATCAACACGCTGAAACATTTAAACACCCAACTGTCAGATAGGCTATTGACAATTAAAAAAGGTAAGCGTGTGAGCATGGATAATTCTGATAGGTTGGTGGATGCAGAACAAAAAATTGAGAGTCTAAAAACCATCAACCAAATGTTGAGTGGAAATGTCACTTGCTGTGAATAGAAGATTGCTGGATATGAGCTTACAATCACATCCCTTCAACAAGAAGTTGATGATCTTTACAAGTCCCTATCTGAAGTGGACAATGAAATAAAATTAAAACAGGAAGTTGAAAAACTCAAAAGTATAAATGATGCCTTGCATCAACAAGTCATTTCCTGTGAAACAGATCTGTCCAAATATGAAGCTAATATTGTTATCTTAAATTCTGAGATTCAAGATTTGAAAAATTCTCTATCAAAATTTGTCAAAGGAAAAGACAATCTGAATAAGCTTCTTGGAAAGAGTGTTAGTTTTCAGAGAGAGGGACTGGGTTATAGTCCGACAAACAAAAGGAGTAATGGGAATAAAACGTCTACTGTGTTTGTAAAAGCTTCTAATCATAACACAACCTCTGCTCCTTCTGTTTTACAATCTACTGCACAAAAATCCACTGTCAGTCCCAAAACTGTAGAACAAACTCAAAAATTGAAAAAGAATGAAAATCTACAGAAAAAGGACAAAGACACTCCTGTTGGTACGAAGAATGTTGCACACAAGTCACATGATCTCTCACACACTCATACTAAAAAGGGGTCATGTTATTATTGTGGGAAGGTAGGTCATGTAATGGAAGATTATAGATTGTTGTTAAAGGATGAGCATACTAGTGAAACATCACATTCTAGAAATTCTTTTGATAGAAATCATGCTACTAGAAAGCCTGATGCTTCATGTTACTATTGTGGGAAGCATGGTCATCTCATGAATGAATACTTTATCATGAAAGAAGACAATAAATTGCATGCCAGGTCTTCCATGCATCTTCATGGTCCATATGGAACTAAACACAAGTCTAGTCAGCACATTGTGTGCTTTAACTGCAATAAGCCTGGGCACAAGGCTGTTGAGTGCTGGTTTGGATCCACTTGAGGTAAAAATGTCTTTAAAAGTAAGCATATCAGATGCTTCGAGTGTGGGAAAAATGGCCATACAGTCAAGGACTGTTGGCATGTTCAGAAGAATTCTGTTAACCCTCATGTTGTCAAATTCCCTGCAAAACCATTTGTGAAATTTTCATGCTATAACTGTGGTAAGCAAAGTCACAAATCTGCTGAATGTTGGATGATTAACAATAAGAAACAAACTGTTCATGCATACAGCAGAAAATCTCATGATCATGCTTATAAACCTCATACTGTTGTTACTATGCATCATAAGAACCAGAAATCAGTCATTTCATGTAGATATTGTGGAAATTTTGGATATTCTATGGACAATTGTTACCTGATGGATCATGATGATAACTTGGCTAAAAGATTGTTCAGAACACCTGTCAGGGTTAACGCAAGACCCAAGGTTACTTGAGTCCCTGCAGGATCAAAATGATCAAAATGTTACAGGTGTGTCTTGGAAACAAATAAAGGGGCTTAATTAAACAAGGCACTCAAAAAGGAAAACCCCAAGATTCTACTCTTCAAGTCAGTTCTGAACACTGCTCAATTTCTATCATCTGAAAATTACTTATTTGAGATGGCTGAGCATCTTGTTAATCTGATTTGTGTCTGATTGAAATCTTCTGAAAACTTGAAATGAACATTGATGCATTTGGTAGTTTCTCTCTCTGATTGAACAAGCATGAATTCTCTTTGAGCATAAATTTTAAAATCATGTGCAGTGCCTTAATTGCATATCATGCACTTTGTCAGGGGGAGTTTGACTGATGTTGCATTTGAAGAGTAGTGCATGTCATAAAATTTGAAAAACCTAAAAGGATTTTCCATTGCATCTAGACAGGGGGAGCAATCCTGTTTGATCACCTATTCACCTCTTGAACTCCTTCTGTCTAGCAATCTGATCCATTCTCTTGGCAAATGTGTGGTTCACTTGAATTCCCTGCTGTCTACACTTGTGTAGCTGTTCTGTCTGTACTCCAGACTCATCTATTGATCTCTAAACTGCACTCTTCTAATGTTCACTCCTTGTCTCATCATGATTGCTTTCTACTATTCTCTCAATAAAAATGCTTTGTTGACTCCACTGATTTACTGCAATGTCAATGTTGATTCATCTGAATGAGGAAAGATTTTAGTCAGTGCACCCTAATCATAAATCAGAAATATTCTGAAAAGAAGAATCTTCTATTATACTGGATTAAAAATGTTTTGATAAATCAAATTGATTTAAGTCTAATGTATTTCCTAAGTTTAGATTTATAATTCTTGAAAATATCGGAATCATCATGCTTAATAAATCTTAACCAATTGTCTCATGAACTTCATGCAAAATCTTCTGAAATCTGACATGTTAAAAGACATGGCTACCTCTGGTTAAGATACATGTAGAAAATATTGTTCTTAATCAATTAAGTGTACTGAGCTTTGTCTGGAAAACTTGAAAATATGAGAAAGAAAATTATGCAAGAGCAATGACTTTGGTCACAGAGAAACTGGGTTCTCTATCAAAGAAATAGAGCAAGCCCATGTCATGAAGTGCCATAGTTACCTCTCTTTTAAAAATATTTGAAAATCTGGCAGAGCAATGGCATGGTTCTGTTGAGTAACTGGGGATTCTGGCCTCTGATCAAGGTGTCTCCTCATGTAAAAAGACACTCCAAATTACTAACTCTGTTCTCTTTGAGAGGCAATATGGTTGTCACACTGAGTAACTAGGTCACTTCACTTAAGACGTGTTGTGCCCCACGTAAAAAGGTGCTGACTGAACCAAACTTGCTCAGGAAAAATAAGTGCTGATCAATAGAAAATTCTGAAAAACTAAAGACAAGTTCAAACACATTTATCTCTGTTTAATCTCAATATTATCTTGTGTAACTTTCATAGGAGTCATTGAATTTAAATGAGTAAGATGGAAGGAGGTTAAACATGAATATCAGATGAGTTGTTGGTTCATTTCTATTAAAAGGTGTTTCATATATGAGTATTGAATTTTCTTGATAAACTTTGAATACATCACTCTTAAATCATGAAAGTAAGTTTCAATTCATTCATAATCTATTATAATTGAAGAGTCTGAAATTCTATTATCAAGATTTATGAATTTGGTGTGCTAACGAAAATCTTACTTCCTCATTTATTCATTGTGCTTACAGATTGTGATAATCCTTGAGTGCCGATGTGTTTTTGCTGATAGATGCTTATCACCTCTTGACATACCTCAACTCATTTTTGGCTTTAAGGGGGAGATTAACCTGCTTGTCACTTCTTGGCTATCCTTCACATGTTGTGCATGATCTTATCTGGCTGGTATAGGAGAGCATACAGCTGCAACATAGATTTGATTTGTGCTTCATTGTTTAACTGCCTCTGTGTCTTTCATGTCTAAATGACTGAGTCAAAGGGGTAGTATTTGATTTATTCATGTCATGTATGTTTGTATTTCTCATCTCAAACTATTTTCTTTTTGATGAAGTCAAAGGGGGAGAATAGTTTGACATGAGTCAGTGTGACTCATAGTGTTGCCATCATCAAAAAGGGGGAGATTGTTGTGCCCCTGTGATTTTGATGATAGCAAACACTATGAGTCAGCATTGCATATCATGAACATTTGTGTCTGAATGATAGTTCTTCTTTGGGCATATGAATGTGTTATCTTGCATTAGTGCAGACATACAGTTCATACAGCATTGCATTCTGTCAAATATCAAGTCTATACATTGCATATGTTTGTGCATCAGTGCATTAACAGAGTCTATACATCGTCAGGTTGCTTGCACGTAGAGTCTATACATTCGTTAGAGCTCATCTCGTGGCTTAGTCTATTCATCCATGTTCATTTTTCCTGTGTGCATCCCTCAGCAAAGTCTGTACACTCTACGGTTGGTTTATGCATATTCAATGTCTGCACGCTATAAAGTCTGTATAGAGTTCTTGCCTAGATTGCATCAGACGAGTCTGTACATTCTTCAGCAGCAAGTCTATACATCGTCTTGGTGTAGGCGTGGCAAAGTCTATACATTGCATCGCATGCTCACACACTCGCAAGTCTATACATTGGCTGCTGCATGCTCACATAGTCCATGCGTTCATTCATTGATCAAGCCTATACAGCCAAAGCCAATGCATTTCACGTCTCACTTAGCGTCTCATGCTATACTGCTAAGTCTATACATTGGCCAGGTCTGTATAGAGTCTTATTGCATCGTTCTATCAAATCTATACATCGTTGTGGCTTGTGCATTCATCATCTATCAAGTAGCACCCGGGAAAAAAGTTACATAGGATAAGTCTCCGATAATAAGTTTTTAAAATTTATATTGATATATAATGTCACGCCCCGAGCGCAGAAGGTACCCGGAGATCCGCGACGAGTTTATATCAATCATGTCAATCAGAGTAGTAGTGTATTCGACACAAAGACAGAGTGCGCAATTAGTAAAGATAACCCAATCCATTAATTCCTTTAATAAGAATATGTCTATTACAAACCCTTGCAAATACTAGACTCAATAAAATAAAATACAACGCTTGACTCAACAAAAATAGAGTAAAGACAGGACTAAATTGATGCTTGAGTAGCTCTAACTCTTTCACTCTTGACCATCCCCTTCAGATTGAGTTCCCTCATCGTCGGACTTACCTGAAACGTAGGGAAACACTGAGTGAGCGAACGCTCTGTAGGAAATTATATCTCAAGAACTAGCAATGGGTTTAAGTAATTACATCTTTCATGAATGCACTATAGCTATGCATGCTCGCATAAAACGACAAGATAGAGAGAGTGTATAACAATACGATAGCAAGAAGAACTAGTCATGAACTTTCAAGAACTTATATCAAAAGATATCAAGATATTCAAGCAAGTAAACTCATTATGTCATGTTGGAATTTGGCTATTTTGTTTCAAGTCAAGCAAGTATGCAATTACCCTTTCTCGGGCCACGCAAGTCATGTAATATCAAGTCAAGTACAAGTACAAGATTTGTGGAATGTTCAATCAAGCTAGTCATGCACTTCGGAATAATGCCAATACCGTGATCAATCAACTCCCATGGGCACAAGTACTTTCGGGTGCTCCTCCCAGGACCAGATCGGGCCCTATATGCTCAGGCATTAATCATGTATTTTAACATCCACTTTTGTATATAGCCAATATGGAATTTCAAGGATAAAGCTTATAGACATGTAGGATAGACTTTGAAAGAATAGAGTCCAAAAATATGACACTTGACATAGAATGACGATAATAACGGTACAAACACGATTATTGATAAAACTAGGTGGAATTGGTTCCCCAACTTGGGTACCAAAATCAATAAGTATGGACATTCTTTATATAGAATTGAGGTCCACATGAACAGCACATCAATGGCAAGACGTCCTCATTCTTAATATAGAATTGAGGTCCACAAGAACATCATGTTGAATATAGAGTTGGGGTTTACAAGAATATCATAACAATGTGGATATAGAATTGGGGTTTACAAGAACATCATAACAATGTGGATATAGAATTGGGGTTTACAAGAACAGCATCAAATGGCATGATAACCTCATCCCATTAAGAAAATTCTCATGATACACACTTTGCATAACATGAGGGCCGGTATACCATGTTTCTATAGAGTGACATGGCAAAATAGTGTAATGGATTTTTATGGTACAACCAGCTCAGTCGGCCTTGAGGGAATCCAAGGCTCGATGAGACTTACGGAGGTCTCTATGACTAACTCGCTAGTCCAAAGGAACGGAATGTCCAATGGAGAGCTTGTATGTCAATGAGAATTAGTGGGTAAACGATAAATCATCATGAAACGTGGGACTATACTCACGGAACGGAATATAGTGCCGATTACATATATATATATATATATACAAAACCCTTCGGTTGACAGTAATCAGTGTAAAACAGTAATACAGAAAATAGCGACTTAAGCTAAGTCATTAATTATTCAATTAACGCCTTACTCAGGGGCGTTTATTCACAATTTGACGATGTATACATTAGTCGTCCCTTCAATATTTCTATTGTGCAGAAAATTAATATTCTGGAATTTTTACAAAAACGCGCCCTGGACAGGGGCGTTACTTGTCAACTAGCGCCCTGGTCTGGGGCGTCAGTTCAATAAGAGACGACCTAGACAAGGTCGTGAATTCAAGAATTTACCAATTTTTATATAATAAAATTTCAGGAAAGAGAGTACATGATCATGACTGGAAAAATAGCAGGATTTCACAGGTATACTCATGCAATATATTAGATTCATGGTTACATAGATATTAAATTTTAAACGTGGTTATTTATTAATTACATGTAATTGATGACTTCTGGGCAGGGCGTCAAAACAATAATTAGCGCCCTTGTCAGGGTCGCTTCTTTCAAAATTTTACAGAAAACACTTAAAACCACGATGAAACTATATGCATGAATAACATATGATTTTATTAAGGATCTTAAATTAATTTGGGCTACGTTCCTTGAGAACACCTACCTTTATGAAGATTTTGACCGACGAACGGATGAAGGTTCAATAATAACGATGCTCTGATCTTCCGGAAGCAGAGGAAGATGATAAGGAAAAACTCATCCGACAATCGGTAGTTTGAAGAAGATGTAGACGATGATGAAGACCCTTCGTTCTTCAGCACGTCAACCTACAGAACACATGAAGAATATTAGTATCCTTCATGACTAAGAATTATGGACAGAGGAAGAAAACGGCACGAAGAACCACCTGTTCTTCACGCAGCAGCAACAGCTTTAGGGTTTGATCAGACAGGGCTATTTATAGGATTTTGGGCATCCTAATAGAGTTAGAATTTGATTAAGGGTAGTATTCCCTGGATAGAGTCCTTACTATATTCTACCCTCGACGTAGTTATCCATAACTTGCTCTGGATAGACTCCTGGGTCGAATGAAACTCGAACTGAATTAACGTCTTAAGCGAGGGCGTCGAATTTAAATTGACGCCTTGTCTAGCGTCGTTACATATGTAAAACGCGCCCAGAAAGAGGGCGTTACACTTACTTCCCCTTTTGGCCGTTTGATAATTGACGCCTTGTTATATGGGCGTCCTTTTTAATTAACACCTTCTCTAGAGGCGTTTATTAATGAATTAGCGCCTTGACCAAAGGCGTTATTTCTTCTTGATTAATGATTTACCCATTTAGACTCTTTGTCATCTATTTACTTATCTTTTATTTTAATTTAATTTATTTAAAAATCTTGTTTTTATCAGGGTTGCTACATATAAACTGGTCCAAACCAAATTAAAAGTGTACAACTCAAATATATATATATATATATTTATCCCTACATATAAATAAATACATGAATAATAGATAGAATGAAGAAATAAGTCAAAAAGGAAATGGCTTAACTAAACTCTTAATGGGCCTTATGGGCTAGGAAAAGAAATAAGTATTTAAATATATATATATATATATATATATATATATATATATATCTTTTGTTCAACTCCAATCCTTCAACCCTTTTCTTAAGACCAAAATGCTTGGGCCTAAAATGCCTTAAGAAGCCTTAATGGGCCTTAACATGTATATTTTAGTTTTCCCTTAATATAATTTTTTGAAGTCAAAAATAAATTAGCCATGATATAAAACTAACCCCTTTAGCTAATTATATAAATATAACACCTTAACCAAAATGTTATAGCTCAAACTAAACCTTCTGGCATATATGCATATATATAAGCCTTAAATTAATATTATAAGCTTAACGTACTATGGGCCTTGAAAACCTATACCTCAACATATAAACCCAAAGCCCACTAGCTAATTGTTAAGTCTTGGCCAAATTACAATGCAATAATGCAAGGTGGGCTTTTACTAAAACCTAACTGGCATAAGTTAAATAGCCCCAAAAGCCATTCGGTTAACCTCAAAACAAGGCCCAACTACATACCCACGTGAGTCTCTCAAAGGCCAACACAAAGCCATGCACATGTAAACTCAACCCAACTGCCTTTGTATGTTCGAACGTATGGTATAGTATTAGGGTTTTGAGAACCAAAGACAGCAGGCGGCTGCACAAATGGTAGGGGAATTGTCAATACCGGAAAGATTTAAACCTTTCCAATATAAATCGGAAGCCCTTCCATTATCAAACAATAGAAGCCTCCAGAACCTTGAAAAAAACCTTATAAAACCACCTCCCCGTCGAACAACCATTTCCTTCCTTTCTCCATCGTGCTATTTCGATTCGTCCCCCCTACCGTTGCTGCTCGTCTTCTCGCTGCCGTTCTTCTTCCCGTGCTGTGACGTGAAGGTTGTTTACTTCTTCCCCTTCATCCTACTGCAGACCAAGAGGGCGTGGCCTTCTTCCTCTACAACCTGCAGACAAGTGGAGGCGTGGACGTCTTCATCTTGTTCTTCCTCCTGCAACCAAGGTGACCCATCTTCTTCCTCCTACGGTTTACCTTATTTGAAACAGAGTACCGTAGCAGCATCAACTGTTCATCGTCCCGATCTTGTGAAAAGTAGGTGTTCTCTCCCCAAGCCAAATTATCAAGCAATTAAATCCTGCAATTATCAGCGACCCTGTCTAGGGCGTTATTTTAATAGAAGGTGACAGCCATCGTGTCGTCACTTAAATAAATTCTAAAAAATTGATCAATGACCAGTCGTCAATTCTATATATGTTAGTTATGAGTTTTTCGCATTAATAGTTGGTTCATGGGTATAGGAGTATCCTTTGGCCATGGAAATTTATGGGCGTACTATTGGTGTGGAGACCGAGGTAGTGAAAGTGGTTGCACCATTTTTTGTGCCCCCTATCTCAAGATCCTCCGTCTCTCAACGAAAAATTATTTTAAACGTCTAGTTAGGTAGAGTTTTTTGAGCCGGTCATTTCGGTATATCATAGGCTAGATTCCGACGTGGTTAAGTCGGGAAACGTGAAGACCAAAGAATGGACAAAATTTGACAATGTTGAAATGACGACATCTCGTATGTCGTTAACATCATTTTTGACGACGTACAGTAAGGTCGTCATATATATATATATGTATATATATATATCTTGTAATTATAGCTTTGAAAATTCATATTTATTAAACTATACAACAAAAAATTATAAAAATTATAAATTTGGAATCCTTGAATTTTTTCCTAATTATCATATATTCTATTTTTATAAATTATTTTAAATAAATAAATATCTCTTTGAATGTATATTCTTGAAATTATTCAATTAAATAGATATTGACTTGAATTCTTGTTAAATAAATTACGTTAAAAATCATATAATTAATGTCCCTCTAAGTGGATGCGCACTACTCATGGACGTCAAATAAAATAATTTTATTTAATTATAGTTAATTATAGAATTGGTTTGACGTGAATTCTATAATTAACGCATTCATATTCTCACCGTTTTCTTCCGGTTTTGACCCATACCTCGGGTCTTTTGACACTCTCATCTCACGTCCGTAGATGGAGTTCATTTTTCATGATTGGTTCACGTTATACACCTCAACTCTCGGTGACATACGAGCCCTCCGTTGGACGTTCCGTTCCTTCGGACTGGCAAGTTAGTCATTGAGACCTCCGTAAGTCTCCGCTAGCCTTGGATTCCCTCAAGGCAGCCGAGCTGGTTGTACCTTAAAAACCTTGGATCCGATCCGTGTCACTTTGGTTTTTCGTTAGTCTTGACACTCTACTCCTTTTGGAATCTTCTTGTCATCAATTTGAGAACATAACCCTTTGACTCTGTATTTGGCCAAATCTGATTCTGAATAATTAAAGGGCTATGGATCCGTGACTTTTTAGTGCCAGGTAGGACGGAAGTCCAATTCTATAAACCATGGTAAACTTCTGGGTGTGGCATTGCACCAAACTCTGTACATCTGTCATATTCTGTTATATCTGTTATTCTGTAAACTCTGTAAATAATGTTATTCTGATATTGTGGTGTTCAGTTATTCTGATAATTTAGTTATTCTGCTTGAATGTTTAATTCTGCCTATATTTATTGAAACTCTGTATATTCTGGCCAATTCTGAAGTTATGTTCATCCGCGTATCTATCCTTGTTATATTCAGATAGCTTGTCCTTGACTCCGCATGGGAATTCATCCCTATTTCTCTTAAGCTCGTAACTGCCTTTGACTTTAATATTCATCTGTCCTGTTAGATTGATCATCATGATTTCCTAGTTCCTGCATTTCATTTGTCATGAACATGAGTAATTGGTTAATCACTTATATTCTGCTTGATGAGAGATGTAATTCCTACTGAGCGTTTCGCTCACCTGCCTATCTTTAACGTTTTTCAGGTAACGACATTGAAGATAGTCCATCAGATGGGGAAGGGCAAGAGTGATGAGCGTTATAGAGAATCGTGTCGGTGTCTTTAGTTTTCTTGAGTCTTATCTTATCCTTGAGTCTTTTCCCTTTATAAAGTATTTGAGTCTTTTCTTTTTATTAAAATGTAATAGTGGGTCCTTTCTTTACTTATGTAAGTTGAGTCAAGGTATGTAATTCAAATATTTGAATATCAATAAAGGTTAAATTGGCCCACATTGTACAGTTTCTAATTTTGTGTCTTATGTATGCTATGACTATTCACGACTATATCACTGTCGCGTTCCGAACTACACGTTCCGCTGCTATCGGTTCGGGGCGTGACAGTTTGTGGTATCAGAGCCTAGGTATATTAAATCCTAGGTCTTGACTATAGGTTGCCATAAGTTCTAGGTTCAATCCCATTATTGCCGGTGAGATTGGGTAGAACCTTGGGTTAAGAGCTAAAAAGGAAATTAAAATACTAATAAGATTAGTTTATGATGATAGCTTAGTAAAATTTCACGAGAATTACTTGATAATCTTACATGAATTATTTGTGTCTTAGATAGATAACAATGGCCGCTGAGCGTGCCTAATGGTGTGAAATGCAAAGGACAGTACAAGGTTTGACCCAGGCTCTTCAGCGGGTAGCCGAGGGTGGAGCCAATCGTGGAGCTGGAGAGTTGCATCGTGAGTTCCGGAGCCTCAATCCCCCTAGATTTAGTGGAACTCCTGATCCTAATGTGCCGGAAGATTGGACTAAGGAGATAGAAAGAATCTTCCGAGTAATGCAATGCTCGGATCAAGATAAAGTCCTTTTAGCAACATTTCAACTAGAGAAGGATGCAAGGGCTTGGTGGGAGTCTGTAGAAGCCACTTTGCCAAACATTCAAGTAACTTGGGTAGAATTTTTAGAACACTTCAACGAGAAGTATTTCTCAGAGAGAGTTCGGGAGAGAAAGGCAGGCGAATTTGCCTCGCTCAAACAAAGAAGCATGTCTATGGCAGAATATGAGGCTAAGTTCTCAAGGTTGTCACGGTATGCACCTCATTTGATCGTAACGGAGAAAATGAAAGCTAGAAGATTCTTGAATGGGTTAAGACTACAATATATACCCCAATTAGCACCAATGGATATTCAATCATATGCCGAGATGGTTAAGAGAGCTAAGCTATTGGAAGACGCTATGGAATTATCCGACAAGGTTAAGGCGAGAATGGAAAAGAAGAAAGAAGGTAATGGCAACAAGAGGCCCAATGAGAGGAACGACGTTCCGAATGGCAAGAAGCCTAAGAAAGCAAAGTGCAAGCATTGTGGGAATGATGGTCACAAATCTGAAAAGTGTCACTGGAAGAACGGAGCTTGCTTTCGCTGTGGAAGCCAGGAACATAGGGTAGGTAATTGCCCCCTTCCTAAAGATCAACCTCAATAGGCAAAGGATCACAAGGAAGCATGGCATCGAGGACAATTACAAGCAATAAGACAAATCGAACCTGCTGACGATGAAGTAACTTGAGGTACCCCTTAACCTTGGCCTAGATCCTTGAGTTGTTGTATTAGCATGCCTAGATGATTTATCCTTATAGATGGAAACTATAACTTGATACCCCACTTATATAAATTGGAAATGAATTTCATTGAATTTGGGGACCAAATTCTTTTAAGTGGGGGAGGAAGTAGCACCCGGGAAAAAAGTTACATAGGATAAGTCTCTGATAATAAGTTTTTAAAATCTATATAGATATATAAACTGGTCCAAACCAAATTAAAAGTGTACAACTCAAATATATATATATATATATTTATCCCTACATATAAATAAATACATGATTAATAGATAGAATGAAGAAATAAGTCAAAAAGGAAATGGCTTAACTAAACTCTTAATGGGCCTTATGGGCTAGGAAAAGAAATAAGTATTTAAATATATATATATTTACATACATACATATATATATATATATATATATATATCTTTTGTTCAACTCCAATCCTTCAACCCTTTTCTTAAGACCAAAATGCTTGGGCCTAAAATGCCTTAAAAAGTCTTAATGGGCCTTAACATATATATTTTAGTTTTCCCTTAATATAATTTTTTGAAGTCAAAAATAAATTAACCATGATATAAAACTAACCCCTTTAGCTAATTATATAAATATAACACCTTAACCAAAATGTTATAGCTCAAACTAAACCTTCGGGCATATATGCATATATATAAGTCTTAAATTAATATTATAAGCTTAACGTACTATGGGCCTTGAAAACCTATACCTCAACATATAAACCCAAAGCCCACTAGCTAATTGTTAAGTCTTGGCCAAATTACAATGTAATAATGCAAGGTGGGCTTTTACTAAAACCTAACTGGCATAAGTTAAATAGCCCCAAAAGCCATTCGGTTAACCTCAAAACAAGGCCCAACTACATACCCACGTGAGTCTCTCAAAGGCCAACACAAAGCCATGCACATGTAAACTCAACCCAACTGCCTTTGTATGTTCGAACGCATGGTATAGTATTAGGGTTTTGAGAACCAAAGACAGCAGGCGGCTGCACAAATGGTAGGGGAATTGTCAATACCGGAAAGATTTAAACCTTTCCAATATAAATCGGAAGCCCTTCCATTATCAAACAATAGAAGCCTCCAGAACCTTGAAAAAAACCTTATAAAACCACCTCCCCGTCGAACAACCATTTCCTTCCTTTCTCCATCGTGCTATTTCGATTCGTCCCCCCTACCGTTGCTGCTCATCTTCTCGCTGCCGTTCTTCTTCCCGTGCTGTGACGTGAAGGCTGTTTACTTCTTCCCCTTCATCCTGCTGCAGACCAAGAGGGCGTGGCCTTCTTCCTCTACAACCTGCCGACAAGTGGAGGCGTGGACGTCTTCATCCTGTTCTTCCTCCTGCAACCAAGGCGACCCATCTTCTTCCTCCTACGGTTTACTCTGTTTGAAACAGAGTACCGTAGCAGCATCAACTGTTCATCGTCCCGATCTTGTAAAAAGTAGGTGTTCTCTCCCCAAGCCAAATTATCAAGCAATTAAATCCTGCATGATCTCCCGTGTCTCGTATGTTCACGTAGCATGTTCATATCTGTTAGTCGTACGTTATTCCATTTTATGTAAATATTAACACATGATTTAAAATTTTATAATCATGAATCCATATATCTAAAACTCTAGATAAATATAATTTTAAGATCCTCACATTTCTTTCTTAATTTTAATATATTTAGATGCATAAAAAGATCTTAAATTAAATAGCGACCCTGCCTAGAGCGTTATTTTAATAGAAGGTAACAGCCATCGTGTCGTCACTTAAATAAATTCTAAAAAATTGATCAATGACCAGTCGTCAATTCTATATATGTTAGTTATGAGTTTTTCGCATTAATAGTTGGTTCATGGGTATAGGAGTATCCTTTGGCCATGGAAATTTATGGGCGTACTATTGGGGTGGAGATCGAGGTAGTGAAAGTGGTTGCACCATTTTTTGTGTCCCCTATCTCAAGATCTCCCGTCTCTCAACGAAAAATTATTTTGAACGTCTGGTTAGGTAGAGTTTTTCGAGCCGGTCATTTCGGTATATCGTAGGCTAGATTCCGACGTGGTTATGTCGGGAAACGTGTAGACCAAAGAATGGACAAAATTTGACAATGTTGAAATGACGACATCTCGTATGTCGTCAACATCATTTTTGACGACGTACAGTAAGGTCGTCAAATTATATATATATATATATCTTGTAATTATAGCTTTGCAAATTCATATTTATTAAACTATACAACGGAAAATTATAAAAATTATAAATTTGGAATCCTTGAATTTTTCTCCTAATTATCATATATTCTATTTTTATAAATTATTTTAAATAAATAAATATGTCTTTGAATGTATATTCTTAAAATTATTCAATTAAATAGATATTGACTTGAATTCTTGTTAAATAAATTACGTTAAAAATCATATAATTAACGTCCCTCTAAGTGGATGCTAATTAATAAATGGCACTACTCATGGATGTCAAATAAAATAATTTTATTTAATTATAGTTAATTATAGAATTGGTTTGACGTGAATTCTATAATTAACGCATTCATATTCTCACCGTTTTCTTCCGGTTTTGACCCATACCTCGGGTCTTTTGACAATCTCATCTCACGTCCGTACATGGAGTTCCTTTTTCATGATTGGTTCACGTTATACACCTCAACTCTCGGTGACATACGAGCCCTCCGTTGGACGTTCCGTTCCTTCGGACTGGCAAGTTAGTCATTGAGACCTCCGTAAGGCTCCGCTAGCCTTGGATTCCCTCAAGGCAGCCGAGCTAGTTGTACCTTAAAAACCTCGGATCCGATCCGTGTCACTTTGGTTTTCTGTTAGTCTTGACACTCTACTCCTTTTGGAATCTTTTTGTCATCAATTTGAGAACATAACCCTTTGACTCTGTATTTGGCCAAATATGATTCTGAAATATTAAAGGGCTCTGGGTCCGGCACTTTTCAGTGCCAGGTAGGACGGAAGTCCAATTCTGTAAACCATGGTAAACTTCTGGGTGTGGCATTGCACCAAACTCTGTACATCTGTCATATTCTGCTATTCTGTTATATCTGTTTTTCTGTAAACTCTATAAATTCTATTATTCTGATATTGTGTTGTTCAGTTATTCTGATAATTTAGTTATTCTGTTTGAATGTTTAATTCTGCCTATATTTATTGAAACTCTGTATATTCTGGCCAATTCTGAAGTTATGTTCATCCGCGTATCTATCCTTGTTATATTCTGATAGCTTGTCCTTGACTCCGCATGGGAATTCATCCCTATTTCTCTTAAGCTCGTAACTGCCTTTGACTTTAATATTCATCTGTCCTGTTAGATTGATCATCATGATTTCCTAGTTCCTGCATTTCATTTGTCATGAATATGAGTAATTGGTTAATCACTTATATTCTGCTTGATGAGAGATGTAATTCCTACTGAGTGTTTCGCTCACCTGCCTATCTTTAACGTTTTTCAGGTAACGACATTGAAGATAGTCCATCAGATGGGGAAGGGCAAGAGTGATGAGCGTTATGGAGAATCGTGTCGTTGTCTTTAGTTTTCTTGAGTCTTATCTTATCCTTGAGTCTTTTCCCTTTATAAAGTATTTGAGTCTTTTCTTTTTATTAAAATGTAATAGTGGGTCCTTTCTTTACTTATGTAAATTGAGTCAAGGTATGTAATTCAAATATTTGAATATCAATAAAGGTTAAATTGGCCCACATTGTACAGTTTGTAATTTTGTGTCTTATATATGCTCTGACTATTCACGACTGTATCACTGCCGCGTTCCGAACTACACGTTCCGCTGCTATCGGTTCGGGGCGTGACAGTTTGTGGTATCAGAGCCTAGGTATATTAAATCCTAGGTCTTGACTATAGGTTGCCATAAGTTCTAGGTTCAATCCCATTATTGCCGGTGAGATTGGGTAGAACCTTGGGTTAAGAGCTAAAAAGGAAATTAAAATACTAATAAGATTAGTTTATGATGATAGCTTAGTAAAATTTCACGAGAATTACTTGTTAATCTTACATGAATTATTTGTGTCTTAGATAGATAACAATGGCTGCCGAGCGTGTCCAATGGCGTGAAATGCAAAGGACAGTACAAGGTTTGACCCAGGCTCTTCAGCGGGTAGCCGAGGGTGGAGCCAATCGTGGAGCTGGAGAGTTGCATCGTGAGTTCCGGAGCCTCAATCCCCCTAGATTTAGTGGAACTCCTGATCCTGATGTGGCGGAAGATTGGACTAAGGAGATAGAAAGAATCTTCCGAGTAATGCAATGCTCGGATCAAGATAAAGTCCTTTTAGCAACATTTCAACTAGAGAAGGATGCAAGGGCTTGGTGGGAGTCTGTAGAAGCCACTTTGCCAAACATTCAAGTAACTTGGGTAGAATTTTTAGAAAACTTCAACGAGAAGTATTTCTCAGAGAGAGTTCGGGAGAGAAAGGCAGGCAAATTTGCCTCGCTCAAACAAAGAAGCATGTCTATGGCAGAATATGAGGCTAAGTTCTCAAGGTTGTCACGGTATGCACCTCATTTGATCGTAACGGAGAAAATGAAAGCTAGAAGATTCTTGAATGGGTTAAGACTACAATATATACCCCAATTAGCACCAATGGATATTCAATCATATGCCGAGATGGTTAAGAGAGCTAAGCTATTGGAAGACGCTATGGAATTATCCGACAAGGTTAAGGCGAGAATGGAAAAGAAGAAAGAAGGTAATGGCAACAAGAGGCCCAATGAGAGGAACGACGTTCCGAATGGCAAGAAGCCTAAGAAAGCAAAGTGCAAGCATTGTGGGAATGATGGTCACAAATCTGAAAAGTGTCACTAGAAGAACGGAGCTTGCTTTCGCTGTGGAAGCCAGGAACATAGGGTAGGTAATTGCCCCCTTCCTAAAGATCAACCTCAACAGGCAAAGGATCACAAGGAAGCATGGCATCGAGGACAATTACAAGCAATAAGACAAATCGAACCTGCTGACGATGAAGTAACTAGAGGTACCCCTTAACCTTGGCCTAGATCCTTGAGTTGTTGTATTAGCATGCCTAGATGATTTATCCTTATAGATGGAAACTATAACTTGATACCCCACTTATATAGATTGGAAATGAATTTCATTGAATTTGGGGACCAAATTCTTTTAAGTGGGGGAGGAAGTAGCACCCGGGAAAAAAGTTACATAGGATAAGTCTCTGATAATAAGTTTTTAAAATCTATATAGATATATAAACTGGTCCAAACCAAATTAAAAGTGTACAACTCAAATATATATATATATTTATCCCTACATATAAATAAATACATGAATAATAGATAGAATGAAGAAATAAGTCAAAAAGGAAATGGCTTAACTAAACTCTTAATGGGCCTTATGGGCTAGGAAAAGAAATAAGTATTTAAATATATATATATATATATATATATCTTTTGTTCAACTCCAATCCTTCAACCCTTTTCTTAAGACCAAAATGCTTGGGCCTAAAATGCCTTAAGAAGCCTTAATGGGCCCTAACATGTATATTTTAGTTTTCCCTTAATATAATTTTTTGAAGTCAAAAATAAATTAACCATGATATAAAACTAACCCCTTTAGCTAATTATATAAATATAACACCTTAACCAAAATGTTATAGCTCAAACTAAACATTCGGGCATATATGCATATATATAAGCCTTAAATTAATATTATAAGCTTAACGTACTATGGGCCTTGAAAACCTATACCTCAACATATAAACCCAAAGCCCACTAGCTAATTGTTAAGTCTTGGCCAAATTACAATGTAATAATGCAAGGTGGGCTTTTACTAAAACCTAACTGGCATAAGTTAAATAGCCCCAAAAGCCATTCGGTTAACCTCAAAACAAGGCCCAACTACATACCCACGTGAGTCTCTCAAAGGCCAACACAAAGCCATGCACATGTAAACTCAACCCAACTGCCTTTGTATGTTCGAACGCATGGTATAGTATTAGGGTTTTGAGAACCAAAGACAGCAGGCGGCTGCACAAATGGTAGGGGAATTGTCAATACCGGAAAGATTTAAACCTTTCCAATATAAATCGGAAGCCCTTCCATTATCAAACAATAGAAGCCTCCAGAACCTTGAAAAAAACATTATAAAACCACCTCCCCGTCGAACAACCATTTCCTTCTTTTCTCCATCGTGCTATTTCGATTCGTCCCCCCTACCGTTGCTGCTCGTCTTCTCGCTGCCGTTGTTCTTCCCGTGCTGTGACGTGAAGGCTGTTTACTTCTTCCCCTTCATCCTGCTGCAGACCAAGAGGGCGTGGCCTTCTTCCTCTACAACCTGCAGACAAGTGGAGGCGTGGACGTCTTCATCCTGTTCTTCCTCCTGCAACCAAGGCGACCCATCTTCTTCCTCCAACGGTTTACTCTATTTGAAACAGAGTACCGTAGCAGCATCAACTGTTCATCGTCCCGATCTTGTAAAAAGTAGGTGTTCTCTCCCCAAGCCAAATTATCAAGCAATTAAATCCTGCATGATCTCCCGTGTCTCGTATGTTTACGTAGCATGTTCATATCTGTTAGTCGTACGTTATTCCATTTTATGTAAATATTAACACATGATTTAAATTATTATAATCATGAATCCATATATCTAAAACTCTAGATAAATATACTTTTTAGATCCTCACATTTCTTTCTTAATTTTAATATATTTATATGCATAAAAAGATCTGAAATTAAATAGCGACCCTGTCTAGGGCGTTATTTTAATAGAAGGTGACAGCCATCGTGTCGTCACTTAAATAAATTCTAAAAAATTGATCAATGACCAGTCGTCAATTCTATATATGTTAGTTATGAGTTTTTCACATTAATAGTTGGTTCATGGGTATAGGAGTATCCTTTGGCCATGGAAATTTATGGGCGTACTATTGGGGTGGAGATCGAGGTAGTGAAAGTGGTTGCACCATTTTTTATGCCCCCTATCTCAAGATCCCCCGTCTCTCAATGAAAAATTATTTTGAACGTCTGGTTAGATAGAATTTTTCGAGCCGGTCATTTCGGTATATCATAGGCTAGATTCCGACGTGGTTAAGTCGGGAAACGTGAAGACCAAAGAATGGACAAAATTTGACAATGTTGAAATGACGACATCTCGTATGTTGTCAACATCATTTTTGACGACGTACAGTAAGTCGTCAAATTATATATATATATATATATATATATATATCTTGTAATTATAGCTTTGAAAATTCATATTTATTAAACTATACAACGGAAAATTATAAAAATTATAAATTTGGAATCCTTGAATTTTTCTCCTAATTATCATATATTCTATTTTTATAAATTATTTTAAATAAATAAATATGTCTTTGAATGTATATTCTTGAAATTATTCAATTAAATAGATATTGACTTGAATTCTTGTTAAATAAATTACGTTAAAAATCATATAATTAACGTCCCTCTAAGTGGATGCTAATTAATAAATGGCACTACTCATGGACGTCAAATAAAATAATTTTATTTAATTATAGTTAATTATAGAAATGGTTTGACGTGAATTCTATAATTAACGCATTCATATTCTCACCGTTTTCTTCCGGTTTTGACCCATACTTCGGGTCTTTTGACACTCTCATCTCACGTCCGTAGATGGAATTCCGTTTTCATGATTGGTTCACGTTATACACCTCAACTCTCGGTGACATACGAGCCCTCCGTTGGACGTTCCGTTCCTTCGGACTGGCAAGTTAGTCATTGAGACCTCCGTAAGTCTCTGCTAACCTTGGATTCCCTCAAGGCAGCCGAGCTAGTTGTACCTTAAAAATCTCGGATCCGATCCGTGTCACTTTAGTTTTCCGTTAGTCTTGACACTCTACTCCTTTTGGAATCTTCTTGTCATCAATTTGAGAACATAACCCTTTGACTCTGTATTTGGCCAAATCTGATTCTGAAATATTAAAGGGCTCTCGGTCCAGCGACTTTTCAGTGCCAGGTAGGACGGAAGTCCAATTCTGTAAACCATGGTAAACTTCTGGGTGTGGCATTGCACCAAACTCTGTACATCTGTCATATTCTGTTATTCTGTTATATCTGTTATTCTGTAAACTCTGTAAATTCTGTTATTCTGATATTTTGTTGTTCAGTTATTCTGATAATTTAGTTATTCTGCTTGAATGTTTAATTCTGCCTATATTTATTGAAACTCTATATATTCTGGCAAATTCTGAAGTTATGTTCATCTGCGTATCTATCCTTGTTATATTCTGATAGCTTGTCCTTGACTCCGCATGGGAATTCATCCCTATTTCTCTTAAGCTCGTAACTGCCTTTGACTTTAATATTCATCTGTCCTGTTAGATTGATCATCATGATTTCCTAGTTCCTGCATTTCATTTGTCATGAACATGAGTAATTGGTTAATCACTTATATTCTGCTTGATGAGAGATGTAATTCCTACTGAGCGTTTCGCTCACCTGCCTATCTTTAACGTTTTTCAGGTAACGACATTGAAGATAGTCCATCAGATGGGGAAGGGCAAGAGTGATGAGCGTTATGGAGAATCATGTCGGTGTCTTTAGTTTTCTTGAGTCTTATCTTATCCTTGAGTCTTTTCCCTTTATAAAGTATTTGAGTCTTTTCTTTTTATTAAAATGTAATAGTGGGTCCTTTCTTTACTTATGTAAGTTGAGTCAAGATATGTAATTCGAATATTTGAATATCAATAAAGGTTAAATTGGCCCACATTGTACAGTTTGTAATTTTGTGTCTTATGTATGCTCTGACTATTCACGACTGTATCACTGCCGCGTTCCGAACTACACGTTCCGCTGCTATCGGTTCGGGACGTGACATATCAAGTCTATACATTGCATGCAGGCAAAGTCTGTACATTGGCAAAGTCTGTACATCGTTGGCCTGTGCATGCATCGTCTTTCAAAGTCTGTACATCGCTACATTGCATGCTTTCAAAGTCTGTACATTGATGTGTTTGTGCATCATGATAGCAGTCTATACACTGTCTTGTTGCGGGCATAAAAGGGCTATACATCCCTTGACAGCATGCCTGGGCATTCATCCTATACATACCTTGCATGCCTGGTCATTTATGTTTGTCGTGCACACTTTACTATATGCATATTGCATTAAACTATCTTGCATGCAGAGTCTGCACACATGACATATAGCAAGTCTGCACATCACACACAAAGTTTGTTTTGCACACAAACACTAAGTCTACACATTATTGTATGCAGAGTCTATACATTCATTTGGCATGTCAGTGCATCCATTTATAATGTATATACCTTGCTATCTGCATCTGTGCACTCCTTCATTGTAAGTCTATACATTGCTCCATGCATTGCACGAAGTCTACACATTGTGTGTTGCTATGCTCATACATCATTTTAGTAACTCTGCACAATGGTGCACGCAGAGTCTGCACACTCGTTGAAGGCATGTCCAAGGATTCATATTCAAAGTCTATACATTCGGTTGTTTCATGCATACACAAGCACTTAAAGTCTGAACATTCTTCAGTAAAGTCTGTACACACTTCAGTGGTTAAAGTCTGTACATTCTTTAAGTCTATACGTGCTTGGTTCAAATCTTGAACTAACTCGATGCATCCATTTTTCTCTTCGTTCAGGTTGATTCAAGCTGATGAGTGGCATATGATCCGAGGTTGGCACCTGGCACGTGATCCGAGGTACCTCTGGACAAAGAGGGCACAAGCCTTGCACACGCCCTAGTTGCTGCTGCTATAAATACGAAGCTTCTTCCTCAGAAGAAGACTGATCGAGCAAGAGAGATCGAGAGAGTAGCAGAAGAAAGAAAAGAAGAAGAAGAGAAAAGTAGAGAGGCAGAGTGTGAAAGCTTAAGAAGAAAAAGGGAAGAGATAGCTTGCAGGAAGAGAGAGGTAGAGAGTCGAAGAGGAAGAGAAGAAGAAGACTTCGTTCTTCTAGCATTTGGATCAAATCCATGCCAGATTGCTCCTTGGCGAGCTACATCTTATGGAATTCATCTCCAGCTTTCTGATTGCTGTATTTTCTTTTCTTGTTTTAGTTTACACTTCCGTTGTTTTTCTTCCGATACTCTGTAGTGAGGTCGGGGTTCCTCCTATTGATTCAGGAGAAGGGAGACTTGGAGTCTCCGATTGCTAGTGACTGGTGTCGCTAGCGGTTTCCCTCTGGGTTTCAGAGGAAGAGAGACTTGGGTCTCTGGGTTCCCCTCCGGTTTGGAGGAAGGGAGGATTGGTCCTCCAGTTGCAAGTGGCTGGGTGTCGCTTGTGGGTTCCCTCCTGGGTGGAGGAAGAGAGACTTTGGTCTCTGGTTGCTAGTGATGGGTAGTCACTAGTGGTTTCCCTCCGGTCTGGAGGAAGAGGGGAGGTTGTTCCCCTGGTCAAGCTGTTAGGCAGCATTTGTTTGCAGACTGAGTCTGCGGTTCTAGCTATTGCTAGTGGAAGCCTCACTCCGGTTTGGAGTGAGGGGTGGACGTAGGTCTGTGGACCGAACCACCTAACAAATCCCTTGTGCAGTGGTTTGATTTGTTTAATTCTGTTTCCGCTAGATGAATGTGTAGGTGCGCTTTACATATTTGCACATTGGTTCAAAAGAGATTTAATTAGCTTTTCAGATTGCTTAATTTTGTGAAGTGAGCGAAATTTTTAAGGGGAGATTCATTCACCCCCCTCTGAATCCATAGCACCTATCTCAACACAAGACTTTCTAGATTAATCTATTGCATTCCACTCTCTACATGATGTTACTTAACGACTTGACATGCTTGACTCGAAATGATACTTACTTGAATTTGATTAGCTAATATCTTCTTCACACTATACTAGTGAATTTGTCAATTTCTTGTTATCTACTTCATGATTCGTATTTACTCATGTTCTATCTCGAGTTCATGCATAGACATAACTGCATTCCATGTAACATGTTAATTACTTAAAGCAAGTCTTGTGATAGAGATGTAATTCCTATTGAGCTTTCGCTCATCCAGATTTATTTCAATATTTTTCAGGTAATCAGGTAGCCAGTGAGGATGGTGTTCTAGTGGGATGGGAGAAGTGTGGATGAGTGCTCCTGAATTAGAAGACCGTGTCTTTTATTTTTCCTTGAGTCCAGACTAGAATTTCTTAGTCTGGTTAGTGTGTCTTCTTCTCTTTTGAATTGTAATTTGAGTCGAAGTTGTAATAACAAGTTTATATTAATATAGTTTAATTTATGTCGATTCCTGATCTGTTGTGTGCCTTTAAGTTATTGCTCTGATTGTCATGATTGTTTCACTGCCACATTCTGAGTAAGTTTTTGCTGCTATCGGTTCGGGAGTGACAGAAGTGGTATCAAAGCCTAGGTTTTCTTAAACCCTTGGTTTGACCGTGAGTATACGTCATTTAGGTCATTTCCTTATTGTTACCCTGTGAGAATGTGTAGAGCTTGAGGGTAAATATTAAAAGGTGTAATTCTATAATAATAAGATAATTAACTTTCAGTATTATTCTTGAATAAGATAATTAACCTTCATAATTATTCTTGCCGGAACCTTGATTTAATGGAGGCGACTATGTCTGGCTTTCTTCCTCAGGTAGCGCTTGTAGATATCTAGGCTTATGCGGATCTAGTTAGGAGAGTTCAGCTATTAGAAGAAGCTATGGAGAAGAGAGAGAGGGTTGAAGAGAGGAAGCAAGCCACTAATTTTAGAGAGGTTAACTCGACCAAGAAAAGATTCAATAAGGGTTATAACTCGAAGAAGGGTAAGAAGTGTAAGAGAGAGAATGGTTAGGTAGCTCCTGTAGATTCATCCCGAGGAAGGTGTGAGTTTTGTGATAAGTATAGTCACCGATCGGAGGATTGTTGGCGAAAGTCGGGAGCGTGTCTTCGTTGTAGAAGCTTAGACCATAAGATAGCTAGATGCCCTGTTCCATCCCTAAAGCGTCAAGGAAAGATTCAAGCTTCAATGGAAGTCGAGCCTGTCGAAGAAGGAATTGTAGAAGGTACCCCTCATCCTTAACCTTGAGCTAGTTTTCTTCCTATTACGTAAATCTTAGATTCTCTTGCTTGCATAGTTACCCTAGCCATTAGAAGTTTATCCCCATTTGATTAGAGAAGGTCGTGGTGTGAATTTGGGGACCAAATTCTCTTTTAGTGGGGGGGTGTAACGGCCGTCTAATTGTAGGAATATTTATTAGTATTTTAGTAGGAGAAAAAGATAATCTTGGTAAGTCTTTGTGAATAAATAAACGAACAAAAAGAAAAAAACAAAAATATTCTTGTTAAAGATAAATAAGGTAAGAGCATTGTTACGCGGGTTTTTATGTCGATTAATCGGGGTGAAGAAAGGGATATAGCGGTGAAGAAACATACGGGAGTTTGATGTTTCTCAGGTATCCTCGTTACGGTTGCATGCCTCTCACGGTGGTATCGGGCACTCTCCTTTCACGGAAAGTCGGGAAGGGTCGAGTGGCACGGCAGTGTCGGGATAAGGGTTAATCGGACAGGGTGCGGGCGTGCCAGTCGATCTCTCGACAATTACTCATGGAACCAGGGGTTGACCGGGGAAGCGCCACGAAGGCGTGGCACGTGGGCTCGGGCGATCGGGCGACACGTGGAGAGAAGGGGTTCCATGGGTGCGAGTGCGTAGGCGATTGCGGGAATCGTGTACAGAACGTCTTTCCCCACCGGTCGCAAGCAACCGGTGTTTATTTACATCGGATTGAATCTGAATACCTTTGTTCTAAGCTGAAGAGAAGTCTGTATATGTGCTGAAGCCGTGGGTGGAGGGCTGGGGGCGTTCAGCAGCTAGGGGCACGTGTTGGACCGAGGGGTGTTTACTAGGGGTTAGGGTGTCAGGCACGAATGCCGAGTGGTATAGGTAGGAAGTTGGAGGCCCAAATACGGACGTATGTATTTCACTGGTTTTATGATGAGCCACGTGGGCTTTACACGCAGGACTTAATGGGCCAAAGCACAATTGGAGCAAGCCACGGGATAATTCTGGCATGTAAGTCGGTCCCCGGGTCATTGCGTGACAAAGCAGATGTCCGCGTGTTCTGTTGGAACTCATTGCAGAGGAGTTGGTGTGGGTCCGACTGCCTTAGTAGCCAGAACGGACATGGGCTGGTGTCTGGCGGAGGTCGAATGGGGCTTGAGGTGAGCGGTTGGGTCCAGGCCTCGGACGGCGAGTGTTGTCAAGCTGGAGAGTCGAGGTCGGCCCCGGGATTGTGATTCTTGAGCCAGAGGTCCGACTAGACTCGATTTGTCAATCTGAGGGGCCGTCGGCCAACTGGGAGGTGAGTAGTGGGCACGCGGTTCCGTGTCAAGGGCCGACGCGGGGTTGTGAAGTACCCTTCGTCACCGGGGCAAGTGCCGTAAGTTTCCGTACACGGGCGGACCCAGGATGCGGGTGTTCTTGCCGTTGGTACGGTCATCTTAGACCCGTCGGGGATGGACTTGGTATGAGATGGCTAAACACCGCGTGAGGGGAGTACGTGCGACGTACCCTCGGCATGTGGGAGTCGACTAACAAGCCAATCGCGCGCGCACTTGTCTTATCGCGTTCCCGACCTTGCCGAAAGCCTCGAGGATCCGAGGGTGCGACAGTTAGGCCGGGGAAGTTTGCTCGGTGCGTTGCTTCCTTCCTTTATGCATATATCTCTGTAGCTTGTTGGTAAGGGGGCAATTTATAGAAGTTGAAGGGGTGGGGGGTGGGGTTTAGGCGGACCCAGTTGGGGGTCCAACTTGGTCCGGGTAAACCCGCCAAATAGTATTTTTATTTTTATTTGATTTGATTTTTTATGTGATTTATGTGTGTGTGTGTGTCAGAGTGGAAGGGGTGAGGTTTAGGCGGACCAGCCCAAGGGGCTGGTTTGGTCTGCCTAAACCTCTCTTCAGAGGGGAAGTTCCTTTTTTTTGTAGGGGTTTAGGCGGACCAAATGGGTCCTCTTTTTTAATTTTAAAAATTATTTTTTTTATTATTCAAGGTTTTAGGCGGACCAGCCTTGGGGGGTTTAGGCAGACCAGCTTGGAGGCCCAAGCTGGTTCGCCTAAACCCCTCCCCAAGGGGGGGTTTGGGCGGACCAGGTAGAGAAGAGAGAGGGGGAGTGGTCCCACCTCTATAAAACCCAGTTTTTTGTGTTATTTTCTTCCCAAATTGGTTAAGAAGAAAGAGGATAAAGGATACTGGGAGGATACAGTGGTGGACCGGTTGCTTGTGTGCGAAGATCGAGGGATTGACGTGTGTGACTTAACGTAATCCCGGGACTACGTCTTCGCGAATCCTTCGACACACGGGTACGATGAACGAACTTTGCATGAACCTCGGACCGTGACGTTAGGAATTTTTGTGAACTGGGACTGGGAGGGCCGTCGGGCCTCCGAGCTGAGGGGAGGGTGTGGCCCCCGGGGAGTTCGCCCTCTCTGAGGGCCCGGCCACGCCCTGGGGTGCACGGGCCCCGGGCAAAGCCGTAACCCCGAGGGATGGCCCCCGGGGGTCTTCCTTCATCGTCTGGGGATATCCCTTGGGGGATATGAAGTTCTGGTGTGTCAAAATGGCTCATGGAGGCTGTTGTTCTTCGAGTGGTAGTGGCCGCTCGCAAGGTGTTCGGGAGAATGCCTGACACACCCCGGGTTGCCGAATGAGCCGCGTAGGTGGCCGACGGGCCTTGAATTTGGCTAAGGGCCAAGGGTAGAAGTCCGTAGGGGCTGGGAGGAGGCACCTTGGGTGTACATGCCCATCCTCGAGCTGCGTGCCATGTTGTACGGTGGGTTGGTAGAGTAGCCTTGGGTTGGCCCGAGAGCTGAAGTCGAGTGGCATGTTGCCATGTGTCTGAGGGTAGGGGGTGGCCCCGGCTTGCTGGGGGGTCGTCGTAGGACCCAATTGGTGTACTGGAATCACGGGGTGGCCTATGGATTGGTGTAGATGGGTTGAAACACGTGCGCCCACAAGGTGTTTGGTAGAATGCCGAACACGCGTGTGTGAGCTGTACACGCGTACTACGGGCCTCCTGAGCCTGTGATTGGCCTATTTGGCTCTCCCTTTGTCCTTGGAGGGTTGAAAGAAGGCATCCCGGGGTAGGCCCTTGGCCTTTTCACTGAGTGCCACATGGCGTGGCTTGTAGTCGGAGTGCCCCCGGGGTGGCCCGGGTGGCCGTGTAGGGCGCGGAGAAAATCAGCGACTCATGAATCAGGAGTGGTCTCGATTGATGGCCAGTGGTGCCGTGCACCTCAGCTTGTGGGTTAGGGCCGTTGGTCGGGCCCACTGGTTTGTCGGAGGGGCCGGGTAGCCCACACCTTGAAGGTGTTCGCGAAAATTCTCGAACCCTTATTTCTGGGTTTTTTACTGGGGAAATAGTCCGAGTACAATAAATGCCCCCCATAGGTCGTGCGTCAGAGGCAGAGACAAGGGCGTACGGCCCGTGAACCTCTCCTTCTGAGTTGTTGTTGTTCCATTTTGTCGCTTCATATGTATGTAATTCGTTGTATTATATGTGCTGAATTTCTGGAATACTGACCATTTTTGTGCTATGTCTTGCAGCTATGGCCCGATTTGGCAGGGACGAGAGGGTCCTGAGGCGTGTGGTCCGAGAGGAGGACCACTGGGTGAGGAGGACCGAGCGGCCCATGCTCCCTTTGGGTCCTCCAGTCATCACTGCAGCTAACGTGGAGCAGCACATGGTGGGCGGATGACTGTGGCAGAGGGCCCCGCCGGCGAGCACGGCGACAGGGTCGGGGTTGTGGAACTGGCCCGCGCTTCAGAGGCGGGCGGGATTTACACTTATGACCGCAGCGGTGGCTATCCAGTGGAGTTCCCTCTGGATCGACACTTGTTTGAGTTTATCAGGCACTTCATCCCGTCAGGCCTGGAAAAGAGTGACTCTCGGGTTGCTGGAGCCCGTCGTCGACTAGAGCCGGCGATCTTGTTGGGCCGAGACAGCTTGCACGGAATTATCCTTTGCGGCTTCCCGAGTTTCTCTATGGATTACTGGAGGTAGAGTCAGTTCCCCAGTGCTGAGTGCCTAGGCTTCTTCAGCAGAGCAGACTAGTTTGGAGTTCGTGCTGGAGTGATGGGTCCCGCCTTCTGGGATTTACATGGCCACCACCGAGCAGAGACAGAGGGCAGTCCGGGATTAGTGCTGGAGCCATTAGGGCTGGAGTATGCCGGGGAAGGCTATGACGACCATAGCCTTTTATCCGGGATTCTACGACAGACCATCGTTAGCTGGTATGGTCGCTGGGCAGTGATTCCGTCACACAGATACTGCCAGGGAGCTATTAAGTGGTTGGTGGGCATAGTACACCACTACCGGGTGCTGCTAGACCGAGTTGATATCTGATATGCTGTGACTGCGGCTCTGTATGGGTATCCTTGCTACATAGGACTTTTACAGGCGTTGACAGAGCGCTTCAACCGTAGGTGGAACACCATGGCGACGGCTGAGGGGGAGACTTCGTTAGACTTGTGGTCTCTGTGGAGGATCTCTGGGTTGCCGATCAGCGGCGAGGGGTACGAGGAGGTAGTGCTGGATGACCTCCATCGTAGCCCCACTGACAGACATGGACGATACCAGGTTCCTTACAGCTACCAGTATTTGCTGAAGACATGGAGGGACTTGGCCCTGGCTGGGAAGGAAAGAGCGGCTCAGACCCCCCGGGTGCCGCTAAACACAAGGATTCACCACTTTTATGACAGACCCTTTTGCTTTCCCCAAGAGTTTGTGAGGGACCAGACCCCTTGGGAGGAGTACGTAGAGGTGGAGCTGTGCTTCCGGACATACACGAGGTATATCTACGCACCACAGAAGGGGTGGAACCCTCAGAGGCTGTCGGACGTGACTCACCTGGCCGTGTACTTGGCATACTGGTTGGCGACGTTTATGGTCCTCGACGAGGAGGACGGTAAGCTGAGAGTAGAGCTGTTGTAGCCTGCGTGCCAACTGGCAGAGGGACGGAGGTTGGCCTTAGCCCCAGCTGCTTCGGCTAATATTTATCAGGGACTGGGGGTACTGGCGGCGCACCCGGCGCCACGTGAGCAGAGCCTGCTTCTGCCGACTCACTACCTCAGTGCATGGGCTAGGCTACTGTTCCCAGGGTTGGTGTCTCACGGGTCCGTAGCGAACCAGGCGGCACCTTAGTTGTTTAGCTTCACCAGATAGCCAGATGGGGACACAGTTGTGCAGCTGGAGGAGGCCAGGAGAGTTTTGTGTTACTTGTTGTGTCCCTGTGATTTTGATGATAGCAAACACTATGAGTCATCATATGTTTGTGTTGCATATTTGTGTTGCATATGTGAATGTTTCAATGAACTGCTTATTTGAGTATTATTACATCGAACAAGGTGTGTGCATTGGTGCATTTCATAACTGGCATGTGAATGTCTGCATTTCATATTTGATGTTCAGTCATGTTATCTGCTGCATGAAGCATTCATATGTGTTCGTGTGTGTGTGAATGTGTGCTTGTGAATATGTCTGTCTGACATCTGGACAGAAGTGGGTCGACCCCCCCTCTTAGATGGGTCGACCCCCCTCAAGTTTCGCATGTCTACATTGGCTGCTGCATGTTCACACGATCAGTTAAGACTGTACACTGCATTTGATCCCAAGTATATACACTGCTGCATGCACACTACATTTAGGCAAAGTCTGCACACTGGTAGAGTCTGTACAACGCCATTATGTTCATGCATCATATCTCCATGTCTACACACTGCAATTGGCCAAAGTCCACACATCGTCGTTCTGGCCAAAGTCTACACATCGTCGTGTTCAAGCCTTTCAAGTCCATACATTGGTCGGTGGCAAGTCTGTACACTGGTCGAGCATTTAAGTCTGAACATTCACAAAGTCTATACATCGGCCCTATAGCACTGTCTAACCAAAGTCTATACATCGGCACTGTAGCTTGCATAGCTCAAGTCTGTACATTGGGCTCTTCATTCAAAGTCTGTACAGCGCCATGTACATATTCTTCAAAGTCAATACATTGCACTGTAGATGCATCGAAGGGAAGTATGCACATCGGACTATTCATGAGAAGTCTATACATTGGAAGTGGGTACATTGTTCAGCTGCCTTGATCAAGTCTGTACAGCGAGCAGCGTTTATGTGTCTCAAGCCATTCTCCAAGTCTGTACATCATTCTGTTGAAACCTCAAGTCTGTACAGCGAGCAGCATCCTTGTATTTCAAGCCATTCGCCAAGTCTATACAATGGCTTCGGAACGGCAAGTCTATACAATGGCTTTGGCACTCCAAGTCTGTACATCGCTTCAGGCACTCCTGTGCAAAGTCTATACATTGTATCTTTTACCTACGTTGTTCGAAACAAAGTCTATACACGGCTGGATGATCAAGTCTGAACATTGCCAGCTTTCCTACGTTCTGGCCAAGTCTATGCATTCATACCTTTCCCTACGTTCTGGCCAAGTCTACACAACGCTTGCCTGACTTCTGTTTCAAGTCTATACATTTGTTTCTAAGCCTTTGTCTACACATTGGCTCAGGGTCTTCAAGTCTGTACAGAGCTCAAAGCCTATACATTGTTCACTCAGCTTCTTCATGTCTATACAGAGTCTTCATCTTCTGAAGTCTGTACATTCGTTTGGGAAGTCTATACATTCTTTCATCTGAAGCTTCATCAAGTCTGTACAACGCTGCTTTGTCAAAGCCTGTACATCGCAACTATGTTGAAGTCTATACAGCCAGTCTCTTGCCAAAGTCTATACATCGTGAATCTTCAAGTCTGTACAGACTTTGCTTGTTCAAGTCTGTACACGGTTCAGTTGTTTTGGCATGTCTACTCATCATGAAGTCTATACATCCGATTGGCTTTGCATTGCTCAAGTCTATACAGCCCTTTCCCGTTTCAAGTCTACACATTGTGCTTTGTAACTCACCAAGTCTACACATTGCTCACAACACACACGTTCAGCCTGAAGTCTGTACAGCCTTGGGAAATGCCCCTAAGTCTATACATCGTTGTGTCAAGCCTTGGCGTATGCATCTTAAAGTCTAAACATTGTGGGGCTTCGAATCTTCAAGTCCATACATCCATGCATCTTGCGTCGACCCCTTCCTTTGATGCGTCGACGCCCCCAGACTACCAAGTCTATACATCAGCCTTTGCATTGCAAGTCTATACAGCGTGCATTGTTCAAAACAAGTCTACATAGTCATTATCTGTTGGCATCACGAAGTCTATGCATTGCTTGTGCATCATAGTCTGTACAGTGTTTCAAGTTGGCTAAGTCTATACACTCTCTCACATTGAACACACTTGCTTCATTGCTGTGTCTAAGTCTATACATCGGTTGGGTCGTTAAGTCCATACATTGCATATGCTCATCAAAGTCTGTACAGCGTACTGTGCTCGCATTGTTGAAGTCTATACAATGGTCTTCACTTGAAGTCTATACATCACCTTCAAGCTTTCAAAGTCTGTACAGCCCTAGTCTGTACATCCACCGTCTCATGCAATGCCTCATCCAAGTCTTTACATCGCTTGCGTCATTAAGTCCATACATTTCATATGTTCATCAAAGTCTATACTTTGCATTGTCTTCACTCAAGTCTGTACAGCCTTTGCGTCTCACAAAGTCTATACATTTGCTCTGGCCTGTTCTTGCATTGTGCTCATCGAAGTCTATACATTGAAGTCTATACATAGCATACAGTTGTGCTTCACAAGTCTACACATCACTGTTCTTCATAGCAAGTCTACACACTCGTGGCTAGCTGTTCAAGTCTATACACTCGTTGGCTAAGTCTTCAAAGTCTATACATTCTATCCTTTACACTAAGTCTGTACATTGTGGTCTTCAGTTACCCAGCAAGTATGTACATCCTTCTGATTACTCTCTTATGACTGTGTGACAGGTACTGTTCGTGGAGCCTATGCAGAGTGGGCACGTGATACGAGGTTGGCATCTGGCACGTGATCCGAGATGCAGAGGAGCCTCCACGTGGATTGAAGCATTTGGGCGGGAATCGTGGAGGGCACACGCCGCCCTAATCTGCTGCTGCTATATATATGTCTTCTTCCTCTGAAGAAAGCAGTGCGAGGGCAGAGAGTGACTGAAGTAGAAGCAGCCAGAGCTAAGAGAAGAAGTGCAGAAGAGAAAGAAGAGATAGAGAAAGCTGAGAGCCAGATCGAGAGAGCAGAAGAAGAAAAAGAAAGAGAGACAGTGAGAGAGAGGTTGTGAAGAAGAAGGGAGCTTCATTGTTCACTGGACCTTGGATCAGATCCAACCCAGTTTGTCATTGTGCTTTTCATTTCTCCAGCTTTATGTCGCTGTGATTTTTATCTTTTATTGTTTTCCTTTTACCTTGTTCTTCCGATTGCCCTGTTGGGGATCGGGTTCCTCCTGTGGTTTCAGGAGAAGGGAGATTTGTTTCTCCGGTTTGCTGGTGACCTTGGGTCATCAGTTGTTCCCTCCTTTGTGGAGGAAGAGAGGTCCGAGACCTCTGGCTTGCAGGTGACTTACTGTCACTTGTGCTTCCCTCTGAGCTTCAGAGGAAGGGAGACTTGGGTCTCCGGGTGCAGGTAGTGTTGCTACTTGTAGGTCCCCTCCTGGTCTGGAGGAAGAGAGACTTGCGTCTCTGGTTTGCTAGTGACTGGTGTCACTAGTGGTTCCCTCCGGTTGGGAGGAAGTGGAGAGGTTGTTCCCCTGGTCAAGCTGTGTGGCAGCATTTGTTGCAGACTGAGTCTGCTGTGCTAGTGTTACTAGTGAAAGCCTCACTCCGGTTTGGAGTGAGGGGTGGACGTAGGTCTGTTGACCGAACCACCTAAAAATCCTGGTGTCCCTTGTGGTTTGATCTTCTTATATGTTCACTTAGTTGCTGCGTATGAGATGTTTGCATAGGATCGAGTGAGGGCTAATTCTAATGAGTTGTCTTGCCGAGATGATCCTTAGTATTCTCAGAATATAGCTACAACTATTTTAATTCTGCATAACTGAGTTTTAAGTTTGTATTTAGGCTAATTTTAAAAAGGGGAGATTCATTCACCCCCCCTATGAATCTATTACACCTGACTCAACAATTAGTATCAGAGCGGTTCTCTGTCTGATTAGATCCAACGATCTGCAGAGGATCCTGTTGTCTTTGGTGCATTTCTGAATTTACTCTCTGCTGCATTAATTTGCCTGCCGATTTAATCAATGGGGTCTCCACCGGTTTTCAATGGTTCGAATTTTAACTCATGGGTTACCAGTTGCCATAACTATGTGAAATTGATGGATCCGGATTTTTGGAAGTTAATTTCACAAGGTCCTCATAGATTACCAAGGAAAGAGTCCAAATGGACTGACAGTCACAAATCAAAACATGGAGAGAATAAGAGAGCCTTGAATCTAATGAAAGAAGCTACTGACAAGGCTCTATACTCTTATTTTTATGACTACAGGTCCGCTAAGGACATTCTGGATCAGCTAAAGCTAGCTCAGAGGAGAAATGAGGACAGCTGCTTGATGGCTGACAAGAGCAACCAAGGCAGTGATCAAGATGAATCAGAAGAAAATGAAGAAAAAGACGAAGATGAGGTATCTTCTAAATTTGAAAATTATGATATAGATGATTGGATTAGAGCGTACAGTGATTTGGTTGTTTCTTACAAAAAATTGAGAAAACGATATAAATCTCTGAAAAAGAAGTTGAAGAATCATGAGGATGCTAAATCTCGAGGTGAAACCCCTGAAATTCTGAAAATTGAAAATGACATATTTAGAAGATAGTTAACAGATTTTGATTCGATTAGTTCAGATTTAGATCATTTGAAATCTGAAAAATAAACTCTTATGAAACAAATTGATTTACACAAAAGGAAAATCAAGAGCTTGTTTGCGAAATTGCTGAACTAAAGGAGAAGCATAGTTTAACTGATGATGGTAAGGCTCATAACAATGAAGTTGTTCAAATTGAAGAACTGGTGAGAAATTTAGAGTGCGTCATCTCTGAATTGGAAAACATGAAATCTGAAAATAAAACACTCAAAAACCAGCTCAAAGAATCTGAACACAAATCAATAAATCTTGAAAAAGAAAATAGATTGATTTCTGAAAAATTAGAGGCTGATAGAGTAATAAACTCAGAGATTCAGAAAAATCTTGACAAACTTCAATCTGAAAAACAACAAGAAAAGTTTTATGAATGTCAGTTTTCTTCAGATGAATGGGCGCTTGATGATGAACTCCTAGAGCAGAACAATAAGTTGATAGAGGAAATCAACAAACTGAAACATCTAAACGCCTAGCTGATAGATAGGCTAATGACAATGGAAAAAGGCAAGTGTGTGAGCGTGGATAATTCTGATAGATTGGTGAATGCTGAACAAGAAATCGATAGTCTAAAAACCATCAACCTAATGTTGAGTGAAAATGTCAATTGCTGTGAAGAGAAGATAGCTAATTATGAGCTCACTATCGCATCTCTTCAACAAGAAATTGATGATCTTAACACGTCCCTATCTGAAGCTGACAATGAAATAAAATTAAAATAGGAAGTTGAAAAACTCAAAAGTCTGAATGATGCCTTGCATCAACAAGTCATTTCCTGTGAAACAGATCTGTCCATATATGAAGCTAATATTTGTGGCTTAAATTCTGAAATTCAAGATTTGAAAAACTCCTTGTCAAAATGTGTCAAGGGAAAGGACAATCTGAATAAGCTTCTGGGAAAGAGTGATAACTCTCAAAGAGAGGGGCTGGGTTACAGTTCAACAAATAAAAGGATTAATAGCATTAAAACTTCAACTGTGTTTGTAAAAGCTTCTGATCAAACCACAACTGCTGGTTCTTCTATTTTTCAATTTACTGCACAAAAATCTATTGTGAAACCCAAAACTGTGGAACAAACTCCAAAACAGAAAAAGGAAAAAGACACTCCTGTTGCTATAAGGAAGGCTGCACACAATTCACATGATCTCTCACACACTCATATTAAAAAGGGGTCATGTTATTATTGTGGGAAAGTAGGACACATAATGGAAGATTGTAGTTTGATGTTAAAGGATGAGCATGCTAGTGGAACATTACATTCTAGAAATTTTTCTGGTAGAAACCATGCTACTAGGAAGCCTGATGCTTCATGTTATTATTGTGGTAAGTATGGTCATCTCATGAGTGAATGTTTTATCATGAAAGAAGACAATAAACTGCATGCCAGGTCTTCCATTCATTTTCATGGTCCATATGGATCTAAACACAATTCTAGTCAGCACATTGTGTGCTTCAACTGCAATAAGCCCGGGCACAGGGCTGCTGAGTGCTGGTTTAGATCCACTTGGGGTAAAAGTGGTTTCAAAAGTAAGCAAACCAGATGCTTTGAATGTGGGAAAAATGGGCATACAGTCAAGGACTGTTGGTATGTTCAAAAGAATTCTGTTAAACCCCATTTTGTCAAATTCCCTGCAAAACTATTTGTGAAATTTTCATGCTATAACTGTGGGAAGCTAGGCCATAGATCTACTGAATGTTGGCTGGTTAGGAATAAGAACCAAACTATTCATGCATATAATAGAAAATATTATGATCATGTTTATAAACCTCATGCTACTGTTACTATGCATCATAAAAACCAGAAACCAGTCACTTCATGTAGATATTATGGGAAGTTTAGTCACTCTATGGACAATTGCTATCTGATGGATCATGATGACCCTGGTGCTATGAATTTGCTTAGAACATCTGTTAGGGCTAATGCAGGACCCAAAGCTGCTTGGGTCCCTGCAGGATCAAGATGATCAAATACTTTGCAAGTGTGTCTTGGATTGAGGAATAAAGAGGGGTAAATTAAACCAAGGCACCCAAGTTAATAAAGCCCCTTTCAGGTAAATTCTCTGCACTTCTTGTTCTTAGAATAACTGAATAGCATGTTAAATCCGTCTTTGCATATTCATTCATCATCTGCATTGTCAGATTCAAAATTTCTGAACTCTCCTCATACATGATTTATTCTTTTTATGACAGTCTGAATGAGCATAAATTTTAAAATTATGTTTCAGTGCCCTAATTGCATATCATGCAATCTGTAAGGGGGAGTTTGACTAATGCTTGCATATCATGATAATCTCATTTGCTGTATGCATACATGTTGTTAGTAGCACTGCATTTCCTTACATTGAAAAATCTAAAAAGAAATGTCTCATTGCATCTAGACATGGGAGCATTCTTGTTTGTTCATTTCTTCATATCTTGAACCCCTACTAGCAATCTGATCCATTCTCTTGGCAAAGGTGTGGTTCTCTTGAATTCTCTGCTGTCTACATTGATATAGCTGATCTGTCTGTATTCCAAACTTAGCTATTGATTTTGTTTGCCTTGAGCTCAACTGCTAGCTTGTACCTATCACTCACATTTCTTCATAGCTTGTCAAGTCGGATCCAAGCTAATCTGTCTGAATTCTAGTCTTTACTGCTGGCTTCAAACTGCTCTCTTGATAAAAATGCTTTGTTGACTTCACCGATATGCTAAAATATCATTGATTCTTCTAAATGAGGAAAGATTTTAGTCAGTACACCCTAGACATAAATCAGACACATTCTGAAAAGAAGAATCGTCTATTATACTTGCTCAAGAATGTTTTGATAAATCAAATTGATTTAAGTCTAATGTATTTCTTAAGTTTTGATGTAAAGGACTTGAAAATATCTGATTCATTCTGCTTAATAAATCTTAACCAGTTGTCTCATGAACTTCATGCAAAACCTTCTGAAATCTGAAATTTTAAACGACATGACTTTCTTTGGTTAAGATTCATATAGAAAGTATTGTTCTTAAACATTTCAGTGTACTGTGCATTGTTTGCAAAATCTGAAAACACTTAAAAATTTAAAGCAAGAGCAATGACTGTGGTCACAGAGAAACTGGGTTCTCTATCAAAGAAATGGATTAAGCCCATGTCATGAAGTGCCATAGTTAACTCTCTTTTCAAAATATTTGAAAATCTGGCAGAGCAATGGCATGGTTGTATTGAGTAACTGGGGATTCTGACCTCTGATCAAGGTGTCTCCTCATGAAATAAGATACTCCATTGCTAACTCTATTCTCCTTCAGAGGCAATGTGTTTGTCACACTGAGTAACTGGGTCACTTCACCTGAGAAGTGTTGTGCCTAATGTAAAAAGGTGTTGACTGAACCAAACTTGCTCAGGAAAAATGAGTGATGATTCAATAGAAATTTCTGAAAATCTAAAGACAAGTTCAGTCTCATTTATTTCTGTTTAAATCTCAATTGTATCTTGTGGAACTTCCATAGGAGTCATTGAATTTAAATGAGTAAGTTGGAAGGAGGTTAAACATGAATAACAACTGAGTTGATGGTTAATCCTTATTAAAAGATGTTTCAGATATGAGTAATGAATTTTCCTGATGAACTTTAAATACATCACTCTTAAATCATGATGATAAGTTCAAACTCATTCATAATCTATTATAATTGAAGAATCTGAAATTCGTTTACAAAGATTTATGAATTTGGTGTGCTAATGAAAATCTTGCTTCCTCATTTATTCACTGTAATTATAGACTATGGTAACTCTTGTATACCCATGTGCTTTGCTGATAGATGCTCATCACTCCCTTCACTCCATCTAATCAGGGGGAGCTTCCATGTCATGCTGAGTGTTTTTCATAAAGGGGGAGATCCAGTCAACATTCTTAAGTGACCTTGTGCTTTTGTTGATTTTCTCCCATCATCTCAATTGGTTTCAACCTTCAAAACGCTTCTGATCATTATTCTATTCAGGGGGAGCTAATTGCCTTTAAGGGGGAGCTTAGTCAAAGGGGGAGCTTTTAATTCACTCATCTTATGCTGTATTATTCCTCCCTCTTCATATAATGTCTTTTTGCTGAAGTCAAAGGGGGAGAAATATTTGATCAGGTCAGTATGACTCATAGTGTTGCCATCATCAAAAAGGGGGAGATTGTTGTGTCCCTGTGATTTTGATGATAGCAAACACTATGAGTCATCATCTGTTTGTGTTGCATATTTGTGTTGCATATGTGAATGTTTCAATGAACTACTTATTTGAGTATTATTACATCGAACAAGGTGTGTGCATTGGTGCATTTCATAACTGGCATGTGAATGTCTACATTTCATATTTGATGTTCAGTCATGTTATCTGCTGTATGAAGCATTCATATGTGTTCGTGTGTGTGTGAATGTGTGCTTGTGAATATGTCTGTCTGACATCTGGAAAAAAGTGGGTTGACCCCCCCTCTTAGATGGGTCGACCCCCCTCAAGTTTCGCATGTCTACATTGGCTGCTGCATGTTCACACGATCAGTTAAGACTGTACACTGCATTTGATCCCAAGTATATACACTGCTGCATGCACACTACATTTAGGCAAAGTCTGCACACTGGTAGAGTCTGTACAACGCCATTATGTTCATGCATCATATCTCCATGTCTACACACTGCATTTGGCCAAAGTCTACACATCGTTGTTCTGGCCAAAGTCTACACATCGTCGTGTTCAAGCCTTTCAAGTCCATACATTGGTCGGTGGCAAGTCTGTACACTAGTCGAGCATTTAAGTCTGAACATTCACAAAGTCTACACATCGGCCCTGTAGCACTGTCTAGCCATAGTCTATACACCGGCACTGTAGCTTGCATAGCTGAAGTCTGTACATTGGGCTCTTCATTCAAAGTCTGTACACACCATGTACATATTCTTCAAAGTCAATACATTGCACTGTAGATGCATCGAAGGGAAGTATGCACATCGGACTGTTCATGAGAAGTCTATACATTGGAAGTGGGTACATTGTTCAGCTGCCTTGATCAAGTCTATACAGCGAGCAGCGTTTATGTGTCTCAAGCCATTCTCCAAGTCTGTACATCATTCTGTTGAAACCTCAAGTCTGTACAGCGAGCAGCGTCCTTGTGTTTCAAGCCATTCGCCAAGTCTATACAATTGCTTCGGCACACCAAGTCTATACAATGGCTTTGGCACTCCAAGTCTGTACATCACTTCAGGCACTCCTGTGCAAAGTCTATACATTGTATCTTTTACCTACGTTGTTCGAAACAAAGTCTATACACGGCTGGATGATCAAGTCTGAACATTGACGGCTTTCCCTACGTTCTGGCCAAGTCTATACATTCATACCTTTCCCTACGTTCTGGCCAAGTCTACACAACGTGATGGAGGCATCATCCACAATTCCCTTTGGCTAGGGTCTTCTTCACACTCCGGCACTGTTTGAGTTCGGGCCTCTCTCTATAAAGGCCCACTTATCCCTTTTTATGCTATGTAGTTGAGTCATTTGATGTAATTTGCATTTTATTTGAGTCATGTCCCTAGGTCTTTCATTTATTTTCCTATGTTTGAGTGTCATTAGAATGTGTAATGTGCTAATTGGGCCCATTTCTTCAGGCTTGGCCCAATGAGCTCCCCTACCCCTTCGGTTATTTGTCAATGAGTCTTTTGTCAGGGTCTTATTGTAAAATGTGGGTTTCCTATATATAGGGTCCCATTTCCTTCATTTGGAGGTAATGAATGAATGATTCAATACAAAGATTTCCAGTTGAGTGATCAAATCTAGTTTAGAGGAGTGAATCCTATAGTTGGGTGAGAAGCCCTAGGGGAGTGATTCCCCACCCTAATCTCTCTCTATCCCTCCTTCTCTCTCCTCCCACTAAGGGGTTCGCCCCATTCCTCTGTCCTCCCTCCTCCCAACCACCTCCAACCCCCAACCACCCCCATTAAGGCCACTCCACTTCCCCATAGCCCCATTACTCTCCCCCCTTGTCCCAAGGTGGAATCTTTCCCATTCCAACACAATCTTCCCCCCTTCCAACACAATTCCCCATTTCCCCACACATTCACCCCACTTCCAAAGCATATTTGAATTTGAATCGAACCTTCTCTCCACTTGGCTTGGCCGCCCCTCCCCACTTCCATTAGGCTAGGTTCGCCCCTCCCTTCCCCTTCATTCCACCCCACCTCTCTACCTCATCCACCCTCCATTCCCCCTTCCACTAGCTGAACCTGCACCTTTCCCCTTTGTTCCTCCTCCTCCCCTCTGCCCTTAGACACCTCCACATATCCCCTCAATCTCCCTCCACCCTTCATCCACCTCCCTTTCAACCTAGACCCCCTTCCCTTTCTTCTTTCTTGTTCAAGGGGAGCTATCTCGAAGTTGCAGCTTGCTGTCCAAAGGTGGCAGACAAACCAGTAGCTTGCAGCGGCCACCACAACTTCATCCCGGTGAGTTTCAAGACCCAAGAGCCATCGTTGGAAGCTTCTCCAGGTCTTCTTCGCAACAGAAGTGGTCTCACCCTCATCCGAGTGCGGTGCGCCCCGGGAGGTCCAATCTACCCCGACTGTGCAAAGTTGCCCCAACAAAGGACCTGATCCGGAATAGAAGCTCTTCCCCGACAAACCCCGGAAAATTCAGCCCACGAGTTCTTCTTCAAAGTTCTACTTCTCCCTGTCTACTTTCAGAATCAGGAAGCAGAGTTCCGTTCGGCATCCTGTGGCCAGAGTTATCTTTTTTCTCCCTCTGCTGCGTAGCTCTGCTACACACAGTCTTCCTCGACCAGTCAGCAGTGTTCAGCGTCCTCAGACCTCCCCTGACACCTGTTGGCTTCCCCGTCAGTTTTTCTGCGAAGAGGACTTGTCTATGACTCCAACGACTCCGACGGCGCTTGATTCCGACACCGGGAGCGGCCGGGGTACCCTCTGCATCCTGCTGTTAGAAGTCTGCAACTGCCGGCACAGGAACCTGAGGCTCTGTTCAAACTTCCATCCCGGCCAGTAGCGACTCTAGAAGAAATTAAGAAAATTCTGAGGCAATCCCCTTCCAGCTACGAAGGTTTCCCCTCTGGTCTCGTCGTCAACAAAATTACTGATCAAGATCTACAGCAGCAACACCGACCCTCTGTCCAGGCTCGCAGACAGCAAGCAGATTCGGCGTCCACCCTTATTCCTCGTTCTTTGCTATAGTTTTCTCACCCCGCTTGACCGGCTGAAGGTCCCTCCCTGCGTGGAGGTAGTATTATTTGTAATTTCATTAACCCCCACCCCAAGATCCCCCTCCTGCGAGAGGTGTAGTGGTGTACTTTGTTTGGGCAGGTCAAGCGACACCGCAGCGGCGTGTGGGGATCCACTCGCCTCCCCGCTCGCCCTCGTCTCCGACCGGGACCGGTTTCTTCAAACCGGTCGAGTAAGTACTCAAACCTTCACTCCACTTAGTGCTTGTCTTTCAATATTAGTTCTAATTCCGCTGGTTATGCGAGTGAGAGCCCGATCCTCAAGCCCCATAAACTTGAGTAATCACCGTGGGATTATTGCAACCGGTGCCTTTGGCACTTTGTCGGCCCCCTTGATTTGGGCATCCCCACCCATTGGGAATCAAGTCTTGGCCTTGCTGGCCCTCTACCAGCAAGGGCCCAACCCCACATCCTCACCTTGGCATTGCCAAGTCACCCCGGGCTTGGGTGAGTGACGATAGAGCGGTGGTCCAACTTGGCCCATTTTGAATGTGAATGTGCTTGCTTGCATTAGGTCCGAGGGTGTGTCACATCACAACGCTTGCCTGACTTCTGTTTCAAGTCTATACATTTTTTTCTAAGCCTTTGTCTACACATTGGCTCAGGGTCTTCAAGTCTGTACAGAGTTCAAAGCCTATACATTGTTCACTCAGCTTCTTCATGTCTATACAGAGTCTTCATCTTCTGAAGTCTGTACATTCGTTTGAGAAGTCTATACATTCTTTCACTTGAAGCTTCATCAAGTCTGTACAATGCTGCTTTGTCAAAGCCTGTACATCGTAGCTATGTTGAAGTCTGTACAGCCAGTCTCTTGCCAAAGTCTATACATCGTGAATCTTCAAGTCTGTACAGACTTTGCTTGTTCAAGTCTGTACACGGTTCAGTTGTTTTGGCATGTCTACTCATCATGAAGTCTATACATCCGATTGGCTTTGCATTGCTCAAGTCTGTACAGCCCTTTCCGGTTTCAAGTCTACACATTGTGCTTTGTAGCTCACCAAGTCTACACATTACTCACAGCACACACGTTCAGCCTGAAGTCTGTACAACCTTGGCAAATGCCCCTAAGTCTATACATCGCTGTGTCAAGCCTTGGCGTATGCATCTTAAAGTCTAAACATTGTGGGGCTTCGAATCTTCAAGTCCATACATCCATGCATCATGCGTCGACCCCTTCCTTTGATGCGTCGACGCCCCCAGACTACCAAGTCTATACATCAGCCTTTACATTGTAAGTCTACACAGCGTGCATTGTTCAAAACAAGTCTACACAGTCATTGTCTGTTGGCATCACGAAGTCTATGCATTGCTTGTGCATCATAGTCTGTACAGTGTTTCAAGTTGGCTAAGTCTATACACTCTCTCACATTGAACACACTTGCTTCATTGCTGTTTCTAAGTCTATACATCGGTTGGGTCGTTAAGTCCATATATTGCATATGCTCATCAAAGTCTGTACAGCGTACTGTGCCTGCATTGTTGAAGTCTATACAATGGTCTTCACTTGAAGTCTATACATCACCTTCAAGCTTTCAAAGTCTGTACAGCCCTAGTCTGTACATCCACCGTCTCATGCAATGCCTCATCCAAGTCTTTACATCGCTTGCGTCATTAAGTCCATACATTTCATATGTTCATCAAAGTCTATACTTTGCATTGTCTTCACTCAAGTCTGTACAGCCTTTGCGTCTCACAAAGTCTATACATTTGCTCTGGCCTGTTCTTGCATTGTGCTCATCGAAGCCTATACATTGAAGTCTATACATAGCATACAGTTGTGCTTCACAAGTCTACACATCGCTGTTCTTCATAGCAAGTCTACACACTCGTGGCTAGCTGTTCAAGTCTATACACTCGTTGGCTAAGTCTTCAAAGTCTATACATTCTATCCTTCACACTAAATCTGTACACTGTGGTCTTCAGTTACCCAGCAAGTATGTACATCCTTCTGATTACTCTCTTATGACTGTGTGACAGTACTGTTCGTGGAGCCTATGCAGAGTGGGCACGTGATCCGAGGCTGGCATCTGGCACGTGATCCGAGATGCAGAGGAGCCTCCACGTGGACTGAAGCATTTGGGCGGGAATCATGGAGAGCACACGCCGCCCTAATCTGCTACTGCTATATATATGTCTTCTTCCTCTGAAGAAAGCAGTGCGAGGGCAGAGAGTGACTGAAGTAGAAGCAGCCAGAGCTAAGAGAAGAAGTGCAGAAGAGAAAGAAGAGATAGAGAAAGCTGAGAGCCAGATCGAGAGAGCAGAAGAAGAAAAAGAAGGAGAGACAGTGAGATAGAGAGGTTGTGAAGAAGAAGGGAGCACATTGTTCACTGGACCTTGGATCAGATCCAACCCAGTTTGTCATTGTGCTTTTCATTTCTCCAGTTTTATGTCGCTATGATTTTTATCTTTTATTGTTTTCCTTTTACCTTGTTCTTCCGATTGCCCTATTGGGGATCGGGTTCCTCCTGTGGTTTCAGGAGAAGGGAGATTTGTTTCTCCGATTTGTTGGTGACCTTGGGTCATCAATTGTTCCCTCCTTTGTGGAGGAAGAGAGGTCCGAGACCTCTGGCTTGCAGGTGACTTACTGTCACTTTTGCTTCCCTCTGAGCTTCAGAGGAAGGGAGACTTGGGTCTCTGGGTGCAGGTAGTGTTGCTACTTGTAGGTCCCCTCCTGGTCTGGAGGAAGAGAGACTTGCGTCTCTGGTTTGCTAGTGACTGGTGTCACTAGTGGTTCCCTCCGGTTGGGAGGAAGAGGGGAGGTTGTTCCCCTGGTCAAGCTGTGTGGCAGCATTTGTTGCAGACTGAGTCTGATGTGCTAGTGTTACTAGTGGAAGCCTCACTCTGGTTTGGAGTGAGGGGTGGACGTAGGTCTGTTGACCGAACCACCTAAAAATCCTGGTCTCCCTTGTGGTTTGATCTTCTTATATGCTCACTTAGTTGCTACGTATTAGATGTTTGCATAGGATTGAGTGAGGACTAATTCTAATGAGTTGTCTTGCCGAGATGATCCTTAGTATTCTCAGAATATAGCTGCAACTGTTTTAATTCTGCATAATTGAGTTCTAAGTTTGTATTTAGGCTAATTTTAAAATGGGGAGATTCATTCACCCCCCCTCTGAATCTATTGCACCTGACTCAACATTACTTTCCTGGCAGGGGCGAGGAGGGTATTCCCTTTGACGGTGCCATGAGGGACTCCCACCTGATCATGGTGCCTTCGGATGGTGGGGCGGCCTACGCCCTACCTTACCAGCAGGAGCCAAACGCGTCATTGTACACAGAGTGGGTGATGAGCACCCGGCCAGCGGTGCTGCCTTTACACCGGTCTGTGACGAGCTTCTTAGAGCCGTACTAACCGCACAAGTTCGCTCGGAACTTCGGGTATGACCAGGGGATCCCGCAGAACCAGGAGTTCCCTTTGGCGGGTTGCCAGTACAGAGGCCGGGACACCCACTTGCTAGCCGCGGCATGGTGGGACTTCTACTATCGTCGAGAGCCAGACCGACTGTCGACGCCTGTGCTGGGACGTTGGGGACGGTTTGACGTCCACTACACCAGGTGGTGGTTCGAGCATAGTCATCAGTACCGACAGAAGGCCTTGGCAATCCGGAAAGCCGAGGAGACTCGTGTCTTGAGGGAGGATCTACCTCTCATCGCACTAGGTGACGGGTATCTGTGGGCTCACTTTTCTCGGATCCGCTGGGAGGTTGAGAGGCTGGAGCAGTAGGTGCCCCGGGGGAGCGAGGCTATTTGTCGACGGGGCAGAGCGGCAACGGGGCACTGAAGCCCCTTAAGCAGGCACATGCGGCACCTGGAGGTACCAGAGTCCGGGCACCTCGACCCGGGACGTCGAGGACTTGGTGGACCCAGTTTCTGGCGGACTGTGGGTTTGAGCAGAGGGGTTCATTGGACCGAGTGCTCACTGAGGGGAGCTTTGCAGATACGGCGGCTGACGACTGGAGGCGTCATATTGCCCACGCGATCGGGTCAACTGGACCCGTAGACCTCATGTCCCTTATTGAGTGCGCCTACACCATGAGGGACATGAAGGAGGCGGTCGCGAAGGCCGCACGGGTTGTGGGTTTGAAGCCAGAGCAGCTAGTTCCTCTGGCACTGACCCCCTTCGTGACTTCAGGTAAGACCTCTTCATTAGCCTGTTAGCCCTGCTTTGTTGTTCTCAAGGACATACGGTTGAGAGATCTTGTGTGACTGTGTTTGACAGGTTCTGTGGTAGACAGGGATCCCCTCTCCATAGGGACTTCTTTCGGGGATGGTGACGGGGCCCTTCAACCCCGAAGGAAGCGCCCCCGGGTAGAGACCAGAGTCAGGGAGGTTGGTGAGTCCTCTCGGGGACCCGCTGCCAAGGAGCATATCGAGGTGGAGCCGGCTCTGAGTAAGTGCCATATCCGCCTGCTTGCTTTATGTTGATTTAGTCTTGACGATCAGCTAACCTTGTGCAATTGGGTTTACCTTTCACAGCGCCATTTGAGATCGGGGCTGACGTCACTTACTTGCCACCCCCGGAGGTCGACCCACTTCCTGACGACGGGGTCAATCATGAGATAGATATGGAGGGGCTCCTTCGTATGATGGACGAGACGGCCCCCAATGTCGAGACCTTCCCCGACTTTGAGCCATGGAAGGCTTCCAAGGATGCCCATCCAGGTAAACAATTCTGGAACCGAGCGTGTCGTGTTTATGGCTGTATTTGTTTCTGGGAGTTGACATAGTTGCTGGTGTCGTGCAGAGGTGGCTGGGGCATCAGAGACCGCAGCTTTTCCTGAGATGCAAGGCGAGGTGCCCCCATCCGTTGATGGGCAAGAGCCCACTGCGACCCAGGATGGCTTGGGTAAGTATCGAACTGTTACTGAAAGTATTGCCTTTCCATTATATAGTCACGGGGATGCCGATACTGACTGACTTTATGAGGTCATTTGCCAGGTGAAGATCCAGCCGCTACTCTGGAGATGATTCAGGAGCTGGTCCGTACTGGCCCTTCAGTGTCTCTTCCCTCCTTTGAGGGGGAGCCTGAGGGGAGGAGCGCTTCAATGCCGCCCACGACCGAGGAAGTGTCTAGTCTATTACCACAGTTGTTGGCAGGAGTGGAGCAGGTTTCCCAACCAGCTGTGGTGTCGGCCTGCACTGTGGGGCTGGTCGGGTCCTCAAGCATGGGACCCTCAGGTGCGTAGCTGGGGACTTAATCATTTCTGTTCAGCCTATTGTTGTTGATTGTCTTCTAGTGCTGAGGTCTTGTTGGTATTGTTTACAGGTGTACCTTCACCTCTGGAAGAAGGTAAGCTGCCCCCCAACGGGGCCGAGATGGCAGAGGAGGGGTCCGCTGAAGTGACCCCTACTGAGGGCGACGAGGAGATCGTCGACATCGATAAGGTTTCGGAGGGGAGTGCTCCGGCCAGTGAGTTTTCTATTTGCCACTCTTAGCTGGAGAAACCATCTTGTATGGAGCTGGGTCTGGTGATGACCTTGTTTGCTGCGTTGGCTTGCAGGAGCTTCAGGTTCAGCCACCTTAGGGAGTTCGTCGGGGTCCTCGTCGAGCTCTTCAGATGACGGCGGCTCAGAGATGGAGACAGAGGAGAGTTCGAGCTCGAGCTTGAGCTCTTCGTCCTCTGGGGCCTCTGCTAGTAGGGAGGTTCCAGTGGGGACTCCGCCTAGAGGTATGCAGTGGTCCTCTCTACCTTTATTTGGTGCTTGCACGCTCTATAAGGCAGAGTGCTGACGCTCTTGAGTTACTTGCAGCATCAGATTCTAGGGAGAAGCATGCATCGCTCCCGATGAAGGCGGGCATGAGGAGCCTCCTGTCCCACCTGTGCTTGCTAGAGATGACCGAATGGTGGAGGTACCATTGCCCTCTCCAACGCCGGTAGGTGATGCTGTGAAGGTGGAGGTGCAGTTGCCTTCCCCGACCCCGAAAGGTGATGCCATAGAGTCGGCTGGAGTTGCTCCAGGTAAGGAGTCAAGATTTGTCTCCTTCTTTTTGTCAGGTTTTCACCTTGTTTGTCGAAGGAAGCCTTGTATGTGTTACTGACTCCCTCGTGTATTTGTTGGAACTATGCATGTTCCACTGGAGTGCTGGCTGCATCCGGAGACCTCTCCCTGGATTTACGGGTGGAGTGGCCTCCATTCGCTTCTCCACCAGAGCCGTTGTTGGAGGCAAGTGCAAGTGCCGCCCTGCTCCAGTGGGCGCGAGTCTACTCACAGAGCGAGCCCCGCCCTTCTCCGAAGGAACTGAGGAAGCGGCTACGAGAGTGCACCCAGGGCTATCACGCACTCGGATTCCCACGTGAGCTTTGGATGTCCGGGTTGGCTGGGATCTGGGGGGAATACCTACGGCTCCGTGAGGTTCAGGCGCAGAGGGCTCAGAGGCTGGCGGCGATCCGGGAGGCGCAAGAGCAGCGGGCTAGGCTTGTGTCAGCCATAGCTGAGCAGAGGAGCCACGCCGAAGCGATCGCGTCAGCATCTCAGGAGCGGGCCGCAGAGCTGAGGGAGGTGGAGAGCCAGGCTGAGGCCTTGAGGAAGGCTTGGGAGGAGTGGCAGGAAGTCACCGAGGGCGTCCGAGCTGAGTGGCAGCCGGCTGAGACCACAGCTGGAGCCAGTGCCCTGCTCTTGTCCACTTTGGAGGCAGAGCCTGCAGTAGCAGACTTTCATCTTGCAATGCTAGAGGGGACTGAGCCGGAGCCCTGATTGTATCTTCCCCCCCCCTTTTTTTTGTCTAGAGTGTATGGATTTTGTTACCCCAAGAGCATGTCTTGGGCTCTTTTTACAGAGTATTAATGACAAAGTCCAGATCCTTTGTTTACTGGGTTGTTCCCTCCCTTCTTTGATGGAATGGAATGATGCGTGTGAATTGACGACCATTTATTGTTAGTCGTGCTTGCTTGTCCTATGACACATCATCATGGGTGATAACAGGGATCGGTTTTAAGAAACCCGGTGTTAGAAGCTGGTGGTTGAGTGCTGAGTAGTAGAGAAATGAAAGGCTGTATGTGGGGGCTGATTCTCCTGGAGAATGAAAGCCCGCATACCGGAGAACCAACGTAGGTCCGTAAGAACGAGGCAACCTACGTGGTTTCGGGTTATAGCGGTGATTCCGAAGGGTATATATTGACCCTAGACTGGATGGTGGAATGTCAGCTAACATCTTGCCGTTAACCAAAGAATGGGATCTGTATGTGTCTGGGAGACTGGGGTTGAGCTGGCTAGATGGCCTAGGCAGACATAACGACCAAGACCGGGACTGGGAGAGGGACTAGAAATTGAAGTTGGGACTGTGACCGGGAATGGGGACTGGAGCTGAAGCCAGTTGGGTGCCCTAGAAAGGTGCAATGGTTGGGAACTGGAACTGAGTCAGATAGCTAGCCTGGGAAAGCGTTATAGCCGAGACTAGAAACTAGAGACTGGCGGCAGGCCTGTGAAGGCGTTGTAGCCAAAATTGGAAGCTGGGGACTGGCGGCTGGCCTGTGAAGGCGTTGTAGCCGAAGCTGGAAGCTGGAAACTGGCGGCTGGCCTGTGAAGGCGTTGTTGCCGAAGCTAGAAGCTGGAAACTGGCGGCTGGCCTGCGAAGGCATTGTAGCCGAAACTGGAAGCTAGAAACTGGCGGCTGGCCTGTGAAGGCGTTGTAGCCGAAACTGGAAGCTAGAAACTGGTGGCTGGCCTGCGAAGGCATTGTAGCCGAAACTGGAAGCTGGAAACTGGTGGCTGGCTTGTGAAGGCGTTGTAGCCGAAACTGAAAGCTGAAAACTGGTGGCTACCGACCCTCGAGGGTGTAGTGCCTGCCATTTTTATGACGAGATGTTGAGCTTACCATCGGGGCGTGTCGTAGCCGGTGGCTTTGTAAGTGAAGAGTGGAGAGGAAGAGAGTTTTTTTTTCTCTTTACCAACCCTACCACCCTTGCGGGTTTTCGCCTGGGATGGCCCCCTTTAGCTTTTTCCGGTGCGCCCTCATGGGTTTCCACAGGCGCCCTTTCGGGTTTTCACCTTAGCTGGGTTGGTGGCAATTTTAGCCCCCAGTTGCCTCATAGAGGGAGTTGACTGAGGCCACTGGGGTATCTCTATTTTTAACCCAATTTTTTTAATATATATTTTTTGAGACTGTCGTCCATAGCATGTTGCTGTCAGGGGACGTAACCTGAGGCTGGAAGGTGTGGATAGCCGAATATTTTGTCGACCATTCATAAGGGTTTTTTAGAAGTCCTCACGCCACGGTGGGGAAGGGCCACTTTGTCATGCAAGGTATAACTGGAGTTATAATTAGGGGATCTGAGATTGTATGGGGAGACTGGAATTCTAATGAACTGGAAGGCTCTAGATTTGCAGGATATGTGGGATGTAAGGGCAGATGATGATAGATGTCTGGGGATGTATCAAGATATAAGTTTACTGAGACGGTGACTGGAAGATTGACTGTCACAGGGACTGGTTGAACTGTGGTGTTGAGGTAAGGGCCGAAGGTTGGCCAAACTGGGCTGGAATAATGCAAGGTTAACGGGGGATTGGAGGGTTCGCGCCGAAGCAGTGTGACCGGATTGAAGACTGGGTCTGGATGAGGCTAACGGCCCACCAAGGAATAGGTGGGAGGCCATTCTGACTGGTGGGGAGAAGAAGATTTTCTCATTATCAGCTCTACCGCCCTTTCGGGTTTTCGCCAGAGCCGACCCCCTTTAGCTTTTTCCGACGTGCCCTTACGGGTTTTCACGTCGATGGGTTTCCCAATTTTGCCTGAGGTGCCATTTCGGGTTTTCACAGAAGCGCCCGTGCCCCCGTAGTGACGGGAATAAGGGCAGGAGATCAGCCCCCGCGTATGCCTGGCGGTGATTCCGAGGAGCTGAACTGGCTGGTTGATTGGGGATTGTAGACTGGAAGGATTGGCCGGTTATATCCTTCACGGGGAAGGACCGACCTTATTAGTAGTAGCTGGGACGTGCGCCTTACCCCGGCTGGCGCGCAAATTCATGTTCCGGTGCATAATATAGCTTCATGTGTTTGACGTTGAGAGGCGGGAATGGTCTATGACCTTTGTGATCAACAACCGTGTATGCCCCACCCTCATAGACATTCTGGATGATGTACGGACCTCGCCAATTTGGCTGTAGTTTTCCACTGGAGTGCCCTGCCATGACCTATTTTTCTTTGATCACGATGAGGTCGCCTTGCTTGAAAGCTCGCTGCTTGACGAGCTTATCGTAGGCCCGGGCCATGCGATCCTGGTATACCTGCAGGTGTTTGTAGGCTTCGAGTCACTTTCCTTCGAGATCGGCGAGCTCTTCTAGCCTTCTCTAGTACTCCTCTTCATCCGAGCCGGCTAGGTCGGTGTGGATGGCCACACGATAAGAGGCCAACTAGACTTCGATGGGGATAACTGCTTCTGCCCCGTAAGCAAGGGAGAACGGCGAGCATCCCGTGGGGGTTTTGTAGACCGTCCGATAGGCCCATAATGCTTCGAAGACCTTTTCACCCCAGTCACGTTTTCGGTGGCTAACCATCTTAGCCAGGAGCTTACAGAGGGTTTTGTTGAAGGCTTCCGCCAAGCCATTAGCCTGGGTGTTGTAGACCGAAAAGGTTCTCCAGTCGATGTGAAATTTTGCCTCCAATTGGTATACGGCCTTATTTCTGAATGGTGTCCCATTGTCGGACACTATGCGACTGGGAGTACCGAATCGGTATATGATGTTGTGCCTGACGAATCTGGTAACTACCTCGCCGGTGACCTCTCGTAAGGGTAGAGCCTCCGCCCAATGAGAGAAATAATCAGTGACAGCTAAGATGTATTTATGGCCCTTGGAAGATGATGGGAAAGGCCCCGCAATGTCCATGCCCCACTCAGCGAATGGCCAAGTGGGGGCTATAGGAAGCAGTGGGTTGGGAGGTCTTCTGGGTAGTGGGCCAAAGGCTTGGCATTGGTGGCATGTACGGGCATATTGGACACAATCCACGTACATGGTTGGCCAATAGAAACCCTTGAGCTTGATGTTATGCTTCATTCGGTCTCTGGCCTGGTGTGCGCCGCACAGCCCGGAGTGGACTTCCTGCATGACGGCTCGAGCCTCCGCGAGGGAGACACATCTCAAGAGAATTGACCTGTCCTTCTCGTGGACGAGCCTATACAGGGAGTCACCGATCAACTCGTAAGAGGTTGCTCGGCGGAGTAGCTGGACCCTTTGAGCTCGGTCAGGAGGGAGCCACCCTTTCATGAATTTGATGATGGGCGCACGCCAATCGTCCTCTTAGGGAGGCGTGCTCTGGTCAAGGTCATGGACCTCGTAAATGGTGAGACCGGTGTTGCCTTCGAGTGAGCTCGGCATCAGTCTTCTATGCTTGATGACGATGTCGACCTCGCGCTCGGGTGGAAGCTTGATGGCCGTGGCCAATTTTGCCAAGGCATCCGCCTGAGCATTGCTGCTTCTGGGAATGTGATCTATTTCGAAGAAATAGAACTTCCGGGTTAATCTGGTGACGGCTATATGGTATGGAACCAATTCTGGCTTCCGCACATCGTAAATGCCGAGGACCTGCCGAACTATTAGCTGGGAGTCCCCGTAGGCTTTGAGGCATTTAATGCCCATGTGGAGAGCCATCTGGAGCCCAATGAGTAAAGCTTCATACTCGGCCTCATTGTTGTTCAGGGACTTCATGAGGGTGCAAGAGTTGTATAAAACTCCGCCCCGAGGAGTCAGAAAGACAATGCCAGCACCTGCCGTAGTAGCTGGATCTTGGTTGCTCCGTGTGATCCCTCAGGAAGCACCGTCAAAGTAGAGCTCCCAGCAAGGCGCGCTGGTTGTGAGAGCGCTTGGCTACCAATAATGCAAGACATCTCCGCTCTGTTCAACTGGTTGTTGTGATTGAGAAACAAGGGACTCCTCGTCCGGGAGCTCCGAGTTGAAGGGTGAATTGTCTGGCACTAGATGGGCTGCCAAGAATTCAGCCATACCTTGTCCCTTGATGGCTTTCCTGGGGACATAAGTAATGTTGTATTCCATCAACAGGAGAGCCCACCTCCCCAATCTACCTGAGAGGACAGGTCGCCGAAGGAGATACTTCAAAGGGTTGTGCTTGGATATAAGCTCGACTTGATGAGACAGGAGGTAATGCCACAGCTTCTTAACTGTGAACACCAGTGCCAAGCAAAACTTCTCCATAGGGGAGTAGCAATACTCGGCACCGATTAGCTTCCGGGTGAGGTAATAGAGGGGCTGCTCTTTACCTTCTTCATTGATTTACGCCAACAAAGCTCCCAGCGAAGCGTCCATGGCAGCGATGTAGAGGACGAGGGGTTTACCCTTGACTAGTGCCCTCAGAACTGGGGGAGTGAGAAGGTACTCCTTGATTTGCTCGAAAGCCGCTTGGCATTCCGAGTCCCATGTAAATGGGGCGTCTTTCTTCATTAGCTTGCTGAAAGGTGCGCACCGACCAGAGAGGTTAGAGATAACCCTCCGAATGTAAGTCAGCCTCCCTTGGAAGGACCTGAGTTCGGTGATTTTGCTGGGTGGTGGGAGTTCCCGGATCGCTTTGATCTTGTTGGGATCCACCTCAATTCGTTGGTACCTGACGATGAAACCGAGAAATTTGCCACTGGATACGCCAAAGGCTCATTTCACGGGGTTCATCTTGAGCCCATATTGTCAGAGACGCTCGAAGACTTGGTGAAGGTCGCGCAGATGGTCTTCTCGCCTTTTAGTCTTGACGATGAGGTCGTCGACATAGCATTCTACGATGTTATGCAGCATATCATCGAATATTTTGGTCATGGCCCTTTGGTAAGTGGCGCCGGCATTCTTCAAACCGAAGGGCATGCGCTTGTAGTTGAAAATCCCCTTAGGGGATCTGAAGGCCGTATGGTTCTTATCTTTAAGGGACATCTGAATCTGGTTACAACCGGATGACCCATCCATGAAAGATAAGACTTCATGGCCGGTGGTCATATCGACCATTGTTTCTGTGATTGGAACTGGGAAGTCGTCCTTCGGACAGGCTTTGTTGAGGTCCAAGAAGTCAACACAGATGCGGACTTGACCAGTTTTTTTCTTGACTGGGACTATGTTGGCGAGCCAGATTGGGTAGATGCACGGCTCGATGAAGTCGACCTCCACCATTTTATGGACTTCGACCGAGACCTGGAACTCCAGCTCATGGCGCATGCGCCGTTGTGGTTGCTTGACCAGAGCGACTGATGGAGAAATAGCTAGATCGTGCTCCGCTACGGAGGGGTCTAGCCCTGGCATCTCCTTGTACTTCCAGGTGAAGCAGTCTTTGTATTCTAGCAGGAGTTGCTTGTAGTCCCGCTTCTCTGCCTCGATGAGAAGAATGCTGACGAATGTAGGCTGAGGGGCTTCATCGTCGCCCAGATTAATATCCATGAGATTATCGATGGTCGCCTGGCCGCCGTCCTCCAGCTCGGGAGGAGCGGGTTGGAAGTCGATGAAATCCTCATCATCAGTGTCGGCTTCGGGTAACTCGAGGCCGTCGACTAATGCTGATGGGACTGGAGAGTGGTTGTTGTCGGGATCCACTAGGGATCCATCTGGGCCGCCGGCTTTTGGCCAGCAGTCATAAACCAGAGCTGCTGAGGTCTCCCCGGGGTTGCCCGGCGAAGCGGACAATCTTTCACAGCTAGGACCAGCAAGATCCCCCCCTTCAGGAGGGTTTATTATACCGGGTCGCTCGACTGGCTGAGAGACCGGAGGGGCTTCTTCTGTCCCATTATCTTTGTGAGGAGGTGAAGAAGGTCCCCCGATGGCCTAGGCCGGGGTTCTAGCTTTGGCGGAGATCGGGATCATAATTTCCTCTCCTTCATCCCCGGAGCTATTGAATTTGCCTTCGACTCTTGTTCTGTCGTCGGCTGGTAGTGCCAAGCCTATGATGTTAACTGCGTAGTGGACGCGGAAGTCCAGGTCCTGGTCGTAACCAAGTCCCCTGGTATCCTTATGGAAGGACGGGGGTTGCCCCCAGCCCTGGGAAGGGTCCCACAGTTGACGGAAGTATCTTTGTTGGGCAGGAGTCTGCCACAGGGGAATGTGTTACTTCAAACACATTTCTTGAATATGCGGTGATAGGTCACCCCACACCAGAACTGCTTCAGGGGTATCATCGGCTTGCCAAGACCAGCCGAAGTCATCATCTGGCGGGGCTTGAGGGACCATGTCTCCTTTGTAGAAGACAATGGGTTTGTCCCTGTTAGCCTTCTTCTTGTTCTAGCGTTGTCGTCTGAAGGTGACAATAAATGTTGTCAGTGACTCGACGCTGTGCTCCTCGGATGCGCACGAGAGCTGGATGCAGTCTGGTGGCAAGCATATACTCTTGCCAATGGCTCGACTAATGAGATTAGCCTCGAAGTCGATCTGGCGCCTCTCAGTGCGATCTGAGGTTGACTTGGAGTCAAGGCGCATCCGGTGAAGCTTGGCCTTCTCCTCGTCGATAGAGAAGAGATCATCGTCATCTTCCTCTGAGAGCCAACCGTTGCTTTTGCTCTTAATTATGGGGTAGGGACTAATCCCCTTGAAATAGAGCGCAGCATCGGCTAGGTTGCACTCTGTCGGTGTGAACGACGACAGGTCTGCAAAGACCTTATGTTGCTCTCCGTCCTTGGCATACTTGATGCATTGGTGGAGAGTCGATGGGACGACCTAATTTTCATGGAGCCAGGGTCTGCCCAGTAACATCTTGTAAGATGAGTTGGAGTCGATGATGTAGAATGTCACCTTAGAGGTGAAATCATCGAGCACCAGATCGACGTCCACCCGGCCGAGGACGTCCTCAGTGTTCTGGTTGAAGCCGGATATCTTGACTACTTGGACCTTCTGGAGGAACGGGGTCAGATATAGAGACTTGAATGTCTTGAGCGGCATGATGTTGACAGTGACACCAGTGTCCACTAGGATCCGGTTCACATCGTGCCCGTTGATTTTTGCCTTCATGTAAAGAGGACGGTTGTGGCACGGAGGAGAAAGCAGCATGTCTTTCTCCGTGAAGGTGATAGTGGCTACGAAGGCTCCATAGGCAGCCGCCTTCATTCCCGTGGCATGCGTTTCATAGACTTCTGGCTCTTGGAGTATTTTGATAAGGGTTTCCCTTAGGTCTTTACTCCAAGCGATGGCCTCCCAGATTGAAAAGCTGGCAGGGAAGCGTTTCATCTGGTGGAGGACCTTCCGGTCAGTTCGGGCTCGAGCGTGCCCCGGAGAGGGTAGTATGTCAGGTTGAACCTTCTGTGAGCTGCCGTGCTATTCCCCGTTGGGGAGTTGCACTGCCTTGCCCTTACCACCGAGATTAGATTGGCCTTGATCACCAGCGGACTCTTGGAACATTGAGGCCAGTGACGGCTCTTCTGGATGTGACTGGCAGACTGGTTCATCCTTGCCGGACAGTCCCGCTTGCTCTGCTGTAGAAGTTGGTACTGGTGCAGGGGCTGGGAGGATAGAACTAGCCTGTTCGCTGCCATAAGGATCGAAGATACCGGGTTCACCCCGAATTTATACTCCCGGAATAGGAGCTGGTTCCTCTCCTTGAAAGAGGATGGTTCGCTCCGGATCGAAGGTGGATGGAGAGGTGGGTAGCTTGGGGATTCTGCCACGGCCTCTGCCACGTCCCCGGTCATGACCTCGGCCACGACTGATGTGTTCTGGAGCTAGCTGTAGCCCAAGAGGGGTAACAGTTTTTTGTCTTGTCTGGGAGGCCATTGGCTCGCCTTGCCGAGAAGCATTGATATTGTCAAGAGGTGGTATGGCCACCATGTTGCAGGTGCAGCGCTGAAGCATTTCTTCCAGCTGCTCTGTGGTGATCTCCTTGTCTTTATAACACAAGGAGAGCTCGTCAGGGATCACGAGTCTTTCTTCGTTCTTGAGCTTTTGGATCATCTCTTGGACCTAATTTCTGAGGTGGGCTCGTTTCTGCATCTCTTCCCATGGGATGTAGCTATCGAGTGGGAGAGCCCTAGTAGGACGAGGAGGAACGTATTCCTCCATGTCATCAATGAGCCGTTGAAGCTTTTGTAGAGGCGTTGGCTCGGCCGGAAATTACAAGGCGACTGCTTGTTCAGCTTGTTTCTAGAGCAGCCTTCTGAGATTCTTCCTCCTATTTTTCTCTTGTCTCTTGGCGATAGCCGTCTCCAAGGGAGTAGGAGGGAGAGGTGCTGGAGCCGGAGCTAGCAAATTCTGATGAGGATATCTCTGAGCTGATGCCTTTGCAGGGCGAGGTCGATGACTCTTTTTTACGCAGATTTCAATCCAGGCACCTTCCGCTTATTGTATCTGGAAGGTGGCATTGATCGCCTGCTCGATCTCCTCGAGCGACAATTCCTGGTACGTTGGAATGCTGGGACTGGCATCCGAAGACGTATGTGCGGTTTGAAGCCTTACCCACGATGGCGACGGGATCCTACAAGGAGTCGGTAGGCTAGTGCTGGCGTCCGAAGACGTATGCACGGTTTGATGCCTTAGCCGCGGTGGCGACGGCTTCTGTTGAGAGGCAGACATAGAGATGCACTGGTCATCCCATTCTTTAGCCTTGCCTTTGTAACCATGACGAGACCTAGGCCTAGCGGTGATTGACGGCATTGCAAGACGTTGTGGCTCTGCACAGTTATCCCGGCCCTACGGAATGCATGAGCCTTGTGGCGGTGGACCCGCCACTTGAAGCAAAGCCGCTGAGGACTCCGAAGATGTCTTTTTTGTACTCCGAACTATGTCAATAGGTAGGTGAGATAGACTCGATGGCCCCTCCGCTGAGGAGGTGCACCGAGGTTGAGGCGAGGCCTCACCTTGCTTTTGCTTTCCATTCCTATCCGCGGCTGCCGGTGGCAGAGGTAGGACGGGAGGAGGACGAGAAAGAGTTGAGGAGCCCATCATCGACTCGCCCACTAGAACGTCCTCTCGACTGAGAAGGACCCGGAGGAGCCTGGCAGTGTCTTCTTCAGGAAAAGGGAGAGACTTTAGCTCCCACTTGGACCGCCATTGCACAGCCGATACGGCTGGGGTTGGCTGGCTGGGTGCTGATGTCTGAGAGCCCGAAGGGGCCGGAGGAGCAGGGGCATGAATGACGTTGACCGAGAAGTTGGTCGGCCCCATCTCTTGACTGGTATCCCGCTCTCTACGCCTTCGTAACCGCTCGAGCGCTTCTTGATTGTCGGTCCGAAACTATAGCCATTCTAGAGGATGCTGGTAAGGCATCCCGTGCCCATTCTCTCGAGGGGAGTCTGGCCGCTCTGACGCACTCCTGGCAATGCTCAGGGTTTCTTCGATAGCTTGCCGAAGCCTGACAAGTGACATGGAGTTCCTCTCCGCATCGATCTACTCCCATTGGATCTGTTCCTGGATGAGGTGTTGAACTTCCTCACAGGACTCGCTCGGGTGGTAGATTCTGGCGTGGAAGGGGCAGTACTGGGGGTGACTACGATCCCAATGGGTGTAGTCGGTAGGCGAGTCGCGGGGCATGATTTGCCTCCTCTCGATGAGGATATCGAAGAGTCGCTCGGTTCTCTCCCTGGGGAAGGAGAGAGGTCTCCGATCATGCTAGGGCCTCCACCCTGGGTACCTGATCGAACATTCCCTTCGATTGGTGCCGGGCTCCTCTGACTCATCGTCAGAGAGAGAAATAATGCGGCCATCATGTAGATGACATTGGCCAAGGGGTGAGCCACATGTGCTGCCTTAGCTGGCCTGGCCCACGTGTGTGGTTGCGGGGGATCGATGAGACCGCTCTTCATTTTGACGAGACCGTCTCGGATCAGCTTCTGTGCTTGAGTCTTGAAGACGTAGCAATCTTCAATTGAATGACCCAGCATGCAATGGTACAGGCAGTAACTTGGATCATCGATCTTCAGGGCCTCATCTGGCTTACGGATTTTTGGCAGTTCGATGATCTTATGGGCCATGCAGAGGTCGAAGAGCATCTTTGTATGTTCCTTCTTGAAGGAGAAGGGCGTCTTCATATGCTCCGAAAAGGAAGGAGCAGCCGGCTTATCCGCTGGCTTTTTGTCAGTGCCACTGGACTCAGCACCTTTATTGGCCTTGGCGGCAGGGGTGAACTTTATAATGTTCACCTCCTTGCCAGACTGGCGTTCTCGTGCTTGTTTACGCTTGGCTGCGGTGTAGCTCGGGTTATCGGTGAAGAACATCTCTATTTCGGCGATCGCTGAGTTGAGTTGGTCGAAGCCTTTAATATTGGTGCCGAGAAGCTTTTCCCTGACCTCAGCCGCCAGACCTCGATGACATATGGTGATAGCATCCTCTTGGATAGTTGGATTGACACACCTCATGCTGAGGTCTCTCCATTTTTTGATGAATTCGAGGGCGCTTTCGCCATTTTTCTGTCGAAGAGAACAAAGTTCGGCTGGGGAGACCTTTCACTCGACCCTTTGGAAGCGGTTGAGGAATTTCTTATGGAGATCCGCCCAGTCGACGACTGAGTTAGGCTTCAGGCGGAAGTACCATTGGAAGGCCGTCCCCGTAAGTGAAGTGGCGAAGTAGCGGAGGAGATACGATTCATCCAACGCTAACTCGCCCATGGCTGTAACATAGTAGGCCAAGTGTTCATGTGGTGATCCCTGCCCGTCGAACTTTTGCGGCTTCGGGGGCTTGGAGTATTCTGGGGGAAGCTTCTTCAACTAGTGGTGAAGCGGGTAGGGTACACTGTAGAGATCCACCGTGACCGCCCCTTCACCATACTAGGCGAGCTTTGTCTTGACAATGCACTCAATCATCTTACGTTGTGCCAAGAGATCCCCCGGCACTGGCGTGTTGGAGGCTGGTGGTTGAGTCTCAACCAGGGTGAGCCAAACCCAGTCGCCAATAGGGTTCGGGCAATCGCCGCTGAGGCGTTTGTAGCATCGCGGGCCGCAGGGGGTACCGGTGCCTCGGCTTGTCAGGTTGATACGGATGAAGGTCTCGTTCCTGGAGGAGGTTCTGCAGGAGGGCCTTCAGATGCTGGTTCTCCTTCATGAGAGTGTCGAGAGTCACCTCTTGAAGTTCGTTCGCAGGAGGGTCGTTGTTGACCGGCTCTGCGTTGATAGGAGGGGCACGATCTTCCACCGGGACCTCTTCTGCGCGTTTTGACGCTTGCGGTCCGGTAGAAGTACCGATGTGACCTGTTGGGGGAGGCGGCAGAGCCGGGTGGCGTGGCCTCCTGAAGTGGGACAGAGGCTGGTTCAAGTCGTCAGACTGGGTGTCTGGCTGGTGTCCGGTGGTGTAGCACGCGAACACTCGAACCGCATCATTGATGAACCGGGCTGTCCGCTTCCTTTGCTGGTGTTGCTCGGGGCTGACATGCGTCCCTAGTCTATCAAAGATCGAGATGCGTTGCGGAGGGGGCTCACTCCCGATGTCAGCCGGAGGAGAACCCTGAACAGGTTGCTGGAGGGCCCGGGGATGGGCTCGCCTTTGCCTCTGCCCACTTGTGCGGGGGACATTGGACGACTGGGCATCGTCAGACTATGCTACTGTAAGGCCAGCCGCATTCCGTCTGGCGCCGCGTCTGAGTGCTCGAAGGGGGTTGGTGATCCACGCCCTCTGAACAACTTGAGCTTCTTTTGGGGTGACCCAGATTCTTCTCAGGTCAGGTTGCTGGTCTCCTTTGTCGCCGCCTTTCCGACGAGCTATCTTGGGAGACCGTGTGCCTAGCTGCGGTGGGTGCCCCCAGGCTGCTGCCGAGGAACCCGCTCCTTTGAGCTCACCCCGTCCTCTCGTATTTGACACAAGAGGTCAAAACGATTGGAAGTGGGGATAGTGGGAATGGCCCATTCCTGGGGTATGATTGGTTCACCCCCGTCGAGATGGATCCGTAAGTCGCTGACAAGGACCGTCTTGTCGCTGGTTGCAGCAGCGAGTCACCTGCCTCTGCGTCCATGGTGACACTTCTTCTGAGGAGCTGAGGAAGACTCCGCCCCAAGATGGTAGACTGAGAAGATATGGCCCGGAATGACCAGCAACATGAAGCCGTCGGTCCGAAGTGTCGGGATTGGCCCCCAGGGTAAGTAACCCACACCGGGAATCGATGGCTGGGTGACTCGGGTGTAAGCCTTCGCCAGCACCGATAGGATTGTCGCCGATGCTCGCGATGACGTTCTTGCATCGGGAGGCGACACCGTCGGAAGTACTAGGGTGCCAACGCCCCTAGGCCGAAGACCCATGGTAGGTGCCGGCGTAGTCTGGGCTTGGGTCGGGGGACCCGAGGAAGGTGCTGAGAATCGTTGCCCCCTAGGTGGAAGACCCACCTGGAGAGCCGATTCAACTGGAGCTCGGGACCGGGGCACCGAGTGTGACACCGGAGAGCCGCAAACTCGGGGCTGTGAGCTCGTGTTGAGTGTCGGCCTTGCCAGGATCCGAGGTCGGAAACCTGATGCAGATGCTGGGGAGCCGTAGACCCGGGGCTGAAAGCCCGTGTCGGGTGTCGGCTTTGCTGGAGCTCGGAGTTGAGGACCCGAGGAAGAGGCTGGGAAGCCATAGACCCGGGGCAGGGAGCCCGTGTTAGGTGCTAGCTTGGTTGCGGCTTGAGGTTGAGGACCCGAGGTAGGTGTTGTGATAGTGACCGAAGTCTGGGGCGCGGGGCCTGTGTTGGAGATTGGACGGGGTTGGCCTTGGGAACTGGCGTTCACCAGGGCCGACATTGATCTGGGGGAACTGTAGGGGCCTGCAGTGACAGTCCGGCACCCGGCACTCAGGCGGGACACAAGAGCTGGGGGTGCGCATGGCGCATTGGCCGCAGGGGCCACTAGAGAATCTGGAGTTTGTTGACAAGCAGCCACAAGGATCACACCCAGGAAGTAGGGCGATCCGATAATCGGGGTGAAACTGCCGAAAGTGATCGGCGTCGCCAAGTAGCCCACCCGGGCATTGGTGGTAATGACCTTGGGGCCGTAGGTAACAGCCGCCATGGTTGCAGGAGAGCTGAGTACTGCGGAGGTGACGGTCGCTGACAGTCGCCGAGAGTGGTCTGATGATCGGAACGCGAATCGGGAGCTGTTGGAGAACGCACACAAGTACCCTCCTCTGCCTCTCCTGTAAGGACATGGAAAGGGCACCGAGCTTTAGGGCTGGCACAGACTTTTCTTCAGCAAAAAGAAGGAAGGCGGGAGACGTCCCACCGGGCGTCCCATCCTCTCTGTTGCGTGGGTTTTTATGCCGATTAACCAGGTGAAGAAAGGGATACATCGGGGAAGAAAAATACGGGAGTTTGATGTATCTCGGGTATCCTCCTTACGGTTGCATGGCTCTCACTGTGGTATCGGGTACTCTCCTTTCAAGGAAAGTCGGGAAGGGTCGAGTGGCACGGCAGTGTCGGGATAAGGGTTAACCGGATATTGTGCGGGCGTGCCATTCGATCTCTCGATAATCACTCAATGAACCAGGGGTTGACCGGGAAGCGCCACCAGGGCGCGGCATGTGGGCTCGGGCGATCGGGTGACATGTGGAGAGAAGGGGTTCCATGGGTGCGAGTGCGTAGGCGATTGCGGGAATCATGTACATGACGTCTTTCCCCACCGGTTGCAAGCAACCGATGTTTATTTACATCGGATTGAATCTGAATACCTTCGTTCTAAGCTGAAGAGAAGTCTGTATATGTGTCTGAAGCCGTGGGTGGAGGGCTGTGTTAGGGTGCTAGGCCCGGATACAGAGGGGGGGTGAATGTATCCTGGTACGAAAAATGCCCAAATAAAAAACTCAGATGCTAGGCAAGTTCCAGAATTAAGCTAATTCGATTGAACATAATAACAAGCAGTAGGAGCATGCCTATCCAAGCAACTAGCGGAAGCAAGTCAAGCAATCAAACCACTGCTCAATAGATTTTTTAGGTGGTTCGGTCCTCCAGACCTACATCCACCCCTTACTCCCAACCGGAGTGAGGCTTCACTAGCAAATGCTTGAACCAAACAGACTCAGTCTGTGAACAAGGTGCTGCCACACAGCTTGACCAGGGGAACAACCTCCCCTCTTCCTCCCAACCGGAGGGACACCCCAAGTGACTCCCAGCCACTTGGAAACCAGAGACCGAAGTCTCTCTTCCTCCAGACCGGAGGGACCCCTGGACTTGCTAGCCATAAGCCCAGAACCGGAGACAAGTCTCCCTTCTCCTGAATCCACAGGAGGAACCCGATCCCCAGCAGGGAAATTGGAAGAGCAAGGCTAACCAAAGAAACAAAAGAAAAAAATAAAGAAACATAAAAAGCACAGCAACAAAAGCTGGAAATGAAACACAAAAGATGTAGCTCTCAATGAGCATAGTCGTTCTGGATTTGATCCACGAACAGACTGAACTGATCTTCAATAGACTCTCTCCTCCTCTTCTTTTCTTCCTCTTCTTTCTGCTTCTCTTTCTTCTCTCTTTCTTCTCACTTCTCACGAGCACTATCTCTCTCTTTTCCTTCTTCTGCTCTCTTTTCTTCTTCTTCTCTATTCTCTGTATCGTGGAGGCACTCTCTGCTCTTCAACTTTTCTCGATGGCTCTCTGCCTTTTTTATCTCACTCAGCCGATGGAGGAGACTCCATATATATATCAACAGTAGGCAGCTAGGGCTTATGCTCTTTTCGATTCCCGCCCAAGCTTCAGTGGTCCATGTGTCAGCATTTCAGCCTCTAGGATCACGTGCAAGTCTTGATGGCCTCATCCATTAAACCTGTTAGATAATCAGTTGAATAACCTGTCAGTTAATCAGTCGAAGACAGTATCAGATGATGTATAGACTTGAAAGTTAACTGAGTGTACAGACTTCGTGTGAAGTAAGAGTGTATAGACTTGAAGCTTGATATCGAGTGTATAGAGTTGAAGCTTATCAAACGAATGCATAGACTTCATGTTAGCGAACGAGTGTATAGACTTAGTTGAGTGAGCATGCAGTGTACATACTTGAAACCCTTCAGCAACCTGAGTGTATAGACTTAGTGTTAACGTGCCAGAGAAACCAGTGTACAGACTTCATGTTGTACAGACTTGATGTTGATCAAAAGACCTTTGGACATCAGCCCAAGGCGTCAACGCTTCCATCGTGCAGCGTCGCCTCAGCTCCTCAAGCGAGATGCTCACGCCCTTGGCAACTGGCCAATGCGTCAACGCATCCAGTGTCAGCGTCGACGCAGTGAACAAGACAGAAAGCGAAAGACGCACAATTGCGTCTACGCAGTAAGCCAAGTGCGTCAACGCACTAAAAGCACAGAACCCATGAAGACAGACAGGCTGTACAGACTTTGATTGTTAGGGCCAATGTATAGACTTGTAAGCCCATGTGGATGTATAGACTTGACTGAGTGAAGTCGATGTACAGACTTGCCTATGCGAAGCCACTGTACAGACATTGAAAACGTGAAGCCAGTGTACAGATTTGATGAAACAAAGTCCAGTGTATAGACTTGGTGAAATGAAGTCCAGTGTATAGACTTGGTGAAATGAAGTCCAGTGTATAGACTTGCAGATGCGAAGCCGATGTACAGACTTAGAAGGATTTGAACGGGAGAGTGTATGGACTTGGTTCCTGTAGCAGTGTATAGAGTTGAAGGTCTGAAGGCGATGTGTAGACTTGGTGAACAATGCAACAGTAATCGGATGTATAGAGTTTTGGTGAACAATGCAACAGTAATCGGATGTATAGAGTTGAAGTTTAGACAACCTAGTGTATAGACATGAAGCTTGACAATCCAGTGTATAGACTTCAGTTAAGTGCATTGGTTGTACAGACTTCAATTAGAAGATGCCCGATGTACAGACTTGGAAATGAGACTCCAATGTACAGACTTGCAAAAGCGAGCTATTGTGCCAATGTGTAGACTTCACGCTGTATAGACTTTCCAAAGAGAACGTAACGCTGTACAGACTTGAGGCTTTGAACGTTGAAGGCACAAGACGATGTACAGACTCAGATTCTAGACCAGTGGCTGTACAGACTTTGAAAGAGGACCAATGTATGGACTTCAGGTGAAGATCAATGTATGGACTTGTGAACAACCGATGAATGAACTGAGGGGTCGACCCATCAGCACAAGGGGTCGACGCACCACAGACCAGACCAATGAATAAATGTAGCAAAGTTAAAGAGGCACCAAGCGTCAACGTATTACCCAAGCAGCGTGGACGCAGCAGATCAAATTTTTCTTACTGCTACCTCTGAAGTGCCTTGGCAGCGTCGACGCTGCAGTATCAAACTGCAGTCTAAAGAGCAATAGTAACATGACTGAACATAATCAAATATGCAATGCCATATCAGAACTTATGAAGAACTGCATTATGATCAGAAAGTGAATAATAGCATGATGACTCACACAGCAAGATGACTCATAGTGAATAACTCACCTCAAAGATCAATCATCAAAACCACCATTGAAACCATCATCAAAACCACAGGGGCACCACAATCTCCCCATTTTTGATGATGGCAACACTACACAGTGAGTCAAACTGATGACTCAAACTATTCTCCCCCTTTGACTTCATCAAAAAGAAAATAGTTTGAGAAATTAAAGCATGTATAAAAAAATCAGTCAATTTCTCCCCCTTGCAAGAACATGATTCTCCCCCTTTAAGAGTTTCTATGTAGCATGATGCATATGATATGGAAGCTCCCCCTCAATAAGTGGAATCTTATGAGATGAATGGGACGGAGATCATAGGGGCAAACAAGGACAAGTTCAGATCAATGAGCAGAAGAGGTTCAATTAGCAGATTTTTAAAGAAGCTCTAATCTCAGAAAGTTCAGTCAGATTTTCAGAGAGATATCAATCTCATAAATCCAAAACATAAGTTTTTCAAAGTCTTCCATTATAAGGGCTTATGAATGAGCTTTATTGAACAACATGGTTTAAACATGATGTATGTAGAGTTTATCAATAAAATTCTGTATTGATATCTAAAACTATGGTTTAATAAAAATGAACCAAGCCCTCATATTTATCTTGATAAATCTCCCTTTCTCTTACACAATCAAATTTATTGACTTCTTTCAGAATTACATGTATCAGTATTGAAATCAAGCAATTATAAAGTCATATGATTTTGTCTAGGGTTGAAGCAATTTGATTTTAGCATCAATATTCAGATATTTCAATTCGTTCGACAATTTTTCATGCTACAAATTTTACGAGCACTCTAGTTCAGTGCACACCTTGTAACTAGAGGATATACCTTGATCAGAGGCCAATATCCCTAAGCACTTAGTGTGACTAACTGTCATGCTTTATATGAATAGAGATAGCATTTACGATGAGTGAGTTGTATTTCTCAGTGTGCATGCCATTGCTCTGCCTGAATTTCAATTATTCTTAATCAGAGTTAACTGTGGTACCTCATGACACAGTCCTTTGGACATGTGTTTCTCAGTGACCAAGGTCATTGCTCTGACAGAAAATACCCTTTAGACATTTCAGAAAAATTCTTTTACTTCAAATCAATAACAATTTCATGTACTTAACCAAATAAAGTCATGTATTCAATAATGTAGATTTCAGAAGATTTTACAAGACACAGCATGAAACAGATGGTTAAGGTTTATTAAACATGCTTCAGATATTTTTAAGAGATTTTAAAGCCAAACTCATTGAATACATTAAACTTAAACCACATGAGTTATTTTAGTCATTCATAAAAATGTATAATAGAAGATTTCTAGTTCAAGAATTTTCAGATTTATGATCGAGAAAGTCCCATTGAAATCTTCATGAAAGACTGATAGAAATCTGAAGCCACATGATACCAATTGATAGGAGAGATTTTGAAGCTCAATGTTTTCAAAAATATGTTCAAGGTCTGTCAACAAAATTGATGGGAATCGACACCGAGCCAGTACCTTTTCATATTGCATTTATGTTCTTTTAGTTTGTGTTTATATCCTTGGGAAAGTATAGGCGCAATTGTACGGCTTTATAAGCCAATGCGTCATTCCCACGGATTGTGTGGGTTTCTATGTAATTTGTCAGTAGGACCATCAAGGGGGCCCTCAGCCCTCTCCCATTGGTCCATGTCACCTTGTGGGGCTGGTCAACTATCCTAGGTGGACATCTAGAATGGTGGACTGGTCATATGGACACATGGGGTTAAATGGGTCAAGATTCCATGGTTGGCCACCTACCCCCATTCAACCTTCTACTATATGGTCAAGGGGGCGCCCCTCTCCCCTTATTAGATTATTAATTTTTGTGTGTGATTCACACTTAATCCCAGCCCTTGATTCCCCTTCCCTAGATCTAAGGGTCCACATTGCATTTGATGTAAACCATATATAAGCTTGTATTTCAATGTGAAATTCAATGAAAAATCAGAATTTTTGTGTGTAAGCAAGGAGCTTGGTGCGCCCCTCTCTCCTCCCCTACTGTTCTTCCCTCCCCAACCTCAAGTTCTAGAGTGATTCTACCTTCTATCATCCCCTCTCAACCTCCGGTGATCGTCTGTGCCGCCGCCGCCGCCGTTCGTGCCGCCATCGAGCCGCCTCCGCAGTTCTGTCTTTGTCCGACCACAGCATCTTCCACGAATTGTCGGTCTCAGCCACGAGCTTGGATTGATCTGAATTTTTTATGGTGTGTTTAAACATTGCATCCCAAGATCCACCTAAAGGTTCACGCCAAAATTCCATCGTTTAGTATTTTTACATTTTCGTCCAACCTGTCATCCCAGATCTACCAGGTTTCTGTCTATAGTGACAGAACCTCTGAGTTCTCCCCCTCCGACCATCTTTTTTATTTGTCCAAATCCTCCCAATTTTACTGAGAGTTCTGTCCATCACCCCCTACTTCCATAAATTTACTTAACTTTTTATCAACCTTCTATCTATTTTTAGAAATTCGTGCTCTTCCTCTGATACAGTGTTTTTAGTCAGATCTCAGATCCGACCACCCTCCACTTCCAAAATCAGAACAAATCACCACCACCTCCAAATCCAGATCCAAAAATAGTCCTCGTTTCCCTGTTCGATTGCCTACAACCTTGCTGAAGAACACATCTTCAAATCGGACATCTACTTCACGGTCAAAGGCAATCAACAGGAAAGTTCTCTATAGATCTGAGTCTTCGGTTACTGTACAACGGCAGCATATAAAATTCTCCAACACAAAGTAAAAATCTGGTGAATTTTTCTGAAGGCCACTAGATTGCAGTACTTCGAAGCAGCTTGCCGACGGCTCTGATCTCGTCGCATTCTGACACCAGTGCTGATCGCAGCGTCCGTTCTCGCCGGAGCGTGCGCTAAAATACAGAACCGGCAGATTTCCGATCGGTTTTTCCGACCGGTGCCGAACGGAGCCGCCCGGCCTCCGGCCGGTGGACCAGCGTGCTGCCAGCCCGGGGAGCACTTCTCCATGTCTCCACTACAGCGGTACCACCGGGTCCCACACGGCCCCTCCGGACAGCACGTGGGCCCCACGGTCGTGAACACGCGTGTAGTCGAATCAACACACGAAGCTGCTCGTCAACCCGAATTCGGTCCTCTCGGGCCCATTTGTATAGCCCTTTACCTCCCTGCGTGGAGTGGGCATGTTCTCATTGCTGTAATTATTGTGTGTTAAGTTTCCCGGGAGTACGAATTTTCGGCCGGGTCCGTCTTCCCCACGCCGAGCGCGTGGAGGTATCGTTCTCGCTCCCTACACTCGGCATTTGCTTATTTTCATATATAATTATTTATGCCGCTGCTAGAGAGCATGCTTTAGGTCCGTTAGCTCGCTATATTATCATTCACCGCTGCTACGAGAGAGAGCGTGACCGTCCCGTGACCCGATCCGGGCACGAAAGTGCGAGCCGACCACCCTAGCTCTTGCCGGTTTCTCAACCGCGCACGTCCGACGCTTCCCTCGTTAAGGGACAATCGCGAGCTTGTCGTGTCCGTGGTCTCGTCCCGCATCAATTTGGTATCAGAGCGAGTTTGAGTCTAGGGTGTCCAAAAAAAAAGTGTCATTCATTAGTCATTTACGTCTAAGTCGTGTTTAGGGTCATCATTGTTTTAAAACAAATAAAAAAAAGTGTCTTTTTGCATTGCATCCCTTTACTCGGTATATCAAAAGGTGTTGTCCGAACGTTAGACTACGCCTATCGGGAAGGCCGCACACTTGCGCGAGTGACCTTCGGGTCGATTACCTCCGCCGCGTACCGTGTTTTGGTTAAGTCTAGGCACATCATTTTGCATTAGTGTGTTTTGCTTTAGTCGGCGTCTTCTAGTCGGTGTGTTTGCATGCCCACTCGTCGGGGTACTCAGTACTCACCCCCACCACCACCTATGGCCAACCCACGGGATACCTCGGGAGACTTCCACTCCCTACAAGAGGCGATGATGGCCATTATGACTAGGTTGGACCAATCCGATGCTAACTTTCAGACTTTCTCCGATAATATGGATGGTCGCCTTAGAGCCATGGAGGGGCGCTTGGAGACCTCCGACAGGTCGGTCCAAGACCTCGTTGGGCGGTTAGATAGGATGTCACACGGGGACCCTCCAGGGGCAGCCCAAGGCCCACCCGCACCTCCTCCCGCGGTGGCCCAAGTCCAACCCGCTCCCATGGCCCAAGTCCAGGCCGCTCCCGCGGCCCAAAACCAACCACCACAGGCTCCTCCACCCGCCCTTCCTCGGGTTCCCCAACTACCGCACCGTGACCTTGGTCTCGAGGACTATGGTTCTGACAATGCCTATGAGGGATATGGTCAACGCCGTCGTGGTTTTCAGCCACAACGAGATGAGCATGATGATCAGGTCCTTAAGACCGTGCGAGCGGACCCTCCCGCTTTTTACGGGTCTTTGGATCCAAAAGTCTACCTAGATTGTGAGTTCGGCATGGACCGTTACTTTGAGTGGTATGATATGTCGGAGCGTCGAAGGGTCCGATTCACCACCATGAAACTCATGGGGCAGGCACAAACCTATTGGAAGAATGTGGAGAGCCTGCTACTTCAGTGGCTAGAACCCCCGATCGACACATGGGCCGAGATGAAGAATAAACTTCGGCAAAAGTACCTTCCTCCCACATACCGCCAGCGACTCATCGATAGATGGCAAAGTCTTAGCCAGGGAGACCGGTCCGTCTCCGAATACATCGCGGAGTTTGATGAGTACTTTCTACGATGTGGTGTCACGGAGGAGAGTACCATGCCCGTGTCCCGCTTTCGACGTGGTTTGTGGCCACACTACCAGTATGAGCTTTTCCGCCGCAATGCCAAGACGTTGGAAGAGGCATACCAGGTTGCTCTCGAGATGGAGCAATTTGAGGGAGAGTTCGAGTCTAGCCATCGGTTGGGCCTCACCCCTCTCCGTAGTACCGAGCCCCGTCACTCCATAGGCCCACATCAGCGGCCTCCCATGGCTCGACCTCAGGAGCCCACCCGTTAGGAGCACTTCGCTCCACGGCCTCGTCCTCCTCCACCCCGGGATCTATTCCCACCCCAACCACCGGCACCCGTTGCCCGTCCCCCGGCTCCTATAGCCCGTCCTCTGGCACCGGCATCCCCTCCACTATTGTCCAAGGCACCTACATCTTCCCCTTTGCTGCCTACACCCCCTACCCGACGGGATGATAAGGGTAAGGCCCCTTTTATAGGAGAGAGTAGTCGGTCGAGAGTGCAGTGTTTCCACTGTCACGGGTTTGGCCACATTGCCAGCGAGTGTCCCGCTCGCACCACCCTAGCCCTAGGTGTTGGAGAATCCGTACCTCCCGAGCTTGAGTATGTCAATTACGTTGCCGATGAGACACTAGCCGATGAATACTATGCCTTGGGGGAAGAGCTGGGCGACTCTCCGGCCGCCCAGGATGCCGCCACATAGTGGGCTTGATGCTACCACCTTAGTCTCGAGTCGTGCATGAGTCAGTGTGTTTTCTTGTGTGGTTTGTTTGTGTGGTGTGTTTCGAGTCGATTGTTGTGTGTATTGCATGGTAAGTCTGCATGAGTCTTGTGCAAGCTCGTTGTCGGTCTCTTATGAGTAAGAGGTGAGTGGACTCACTTGATGAGTATGGGGTCGATTCTACATCTATACCCGGATCAGTCACCTATAGGGACTCAGCGGTGATTCCTAGTGAGTCTTTTAGCCGCTTCCCCTCCTTTTGAGAGTGCCCCACCCGAAGTGTCCACCTTCAGGCCATAGCAGTTTATGCATATCGAGTATATATGGAATGAGCAGGTGACGATCATTTGGAGTGGAGCGTACCCGCATTACTTGGCACGATGACGGATCCGCCGGAGTATTCGAGCATCCCTACCCCTACTCGACGGGGTCGAGTTCCTCCCACCCGGGGAGAGTTGATGGGAATCGACACCGAGCCAGTACCTTTTCATATTGCATTTATGTTCTTTTAGTTTGTGTTTATATCCTTGGGAAAGTATAGGCGCAATTGTACGGCTTTATAAGCCAATGCGTCATTCCCACGGATTGTGTGGGTTTCTATGTAATTTGTCAGTAGGACCATCAAGGGGGCCCTCATCCCTCTCCCATTGGTCCATGTCACCTTGTGGGGCTGGTCAACTATCCTAGGTGGACATCTAGAATGGTGGGCTGGTCATATGGACACATGGGGTTAAATGGGTCAAGATTCCATGGTTGGCCACCTACCCCCATTCAACCTTCTACTATATGGTCAAGGGGGCGCCCCTCTCCCCTTATTAGATTATTAATTTTTGTGTGTGATTCACACTTAATCCCAGCCCTTGATTCCCCTTCCCTAGATCTAAGGGTCCACATTGCATTTGATGTAAACCATATATAAGCTTGTATTTTCATGTGAAATTCAATGAAAAATCAGAATTTTTGTGTGTAAGCAAGGAGCTTGGTGCGCCCCTCTCTCCTCCCCTGTTGTTCTTCCCTCCCCAACCTCAAGTTCTAGAGTGATTCTACCTTCTATCATCCCCTCTCAACCTCCAGTGATCGTCTGTGCCGCCGCCGCCGCCGTTCGTGCCGCCATCGAGCCGCCTCCGCAGTTCTGTCTTCGTCCGATCACAGCAGCTTCCACGAATTTTCGGTCTCAGCCACGAGCTTGGATTGATCTCAATTTTTTATGGTGTGTTCAGCCCTTGCATACCAAGATCCACCTAAATTTTCACGCCAAAATTCTATCTTTTAGTATTTTTATATTTTCGTCCAACCTGTCATCCCAGATCTGCCAGGTTTCTATCTATAGTGACAGAACCTCTGATTTCTCCCCCTCCGACCATCTTTTTTATTTGTCCAAACCCTTCCAATTTTACTGGGAGTTTTGTCCATCACCCCCTACCTCCACAAATTTTCTTAATTTTTTATCAGCCTTCTATCTATTTTTAGAAATTCGTGTTCTTCCTCTGATACAGTGTTTTTAGTCAGATCCCAGATCCGACCACCCTCCACTTCCAAAATCAGAACAAATCACCACCACCTCCAAATCCAGATCCAAAAATAGTCCTACTTTTCTTGTTCGATTTCCTACAACCATACTGAAGAACACATCTTCAAATTCGGACATCTACTTCACGGTCAAAGGCAATCAACAGGAAAGTTCTTTGCAGATCTGAGTCTTCGGTTACTGTACAACAGCAGCATATAAAATTCGCCAACACAAAGTAAAAATCTGGTGAATTTTTCTGAAGGCCACTAGATTACAGTACTTCGAAGCAGCTTGCCAACGGCTCTGATCTCGTCGCATTCCGACACCGGTGCTGATCGCAGCGTCCGTTCTCGCCGGAGCGCGCGCTGAAATACCGAACCGACAGATTTCCGATCGGTTTTTCCGACCGGTGCCGAACGGAGCCGCCCGGCTTCCGGCCGGTGAACCAGCTTGCCGCCAGCCCGGGGAGCGCTTCTCCAAGTGTCTCCACTACAGCGGTACCACCGGGTCCCACACGGCCCCTCCGGACAGCACGTGGGCCCCATGGTCGTGAACACGCGTGTAGCCGAATCAACACACGAAGCTGCCCGTCAACCCGAAATCGGTCCTCCCGGGCCCATTTGTATAGCCCTTTACCTCCCTGCGTGGAGTGGGCATGTTCCCATTGTTGTAATTATTGTGTGTTAAGTTTCCCGGGAGTACGAATTTTCGGCCGGGTCCGTCTTCCCCACGCCGAGCGCGTGGAGGTATCGTTCTCGCTCCCTACACTCGGCATTTGCTTATTTTCATATATACTTGTTTATGCCGCTGCTAGAGAGCATGCTTTAGGTCCGTTAGCTCGCTATATTATCATTCACCGCTGCTACGAGAGAGAGTGTGACCGTCCCGTGACCCGATCCGGGCACGAAAGTGCGAGCCGACCACCCTAGCTCTTGCCGGTTTCTCAACCGCGCACGTCCGACGCTTCCCTCGTTAAGGGACGATCGCGAGCTTGTCGTGTCCGTGGTCTCGTCCTGCATCAAAAATCAATAAGGAAGGATATGCAATGAATTCTCACAGAGATGTATGCACTTAACCACCTGCATGCAATGCATTGACTCCCCCTGACAACATGCATTCAGACAATCTTTTTGGCATTTTTCATGAAATGCAATGCAATTAACTACATGCATGCAAAGACTCAACACAGAATGCTATGCAAGGACATGCAATTAACTCCCCCTCTGACAAGCAACTATCAGTTAGAAGGCATACGGATGAATTAAGAATTGAATTCAGATTAAGAAGGCAGCAGTGAATTTACCTGAAGCGTTCAAACATGGGGTCTTTTTATGTGCCCTGGTTTATTACCCCTTTATTCCATCCAAGGCACACCTGCTAGGCACCTTCCTATTTTCCACTAGCAGGAACCCAAGTGGTCTTGGGTCTTGCATAGTAATTAGCCCCTTTTGGGACTGCCTACATCTTTTTCTATGCCAAATAGTCATCATAGTTCATGATAAAACAGTTATGCAATGAATGCCCAGACAGCCCACAATAGTGGCATGAACTAGCAGGTTTCATGTTCCTCTTATGTATACTAGCATGAACTTGAGCATTATAAGAGTGAGCATGAGGGTTTCTGTTATTATTATGAAACTTTTTCTTTTCATGACCAGCTACCCTGCAAGCAGCAACTTGGTGGCCTGGTCTTCTGCAATTTGAGCAAACAAGAATTCTTTTAAAAACCAGTTTGTTCCTATGTTGGCACCTAAAATATGATCGTTGGCAACCAAGCCATAAGGATGAGTGACCCGGCCCACCGAAGTACGGGAGCCGATGAAGATCAACATATTGAAGACTTCTCAAAGCTGCCAGAGACTCGAGTCACTCCGTATGGATACGGGGACTTCACCTCAGGAGAGCCGAGACGAATCCAACAACCAACCGGCGGTGCGACCAAGCCTGTCCAATGAATCGGCATCGACTTTGTCGTGCTGCATCCACTACACCCGTTGTCCGACCAAGGTCGACGGTCTACCCGGTGGCTACCCACCTCATGAAAGGCTCTCCCGAGGATAAAGGAGTCCCCCCGGCTTCCCGAAACGGAGAACCGAAAGCTCTGACGATGGAAGATCCCGATCATCCGACATGGGCACGGCTTCCCGTCAAGATGGGCCCACTAGTGGCCGAATGATCGCCCGGCTCAGGCGTAACTATCTCCCGGCTATCTAGCCTCCCAAAAAGCTCTGAGTACGAGCCAGGCCAGACCAACAGCATGGAGCATAGAGCCGAGGGCCGTGCCGGTAGAAAGCCCGTACGATCGAGATAAAGCTATCCAAAACCTCGAGAATGGCCGTACACCAATCTAGGAGCTTCGATAGATCATATCGTCGAAGTCTTAGTGGGCAGTGGCAGAGTACATGTTCACGATGGCCCCGAGTCCATCGACCGGCTTAAAAGCGTACAAGGGAGATTAGCCCGGCGCACCTTAAACCGGCGCGCCCCTTACCCAATACCTTTATCCCGGCGCGCCCCTTATCTCCTGTCCTTATCCCCGGCGCGCCCCTGCCTTCAGCCCTTTCCCCGGCGCGCCAGTTACCCTATCGAATGGCACCTTAAACCGGCGCGATAAGTTGATGAAGACTTCCCCGGCGCGCCAAAAGCTCACGCCGGATGAAGAGCCTCCAACCTGCTATATATAGGGGCGAGGTTCAAAGAAGAAAAAGAGGACACGAGGGAGAGGCTGGGGAAGAAAGAAAGAAAAGGGGGAGAGAGCTTTCCGAGGGAAAAGGAGTTCTATCCCAGTGTTCTTCGGCGGCCACCTTCCCCTGTTCCGATCGAAGCCTTCCGGAGTCGGAGAAGAAGGAGGGGGCCGATACTCTATTTTTTTTTTTAAAGCAAGTGGGCAACAATACCTGTCTTCCTCGATCTTCCGTAGGTTCTTCTCTCTCGCGGGTTTCCGTCCACCATTTGTAAGCAGAGAGGGGAGGGATGGCAATGATATGAGCCGACCCCTCCCCTCCTCTGTGATTTCTTCTCTATTACTGTGTATTCTCCCGTGAATGATGAACGGCGACCAAGCAATGATGCTGGCGCCGGGATTCTTAATGTATAAATAAGATGCCATTCCCGTTTCTAGGATGGCAATATGCCTATGAATGTCTGGACCGCGAGGTCGAATGAATGCCCAGAACTTCTATCCTCTTCTCTATCTATGCCGATGTGGTTCTGAGTTCTTTCGTGCATGTCTTTTGATTCCGGTTTCCTCGAAGTACCGACCACGCCCCAAAGCACCGAGGGCTACAGAAATGACCCCTCCCCAGGTCCTTTTAATCGACCGTTCTCGGCTTTGATCCATGGACCTCTGTGTCCCCCTTCATGGACAGGGCTGTGCTTATGCGCATGCTTCTTCCTGCCGTGGTATCGAAAGTCTCCCCCCCCCCATCAGTTCCTCCCTTTGTGCTATTGACTTTTCGCAAGGTGGGAGTCATCGTCGGGATGGCTGGATGCATCCCCTTGAATGATGCGTCCTACCTGTTCGAGTCTATGCTTCTACGGCTGACCCATTTCACCCGGGCCTTTACTCCTCCTAATCACAGTCGTTCGAACTAGTCCGAGATTTTCACATACTGTTTTAACTACCCGGGGAGGGGGACATTCCCCCGTGGCTTCACGGAATTGCTGGGTAACTAAGGACTCTACCTCTCGGTGGTAGATGCTTCCCAAGCCCACAGCAGACAACAACAGGGGGGTCCTAACTCAACGAGCTCAGCCTCGATAATCTAAGACCCAATCGAGGTTAAGGGATGTACGCTCCTCGTAGGCTAGCCCTCGGAGCCCCATTCTCTTAACAGTTGGTCCCTTCAGCGGTTGTGCCATGATCTGTGGGTTATTCCCGTCATCAATGGCCCCGCCCATCTATTCTCACCCACGGAGTATTGGTGCCCCTTGTAGGCTAGTCCTCGGGGTATCCTATCTGATGGGATTTTGCTGGCTGTCACTGTGCAGACCGGCGGTTTAAGGGCTTGCTCCATTAGTGAGCATGACCCCGCTTCTCCCCTGCAATCCTTCAGGTTTAGGGGAGATGTTGTCCAATTTTGGACAGATTAAGGTTGAGTAATCTATAATGAATGCTCGTTCTGGACCTAATTATCCTGGTGCTCGAGTAGGAACCTCGCACTGGCTTAATCACACCGTCCCTCGGGGTTCTGGACTTCAATTCAATAAGCAATTGGCCCCAAATAACTTCAGAATCCTCACCCAAAACTTAACAAACTCAATAATTTGCAACATTCATAGAAAGAGTGGGTTGAACAGCGCGGCCTTAGCTGGCGCGCCCTAATCCGGCGCGGTACCCCCCCGCGCTGGATTAACGTTAGACTCATTTCCATTTTTTTTTCCTTTGCGACTTTCCGGAGCGCCCTAAGCCGGCGCGCCCCCAAGCCCTTGCGCGCCGTTTCAACGTGCATGATCACCGCGCCGTATTAACATCTATACCTACGTTTCACCGCACCGTATTAACATCTATACCTACGTGTCTTCTCGCCGTATAAGCTACCTATTGCAGGGTCACGCCGATTTTGAAGCCTCTTGTTGCTTTAATCGCTTATTAGCCCCTCCGAGTGGACCTCGTCCCTCGGGGTTGGCGTTAATAAATCATAATGGATAATAAATTGAATAAGGGAGGGACCAAGCGAGCCCGAATTATATTCTCATCATATCTTCATTACCACGTCTGTTAGCACTTTGCTTTCGCTGTCACACTTATGTTGCCTTCCCTCCTCTCGATGAGGAGTAATAAACGTGGCTGACCATCATTCACTTTCACAATTCCATTATCATGCTTAATATAGTCATGAATGTCATATGTGCATCCATGCATACATCCTCGGGTATATCAAATGGCGTCAACGGAAAAGCCGGATTATGTCTGGTCGGAAGTCTTCGCTATGCGCGACGGCGGTCTTCGGACCCACGTCCTCCGCCATGTACCGAGGATCCATAATTCCATAAACATATGCATCCGGCATGCCTTCGTCATGATCATCATGTAGCTCTTTTTAATCCGGCTTCGACAGCCCGCTATCTCGGCAATTAATCAAAGGTGTTCCCTCCTCGTGGGGGATGTAATTAACGCCATAGCCTTTATGGTATGGCGGACTGCTGGTCCCGACCGAACCTCACATTCGCCCGACATGGGTCAGAATGAGCGCACAATAGAATCGTCACGAATGTGACTGGCACGCCCGCGTCGTCAATCAGTCAGTTGACTACAAGTTAGTTAATTGGTTGATCGATACGCGAACGAAAAGGCAAAACGAAAGGAGAAGAGAAAGATGTGCGAAACAAGTCTGGCACGCCCGGTGGGACCAGTGTCACCTTTCATCTCTTTGCCGAGATATTCGGGCTTCGAAGCCCTCTCAAAGACTACTGATTATCGCCTTGTTTGATATTTCAGTGCAAACAATGACGACTCACGGGATAACCGGCGTCGGCTTCAGTCCTGCGATCGTCGCCAGACACGCGCAAGGGTACCTGGCGGTGCCCATGGAATTTGGTAGCTTTCCTCCTGCTGTGGGCTTCCCCAACATCTTGGGGTTGGCCTTTTTCGACTTGCTGGAGGTCGAAGCCACGGAACCCGTCAAGGAAACCGTGAAGGAAATGGAACCTCTGAAGGCTCCTTGCTGCAATGGTTCGCTCAAGGATCCGGCCCCGGCCACTAGCTGCCTGGTGCACCACCTTGTACGTGGGATGCATCCCACTCATATCAACAAGCCCCCTGGAGGACGTCAGCGTCGCCGGGCTCGCGAAAATACTGTCGTGATCACCGGAACTGTCTCTCAGTCCGGAAAATCAATGCTGGTGGGAGGCATGCGTGTCTTCCTCAACGGGCGCACGGCACGGGTGACCCCAGATCGCGTCATCCCAAACGTCCCTATCTACAACAACTATCAAGCTCTCGCTGGAAGGAGGGCAGAAAGAGAAGAAGCCGGCCACCATGGCCAAAGAAACCCGACGCTCAGGCCGAGGAAATTCAAACAGGTGTGGGTTCCCAAGCGGATCCAACCTGCCTGCCATCCAACGCCCACCCGCCGTCATCCTCTGAACGACGAGGCGGGAGCGAGAAGAGAAAGGGGCTTGTCCCCGATGAATGAAGAATAGGTGGTTGCGGATCCTCCGCGTCACAGAAGTTTCCGGGCTGTGGCCCGTCAAGCCAACCTCCCTGCCACGGGGCGAAGGTTCCAACAACCAGCCGACAGGGCTCGACTGGCCTACATTCCTCCTGCTGGAGGTCGACCACTTTCCCCCGTGCTACATCAAGAACGGGGTCGAGAAGAAATGGCCTGCCTGGTCAGAAGCTATTTCCGAGGATTGGGTAACACCTCGCTCGGACAGCAGCGGCTGATGCAGACAGTCGCCACCGAAGAAAATTACTGCCCATCAACGGCAGATGAAGAAGAAATGGAGGATATAATGAGGATGTCATCGGTCGATGACAATGGACACCATGACGGCTTTGAGATCGAAGCCGATGAAACCTCCCCCGAGCGGGAAGAAAGAAGAAGAATTTCTGTGTTCGAGAGGCTGACCTTTCCGCAACAAGCAAGGTGGAGGGTCCATCGACAAAGAAGGAGGATGCAGGTTTTCACTTGCAACATGGCTGGTGTATCCAGCCGATATGGGGAGCTTCCTGAAGACCCCCAAGAACTGGCTCAGTTGGCCGTACGGCCGGGACCAGCTACCCGCAAGACAAAAGCAGCAAGAGGGCTTCTGACAAGGATGAAAGAGAAACAGCCCCAGTTATACCTCCATTGGGATGACAAAGCCCCCGTCTTGACCGCTAATGTGGTAACGACGGAAGAAGAAGACGACGTACTCCTCGACATCCTGCCCGAGGGTACGTCCGGGGAAACAACAGAAGGTGTCCCCACCACTATAGATCCATCAGTCTTGATGTTGCTGCAAAGATATCAACGGGAAATAGATTCCCTGAAGAAACAGCTGATGGAGAAAACTGAACACTCATCGGCCTCTAAACCACCCGAAGTCCAAGGTGAATCATCCCGGGGAGCGGCTCGTCGAGACGACCCTCCACCACTTTATACACTACCCCAGTCGTCAGAGCCAACTGTGACGACAGCACAACAGCGGCCACCACAGCCTCAGCCGCTGCTACCTCCGGTGCTTCCTCAGGTGCACCCAACACCCCCGCTGCTGCATCCTCCACAGGCGACCACCCTGGTCACCTCGTACCTGCAGCCAGCACACTTCTATCCGGAGCCAGTCGACCCCACGGTCGTGAACCGGATGATGGTGGAGAGGATGATCGAGCTGAAGCTCGCAGAGAAGAGCGAAGGCGACTACGTCGCATTCGATGCCTATCGGGTGCCCTACCCGCAACACCATGCGCCTAAGCGACTTCCCCCGGGAGTCAACAAGCCACCTAAATTTGACAAATTCAACGGGAAAGGTTCCCCAAAAGAACATATTGCATATTATATGACCGTTATGGGTGATCTGTCCACCGATGAGTCATATTTGCTGAAATTCTTTGGGTCCTCGCTGACGGGGCTCGCATTTGAATGGTACTCCAGCCTCTCGGCCAGGGTCAATCAATGACTGGTCAGATATGCAGAGGAAGTTCAGAGAAAGATTCCATGTCACAGAGAGGGAGGTCACAGTGGCCGAACTCTATTCGACAAAACAAAGGGCAGATGAGACCGCCCTTGACAAATCAAGAGGTGGAGGAACCTCGGAATGAGATGCAAGCGACCCCCGCACCAGGAGGACGCTGTGCAAATATGTAAGCAAAATCTCAGGAGGGAGGTCCTGGACAAGATGATTGGTATGGAAATACGGTCGTTCGACCGGCTGAATAATGTCGTGGCTGAGGTGGAAGCTTTTCTAGCCAAGCCTGTCCCGACGTCAACTGCCAGCATAGCCCAGAAAGGCAAGGCGGCGGAGCGGCGCCCCGTACCTAAAGAAGCGAATGCGCTTGATATCAAGGCATTCGAACAACAGAAGGAGAAAGGCAAGAAAGCGGCTCCCCCGCAGCCTGCGAAAGCTCCAGATGACAAAGAAGGTCCTTCGTTGAGGGACAAAATGAAGAAGGCTTATTCCTTTCCTAAGGATAAGACCCGGATCCTGTTTGACTGGGTAACGGAATACAGTATGGTCACTCTGCCTGAGCCGAGAAGACCAGAGGACCTGAAGAGAAAAGACAGTCTAAGATTCTGCCCCTATCACCAAATGTTGGGACATTCAATCGAAGACTGTTATGTTTTCAAAGACATCATCAAAGGGATGGTGAAGAAGAATGAGATAGAGCTGGGAGAGTACAAAGTAGACCCTCCTCAGCCACATGAAGCTCCTCCCCGAAGAGCGGCAGTCAACATGGTCTCCCTCTATCAGGCACTACCCGAGGAGATCTCTGAAGCAAGCACACGGAGCACCTACGAAATCCATTTCCTGGAGCCCGTGAAGGAACAGCAGGGGTGGCAGCAAATCCCTGTGAAGCACAAGAAGAAGGGGGCACCCCGCCCAAAAGAGGGGGCACATATCCGTGGCATTACACCCCGGCCTGCTCCGCCAGTGGTAGCGCCCGTATGGGTCACTTCACCTACAGCTGTCAGAATATATACACCCAACAGGAGGAGACAAACTCCGCTGCCAGTAATCAAGGAAACCAATCCTGGGGTCCTTCGACTGCAACACTTAATTGAAGGGCTAGAGGAATATGTACAGCCCAAATTGAAACCTCTGCTGGTACGGGACCACGTCCCATGGCAAGAGCTGGAGCAACTCTCACTCAAGCAAGGGGAGGAAGCTGAAGCAGCACCACCTCAAGAGAGCAACCTGTTCTGGGGGCAAGCACCTGCAGAAATCAAAAAGAAGAAAAAGCAAAAGAAAAAGAAGAGAAAGGCCGCTGGGGCCCATAAAACACAGGTCGTCTCCTGCAATACCCTGTCAGCACTCTTCAACCTACCCGGAGAAGAGGAAGAAGAAGAAATTTGCTTCACACCCCATGCTGGGGGAGGCAAGGCCGAGGCCGCAACTGCTACACATGCCACTCGGTCAGGCCGGAAATGGGGGCGCCAGCCGCCGCCCAATCACAACATTATGTTCAAAGGGGAGCAACCCTACAAGACACCTCCGCCGGAGGTTAAGGGAGTACAAATCCCTCCTCCGTCAGGTCTATACAGCGAGACTGGGGGCAAGACAGCCCCTTCATTCCTTGAATTTATGAAGATGTCAAAGGGAAAGCAGCCTTGTCAGGAGGCTAACCCTACACTCGGGGTCAATCACCCTCAGTCAGCGCAACCCCCTGAGGATGCAAATGCAGATGGGGCTTGCCCTACAACAGCTAATAAAGAAGACCCAACAGCCGGTGCCAGTCAAGAGGGTGCCGAGTCCGAGGAAGATGAAACAGGTCCGTCTGGACCCACAAATCAAAACCCTCCTAAGCCCAAATGGGTTGAAGAGATGAAGCTCTCCAATGTCCGGGCTGGAAGCCGAATAATGAAGTTGCTCAAGAAGCTCCCTGCTCGATTTACGATCTGGGAAATTCTCTCTTTGAGTGAAGAGACTCGACAGGCAATCATCACTGCTCTGTAGACGCCTGCTCATTTTGAAACCTGCATAGCTGAGGCTATACTAGAAGCCAGTATGACCTTCTCTCCAGAAGACATGCTACTACCTACTGCCAGTCACAACAGGCCGCTATATATGAAAGGGCATCTGAATGGAAGAGAACTGAACCGGATTCTGGTTGACCCAGGTGCAGCAGTCAACATCTTGCCATATAGAATATACGAGAGGTACCACTTCAGTGTACATCTCGAGAAAGTCGGGGATATGCGTATCGCTGGCTTCAACCAAAAATGTGAAGTATCTATGGGAGTGGCAGAGTTCACACTGACCCTGGCAGATTTCACTACAACGGTGTAGTTTCACGTCATTGATTCTCGCACCTCCTACAAAGCACTGCTCGGCCGCCCATGGCTGCATGAAAATATGGTGGTGGCCTCCACGCTCCACCAATGCATCAAATACAGCCTCCAGGGGAAGGAGGAAAGGATATTTGCTGACATCCACCCGTTCGAGGTGTTTGAATGTCACTTGGCGGACGCCAATCTGTATACGGGGTCTCCCCGGAAGGTTTATGAAACTGAAGCCCCCGTAGGGGCATCGAAGAATAGATCGGGTGACGGTTGGTATCCACCACCGCCGCGCGGATATGTCAAGCCGAAGGTGGTTTCCCACATCACGGCTTCTGGAAATGTCGGCAGGGTGACACCCCCAGCATTATACCCCAAAGCTGAGGAAGCGCATGTTGATCGACAGCACGACCGCATCGGAGTCCCGGCCGGCCTCACCAAGCCAGTCTCCGGCCTCGATGGTCCCACTGTCGAACCTTTCAAAGCCTGGGAGGTGGCACAAGAAGATGGGCCCAGCAGCTTGTTCTATACGGCTGAGGAGCATCTCACTCAGGAAGACACAGACTACAGCCTCCCTGAGGATCTAGCCGACCCGCGGGTTCCTGTTCAGGGCCTGGCATTTACCACTGATCGAACGGCCAGGATGTTTCAAAAGCAACACATCCCTCCCGATCAACCTCAAAAACGCAAGGAAGCTTTCCAGAAGATGTGGTATCTTGTAAATCTGGACAAAGAAATGAGACGTGTCTCTCAACATCCGGGTCTGGGCTTCACCCTGGAAGACTACTATTACAGTGGGCGGTACGAGGTGGACACCATCTCCACCTTCTATCCAACTGAAGATAGCCCTCTGGGGGCAACCTTTGATGAATACCCGGCGGAAGCCGAACATGCTGAATTGGCTCTATCCGGGAATCAACAAATGGAGACCTTGATCTCCTGCCGATGCTGGGAGCAGGTCCGTCCTGAAGGAGCGGCCTTTCAAGCCGAATTTGATACGGCTAGCAGCAGCGAAGCCGAAGATGCTCAAGAAGTAGAAGTCTCTCCCTCCGTAGGGGTCATGCTAACGACGACTTCAACACCCTTTCTGCCAGTCAACAGAGCCTCGGTTTACTCCAATCAAGGGGAGCCGGCTACCAGAAAAGAAAAAGCCACTTCTGTGGAAGATACAACTGTCCCAGAAGGCGAGACTCCCTCAACTTCTGCTACAAATCCAATATGCTGTCCGAGTCAGGCGGCAAACAACTACTGGCCTGTCATGGCTGCAACCTCATCTACAAGCACTGAAGCTGCTCCCTCACCCTCAGGAGCTGCAACGGCAACGAAAGTATCAATAGATCCATCCACACAGTCGCTAGCACAAGAGATCAAGAGACCCCATGAAGCTCTGGCGGTGTCTGACGAGGAAGTCGAAGTACTCGACCCTCAAGATGGTATTCCAGACTTCGTCGACCTCCAACCGGCACCTCCGGAAATAGAAGACGGAGGCCAGGCCACAGGCGATGAACTAATAGAAGTCAACTTGGGAGATGAGGGGGACCCTAGGCCTACCTTCCTCAGTGCCCAACTATCCCCGGAAGAACGGGAGCTGTACATTCAACTACTACTAGAATACCGGGATTGCTTCGCCTGGACTTATAAAGAGATGCCAGGTCTAAGCCCTGCTATCTCACAACATGAGCTGGCAATCAACCCTGAAGCCGAGCCGGTGAAGCAACCGCCGCGGCGTATGAGGCCAGAGCTCATCACCCGAATCTGTGCTGAAGTTGACAAGCTCATTGATGTGGGATTTGTTGAAGAAAATCAGTACACCACATGGCTGGCGAATATCGTCCCCGCGAAAAAGAAGAATGGACAGATCCGGATTTGTGTCGACTTCCGAGATCTAAATAAAGCCTGTCCTAAAGATGACTTCCCGGTGCCAATAAGCGAGGTCATGATCGATGCTACAACCGGCCATGAAGCCCTGTCATTCATGGATGGGTCATCCGGCTACAATCAGATTTGGATTGCGGAGCACGACCGGGTCCATACCGCTTTCCGAACTCCCAAAGGCATTTATCATTATAAGAGAATGCCATTCGGACTGAAGAATGCTGGCACAACCTATCAGCGCGCAATGACCAAAATCTTTGATGAGTTGCTCTACCACAAGGTCGAATGTTACATAGATGACCTGGTGGTCAAAACCAGAAGAAAAGAAGATCACCTGCAAGACCTCCGGATTGTTTTTCAGAGGCTGAGGCAGCATGAGCTAAAAATGAATCCTATGAAATGTGCGTTCGGAGTGTCGAGCGGAAAATTCTTGGGCTTTGTCGTCCGATATCGGGGGATCGAGATAGACCCCGCAAAGATCAAGGCGATTCAGGAGTTACCTCCACCAAGGAACATCTCCAAGCTGAGGTCACTACAGGGCCGCCTGGCTTATATCCGGCGGTTCATTTCCAATTTGTCAGGGCGATGCCAGCCTTTCCACAAGTTGATGATGAAAGATGTTCCCTTTTATTGGGATGAAGATTGCCAGACAGCCTTTGACAAGCTAAAAGATTATCTGAAGACTCCTCCAGTATTGGGCACACCGGTGAAAGGACGGCCATTGATACTATATATAGCAGCTACACACAATTCTCTGGGGGCAATGCTAGCCCAGAATAATGAAGAAGGAAAAGAGCAGGCCCTCTATTATCTCAGTAGAAGACTGGTCAGAACCGAAGAAAAATATACTTATATTGAGAAGATATGTCTGGCACTAGTCTTCGCAGTCAAAAAGCTCCGGCATTATATGTTGTCGCATGAAATCATCTTGGTGTCCAAGGAGGATCCCCTAAAATATATCATGTCCCAGCCAGCACTCAAAGGCCGCCTGGGCAAATGGGCGATAATCCTTATGGAGTTTGATGTCTCTTACGTACCGCGCAAAGCCATCAAAGGTCAAGCTATTGCAGATTTCTTTGCTGAACATCCGATACCCGGAGAAAGCCCGTGGGAACCGGAACTTCCCGAGGATGAAACCCTAGAAGCCGCCCAAGTACAGCCTTCCTTATGGCAGCTATATTTTGATGGCGCTGCCCACCGGATCATCCAGGGTCAGAGCAGGGGCGGGCATAGTCTTGAAGTCCCCAGAAGGAGAAGTGGTGCATACATCCTGCTCCATAAACAAACAATGCACAAACAATGAAGCAGAATATGAAGCCCTGATAATCGGGTTGCAGATCGCTCTGTCCATGGGAATTCAGATGCTGGAAGCGTTCGGAGACTCCATGCTAGTTATAAAACAGCTGGAAGGAGAGTTCGAGGTGCGAAAGCAAGAGCTCCTCCCCTATCACCAGTTGGCAACTCGACTGATGTCAAAATTTTACTTCATCAGCATAAAGCACATCAATCGAGGCCGGAATGCTCAGGCAGACGCCCTCGCTAAGCTGGCCAGTTCATTGGCGGTCCCGCCAGACACAAGCCTGAATATAACAGTAATCAACCGCCGACAGGTCCCCAGCGTAACAGAGGTCCTTGCCGACGAACATGAGATGGAGGTAACAGTCATCGAAGGGGTCTAGCAGCCCGACTGGCGAGAGCATCTCCTACGCTGGTTTCAACACCAGCAACTTCCAAAAGAAAAGGAACAAAGAATGAAGCTCCTGAGGATCAAGGATTCTTATGAAATGAGAAGCGGGACCTTGTTCCGAATTATGGCAGATGCCCGAAGGAAAGTCCTACTCCGTTGCTTGTCTTTAGCAGAAGTGGGACAGGTGATGCAAGAAGTTCATGCGGGATCAGCTGGGGCACACCAGGCCGGTCCGAAAATGAAAATAGAGATAAAGAAATTGGGTTATTATTGGCCCACTATATTTGATGATTGCTGCAAGTTTGCCAAGGCTTGTCAGAAATGTCAAGAACATACTAATGTGGCGAGGAGACCCCCAGTGCCACTACATCCCACCCTACCAAGTTGGCCGTTTGCTCAGTGGGGCACGGACGTGGTAGGGCCACTACCAGCATCTTCATCAGGATGCAGATACATCTTAGCAGCTACAGATTACTTCTCCAGATGGGCGGAGGCAGTAGCACTAAGAGATGTGACTGGAGAACTAGTTGCAAGGTTCTTCCGGCAGAATGTAATATTCCGGTTCGGGATCCCCAGCCGAATCATCTCTGATAACGGCAGCCATTTCAGAAATCAGAAGGTTTATCGGCTAGCTGACAAATACAAAATTGACTGGAGGACGTCATCCCCCTACAACCCTCAAGCCAACGGACTAGCAGAGGCTTTTAACAAAACCTTGTGCACACTATTGGCGAAGATTGTCAAGTCTAACAAAAAAGATTGGGAAGAAAGGATGTACGAAGGGCTTTGGGCCTATCGTACTGTCTACAAGACCCCAACCGGCTGTTCACCCTTCTCCCTTGTCTATGGGTCGGAAGCTGTAGTGCCGATTGAACTCGAAGTTCCTTCATTACGAGTTGCCATCCAGCACGGATTAGTCAGCGGTGAGCAGACCAACGCAGAAATAAGAATTGGAAGAGCTCGCTGAGCTCGAAGGAAAATGCCTCCAGGCGCAACAAAACATCCAACTCTACCAAGCTCGCATGGCCCATGCTTTTGACAAGTTAGTCAAGGGTCGAGAGTTCAAGAAAGGAGACCTAGTGATGGTCAAAAGAAGAGAAGTGATGGCCTCTAACCCCAAAGGGAAGCTGGTCGAAAACTGGGTCGGACCGTATATCGTTCGCCGAGTATATGAAGGGGGTGCCTACATCCTTGTAGACCACAAAGGAGCCGTCCAGTTCTCTCCCCTCAACAAAAAACACATTAAGTTGTATCATGCTGCGCAGCCAACACACCCCGAGTGATCGGCCAGAACATACCCTTTCCTTGGCTAGTGGCACTCCGCCCTAACCGAGCTACCCTTTCCTTGGCTAGTGGCACTCCGCCCTAATCAAGCTACTTTTCCTTGGTTAATGGCACTCCGCCCTAACCAAGCTACCCTTTTCCTTGGCTAGTGGCACTCCGCCCTAACCAAGCTACCCTTTCCTTGGCTAGTGGCACTCCGCCCTAATCAAGCTACTTTTCCTTGGTTAATGGCACTCCGCCCTAACCAAGCTACCCTTTTCCTTGGCTAGTGGCACTCCGCCCTAACCAAGCTACCCTTTCCTTGGCTAGTGGCACTCCGCCCTAACCAAGCTACCTTTCCTTGGCTAGTGGCACTCCGCCCTAATCAAGCTACTTTTCCTTGGTTAATGGCACTCCGCCCTAATCAAGCTATTTCCTTGGTTAGTGGCACTCCGCCTTAATCGAGCTACTTTTCCTTGGTTAGTGGCACTCCGCCCTAATCAAGCTACCCTTTTCTTGGCTAGTGGCACTCCGCCCTAACCAAGCTACCCTTTTCTTGGCTAGTGGCACTCCGCCCTAACCAAGCTACCCTTTTCTTGGCTAGTGGCACTCCGCCCTAACCAAGCTACTCTTTCCTTGGCTAGTGGCACTCCGCCCTAACCAAGCTACCCTTTTCTTGGCTAGTGGCACTCCGCCCTAACCAAGCTACCCTTTTCCTTGGCTAGTGGCACTCCGCCCTAACCAAGCTACCCTTTTCTTGGCTAGTGGCACTCCACCCTAACCAAGCTACCCTTTCCTTGGCTAGTGGCACTCCGCCCTAACCGAGCTACCCTTTCCTTGGCTAGTGGCACTCCGCCCTAATCGTGCTACCTTCTTCTCGGTTAGTGGCATTCCGCCCTAATCGAGCTACTTTTCCTTGGTTAGTGGCACTCCGCCCTAATCAAGCTACTTTTCCTTGGTTAGTAGCACTCCGCCCTAACCGAGCTACCCTTTCCTTGGTTAATAGCATTCCGCCTTAACCGAGCTACTCTTCCTTGGTTTAGTGGCACTCCGCCCTAACCGAGCTACCCTTCTCCTTGGTTAGTGGCATTCCGCCCTAACCGAGCTACCCTTCCCCTTGGTTAGCGGCATTCCGCCCTAATCGAACTACTTTTCCTCGGTTAGTGGCATTCCGCCCTAATCAAACTACTTTTTCTTGGTTAGCGGCATTCCGTCCTAATCAAGCTACTTCCCTTGGTTAGCGACATCCCGCCCTAATCGAACTACCTTTCCTTGGTTAGCGGCATTCCGCCCTGATCGAACTACTTTTCCTTGGTTAGCGGCATTCCGCCCTAATCGAACTACTTTTCCTTGGTTAGCGGCATTCCGTCCTAATCGAGCTACTTCCCTTGGTTAGCGACATCCCGCCCTAATCGAACTACCTTTCCTTGGTTAGCGGCATTCCGCCCTAATCGAACTACTTTTTCTTGGTTAGCGGCATTCCGTCCTAATCGAGCTACTTCCCTTGGTTAGCGGCATCCCGCCCTAATCGAACTACCTTTCCTTGGTTAGCGGCATTCCGCCCTGATCAAACTACTTTTCCTTGGTTAGCGGCATTCCGCCCTAATCGAACTACTTTTCCTTAGTTAGCGGCATTCCGTCCTAATCGAGCTACTTCCCTTGGTTAGCGGCATCCCGCCCTAATCGAACTACCTTTCCTTGGTTAGCGGCATTCCGCCCTAATCGATCTACTTTTCCTTAGTTAGCGGCATTCCGCCCTAATCGAGCTACTTCCCTTGGTATAGCGGCATCCCGCCCTAATCGAACTACTTTTCTTTGGTTAGCGGCATTCCGCCCTAATCGAGCTACTTTCCCTGGATTAGGCGGTTTTCCACCCTAATCAAGCTACTTCTCCTTGGTTAGTGGCATCTCGCCCTGATCAAGCTACCCTTTCTCGACTCGCATTCTGAATAAAATAAAAAAAAGAAGTCAAAAAATATATATATAACAAAAATGGGGTTAAAAATAGAGATACCCCGCCAGACTTGCTCCCACATCGGGACAAGTGCAAAAATGGCTATAGCCAGGCTGTGGCGAAAACCCGAAAGGGCGTCGCAGGCAAAATTGGGTACCCCGCCGCGTGAAAACCCGAAAGAGCGTGCGGGCAAAAGCAAGAGGGGGCTGGCTTCGGCGAAAACCCGAAAGGGCGCCTGAGTTGGTAAAGTGGTAATTTCCAAATGCCTCTCCTGTTCTCCACCCTATAAACTCCGAAAGGGACAATCATCAAAGTCCCACCGGGAATACTTTAACAAACCCTTTCGACCCTCGTCATCATCGACGAGATCGGTTGATCTCTATCCATAACTTGGACCTTACGTCCTTGTTGATAACCTCATCTTTGCTTCGGCATGTGACCCATGTCGATGAACAAACCCCTTTTGACCCTCGTCATTCTCGACGAGATCGGTCAATCTCTACCCCCTACTTGGACCTTACGTCCCTGTTGACAACCCCATCCTTGTTTCGGCAGTGACATATGTCGATGAACAAACCCTCCTCGACCCTCGTCATCCTCGACGAGAGCGGCGATCTCTACCCTTCACTTGGACCTTACGTCCCTGTTGATAATCCCATCTTTGCTTCGGCATGTGACCCATGATGATGAATAAACCCATAGTCGACCGTCGTCATCATCGGCGAGATCGATCAATCCTTACCCCTAAGCTTGGACCTTCCGTCCTGGCTAATAAACCCACCTTTGCTTCGACATTTAACCAGTGTCGACGAGATAAGCCTAAGACCAACCCTTGTCATCACCGACAAGGACGGTCAGCGTTCCCGCGGTCCAGTTCTTCTGAATCTCGAATTCAAAAACAAAAAAAAGAAGAAAAAAAAATGGGGTTAAAAATAGAGATACCCCGCCAGACTTGCTCCTATATCAGGTCAAGTGCAAAAATGGCTATAACCCAGCTGTGGCGAAAACTCGAAAGGGCGTCGCAGGCAAAATCGGGTACCCCGCCGCGTGAAAACCCGAGAGGGCGCGCGGGCAAAAGCAAGAGGGGGCTGGCTTCGGCGAAAACCCGAAAGGGCGCTTAGGTCAGTAATGTGAATAAAAATGAATGATGAATGGTGATGAACCATCCGTCGTCCATAGTCCATTTCGAGGTCGGGACGAGGGTCTTCATCCGATATCCCACTTATACACATCCAGTGTCTATCCCTTTCGGCCCTTGTCACCATCGGTAAGATTGGTCGCTACCCCATCCGATTTTTATCACCATCGGCAATACCGTCTACCCCTTTCGACCCTCGTCACCATCGGCAAGATCGGTCACTACCTGATGGAGGCATCACCCACGACTCCCTTTGGCTCGGGTCCACTTCTTCACACTCGGGAGCTGGTTGAGTTTGGGCCTCACTCTATAAAGGCCCCTTATCCATTTTGTAGCTTTCCTTTGAGTCATTTTGATGTATTTCCATTTTATTTGAGTCATTTCCCTTGGTCTAGCACTTATTTTTCTATGTTCTTGTATCATCATGCTGTCTAATGTGGCTATTGGGCCCCATTCGTTGGGCTAGGCCCATTAGCACTCCCACCCCCCCTTGGTTATTTGTAGTTGTTTATTTTATCAGGGACTTATTGTAAAGACTGGGTTGCCTATATATAGGACCCCACTCCCCTCATTTGAAGTGAATGAATGATCAAAATCCTTTTGAGTTAAGTCTACTCTTGTGTTCAATTTGGAGAGATTCCACTTAGTTAAGGGTGAGATGCCCTAGGGAGTGATTCCCTTACCCCCCTCCTCTCTCTCATCTCTCTCCTCCCCTAAGGGGTTCGCCCCCCTCTCTCTCTCCTCCCTTCCCCTTCAACTCCCAACCACCACCCACCTCCTTTAATGCCCTCCACTTCCCCATGGCCTCCTTTACTCCACCCCCCTAGTTCCTAGGTAGAAGTCTCCCCATTCCAACACCTTTCCCCACCTTCCAACCAAATCTTCCCCATTCCAATACAAGCATCCCACTTTCCCACATAATCCCCCACCTTCCAAGGCCATTTCAAAATTTGAAATCCCCTCCCTCCACTTGCCTAGGCCGCCCCCTTCCTTTACCCTCCCCCAAGCCAAGTTCGCCCCCCTCCATTCCACATTCTCTCTCTCTCACATCCTCATCCTCCACCTCCACCTGCTAGCCCCTGCTCTCAGCCATTCTCCCCTCATTCTCCAACCCCTATAGCTCTCCACTCCACCCCACAAGAACCCCCATTCTTCCTTAGGCCACCCCTTCACTTCCCCTCCACCAAAGAAGCCACCCCTCCCTCTCATTTCTTCTTGCAGATTGGAGCTGTGCAGACCAGCAAGTCAGCACCGAATTGCAGCGTCGTCCACGTCTTCTTCTGAGAGCTTCTGTGGGCGTGGCCTACATTGCTGGAAAGGCCCCTGTGTCTTCTTCGCAGGCGAGGTGTAACCAACTCGTTCCGAGGTCGGGGCCAACCGTAGAAGCCGTTCTCCCACGACTGCGCAGGGAGGTCTTCATCCTGGACCAGAGCCTGAAAGAACGTTCTGCCACGACGAACCCCAACGGATTCAGACTGAAGTTACTTCATCAAAGTTCTCCTTCTGCCAGTCCTCTTCCAAGATCAAGAAACAGAACCTCGTTCGCCTACCGGAGGAAGGAGTTACGAATTTTCTCCCCCGAGCTCTCCAGTCCAGTCTCCTGCTGTCTACTCCAACTAGTGCCCACTCATCAGGGTACACCGGCCGCCCTCGACCTCTGATTGCAACCCCGTTGCCTCCTTCTGAAAGCTACTTCAACCATGAAGACGTCACCGCCAGTTTCGTGCTGTTCGAAGTTCGGGAGGGCGCTCGGTGATATCTGCAACCTGCTGTTCCAGTCCGGACAGAACCTGCGTCCAGACAGAGAGGTCTCCTTCCAGTTGCTGGTGCGGCCACCTCCGACCCTCCGAGCATCCTCAAAAATTTTGGAATCATCCCCTTCAAGTCAGGAAGCTTTAGAAAGTGGTTTCACTCAATTTGGAGTCCGTACGAGCCCGAGACAGCCGGCACAGCGACTTTCTGTCCAGAATTCAGATTGCAGCTGCAAGTTCGCTAGTTTCTCATTTGTCTTCATTTCGGTCCTATACCCCTACCCCGCTTGGCCGGCTGAAGGCCCCACCCTGCGTGGTGGTAGTGTTTGAATGTAAGACCTTAACCCCTACCCCAAGATCCCCCCTCCTGCGTGAGGTATAGTTTTGTAATTGGTTTGGGCAGGTCAAGCGACACCGCCGCGGGGTGTGGGGAGCCACCGCCTCCCCGCTCGCCCTCGTCTCCGATCGGGACCGGTTTCTTCAAACCGGTCGAGTAAGTGCCTCTTCCTTGCTCAATTAGTGTTGCTCTTTCAATACTTGATTCATGCGCCGCTGCATTTTTGAGGAGCGCCCGATCCTCAAGTCCACGACTTAAGAGTGATCGCCGTGGGATAGTGTGAACCGGTGCCCTTGTGCACTTTGTCGGCCCCAATTGAATTGGGCATCCACCCTTGGGGAGTCGATCCTTGGCCTTGCTGGCCCTCTACCAGCAAGGGCCCATTCCCATAATTCACTCTTGGCATCGCCAAGTCACTCCGGGTATAGAGTGCGACGGGAGAGCGGTGGCCCATTAAGGCCCATTTGAATGCTTAATTGTGCTTGTTTGCCTAAGTCCAAGGTCGTGTCACATCAAGTGGTATCAGAGCAAGTCCTTGACTTGTCTCTATCAAGTCTAAGTCCTAGGACCTTTGCATAGTGTGTCCAACCACTTTGGCCCTTTGTCTTGCATGTCCACCCGTAGTGGTGCTAGCTATCAACCCGGTTCATCGTCTTCGGCTCCACCAATGGATCCCAATCCTCACCAACTCAACCAAGATATTCCTAGGGAGGGACCCCAAGGCCACATGGATAGGGTAGATGCTACCCTCACAACCATCCTTGCCCAACTAGAGTCCATTACCAACCGAATTGCTCGGTTAGAAGACCAAGAGTTCCACCCAAGGAACAATGAACCTAGAATTCCCCCTCCACATGATGAACCTCATAGGGAAGATCCTCACCCAAGAATCAATGAGCCAAGAGTCCCTCCACCACATGGTGAGTTTCATAGGAATGGTTTTCCCCAAAGGAACCAAGGCCCAAGAGTCCACCCTCCACATGTAGAGCCTTATAGGGATGAGTTCCCCCCAAGGAACAATGGCCCAAGAGCCCATTACCCATATGCTGAACTTTATAGGGAGGAAATGGACTATGACCATTACTATGAGTATGAAAGGCCTCGCCCCCATCAAAACCATGACCGGCGTCCATAGGATGATCCGGATGACCCCCTTTTAAGGATGATCAAGGTAGAGGCCCCAAACTTTGATGGTTCACATGAACCTAGTGTTTACCTAGAATGGGAGACCGCCATGGACCAATACTTTGAATGGTACCCCATGTCTGACCAAAGGAGAGTTAGATTGGCTAAGATGCATCTCACTAAGTTGGCCAAAACCTATTGGCTAAATCAAGAGGGTCTAAGACGGGTTAGGCGGGAAGAGCCTATTGACACTTGGGCGGACATGAAGAACCAACTTAGGAACAAATACCTCCCCCGAACCTACCAGCAAATGCTCCTAGATGAATGGCAAAGCCTCACCCAAGAAGGGAAGACCGTGGTAGAGTACATTGAAAAATTTGACTCCTATCTTCTAAAGTGTGGAGTCCATGAGGATCCGGATGTCACCTTATCCCGTTTTAGGAATGGGCTTCAAAGCCACATCAAGAGGGAACTATTCATGAGGGACGTTGATAACCTTGAGCTAGCTTACCAAATAGCTAGAGATGTGGAAAGGTTTTCTAGGAATTCCCGATTTATCCCTCCCCGACCCACCGACCCCAAAAACTTGGGAACACGTCCCCTTCCACCCACTCTCATGAGAGCTCCTAGCCCAAGTGGGAATGCCCCTTTAAGGTCCTACAATCCTCCCCCACCCATCACTCCAAACAAGTCCGCTCCTAGTCACCCTCTCCCACGGAAGGATGACAACCCCAAAGGCCCAAGTGTAGGAACCACCTCGGGAAGTGGACGCCAACAATGCTATAAGTGTCATGGGTATGGTCATTTTACGGGGCAATGTCCATCTAAAGGGTTATCTAGTTTGCTTATTGAGGAAGAAGTTCAACCCCAAAAGGAACAAGAAAATGACGTTGAGGAACATGAAGCCTCACTAGATTGGGAAGAGGAGTATGAAGCCCAATATCTAGAGTCGGGTCTAGGTCACTCCACTCCTTCAAACAACTCCCATCTAGGAGTCATTAGGTGCATCCTCACCCAACCTCAAGAAGAGGATTGGCGTCGGACCTCAATCTTCCACACCTTTATCAAGATAGAGAACCATGTGAGGAAAGTGATCTTGGATAGTGGTAGTTGTGTTAATGCCGTGTCACCCGACACCGTCAAGCTCCTTGGGCTTACTCTCACTCCCCACCCAAGTCCATACCGGGTCTCATGGATCAACAACAATTCCATCCCGGTCAACACCCAATGCCTAGTGCCTCTCACTTTCTCTTCCTACCATGGCCAAATATGGTGTGACGTCATACCCATGGAAGTGGGTAGCATTCTTTTAGGAAGACCTTGGCTCTATGATGTGGATGCCACCATTCTAGGAAGAAGCAACATATGCACCTTTGAGCATGAGGGTAAGACTATCCGTCTTAACCCCTCCCCACCTCGACCCATGCCCAAGAGGGACACTCTCCCTCAAGGATCACACCCCACCACTCCACAAGTCTCGGGGAACTCCACCCCTCCAACCCAAGCCCTTATCCAAACCCCAAAACAAAGTAGAACCACAGGGTTGACCAAAGGAATTCATCTCATCACTAGGAAAGAGCTTGAAGAGGAAATTGCTCAAGGGGTGCCTTTGTGTGCGGTTGTCATATGCTTAGGGGAACCCACCCCTTCTAACCCCCATCCCATAGAGATCCAACAACTTTTAGAAGAATTCCATGATGTGTTCCCGGAAGAGCTCCCGGACCAACTCCCTCCCATGCGTGATATGCAACACGCAATCGATCTAGTGCCGGGAGCCACCCTTCCAAACCTTCCTCATTATCGCCTCAATCCCACGGAACATGCCGAACTTAGGAGGCAAATAGAGGAACTCATTAGGAAGGGCTTCATCCGCATTAGTAAGAGTCCATGTGCCGTCCCGGCCCTTCTTACCCCCAAGAAAGATGGATCATGGCGGATGTGTGTGGATAGCCGGGCCATTAACAAGATTACCGTCAAGTATAGGTTCCCCATCCCTAGGCTTGATGACATGTTGGATATGCTAGCCGGAGCCACCATCTTCTCTAAGATAGATCTCAAGAGTGGTTACCACCAAGTTAGGATAAGGCCCGGGGATGAGTGGAAAACGGCCTTCAAGACCAAGGATGGTCTCTTTGAGTGGTTAGTCATGCCATTTGGGCTTTCTAATGCCCCAAGTACTTTCATGCGTCTTATGACGGAAGCACTTAGGCCTTTCATTGGGAACTTTCTAGTGGTATACTTTGATGATATTCTCATCTATAGTCAAACCCATTAGGCCCACCTTGACCACCTTAGAAAAGTTTGCACCGTCCTCCGGCAAGAAAGCTTATTTGCCAACCTAGGGAAGTGTCATTTCATGACCACTACCATCACCTTCCTAGGATATGTGGTGTCAACCAAAGGAGTCTCCATGGACCCTGACAAGGTCCAAGCTATTCTAGATTGGCCGGAGCCCCACACCCTTCATGAGGTTAGGAGTTTCCATGGATTGGCCACATTCTATAGGAGATTCATTCGAGGGTTTAGCACTATCACCGGCCCAATAACTGATTGTCTCAAGAAAGGAACCTTTGTTTGGACCAAAGCCACCTCTAAAGCCTTCCTTGAGCTTAAGGAAAAGTTGACTCAAGCCCCGGTCCTATGCCTTCCCGATTTCTCCAAAGTCTTTGAGGTCACTTGTGATGCATCCGGGATAGGGATAGGAGGGATTCTTAGTCAAGAGGGACACCCGGTCGCCTACTTTAGTGAGAAGCTATGTGATGCTAGGACTAGATACTCCACCTATGACAAGGAGTTCTATGCCGTGGTCCAATCCCTCCGACATTGGAGACATTACTTGCTTCCCAAAGAGTTTGTCATCTTTTCCGATCATGAGGCCCTCAAATACCTCAACTCCCAACAAAAGTTGAATGCCCGACATGCCCGATGGGTTGAGTTTATCCAATCCTACACCTTTGTCATCAAACACAAGGCCGGGAGTGAGAATAAGGCCGCGGATGCTCTTAGTAGGAAGATGTCCTTGCTATCCACTATCCAAGTGGAAGTGATTGGCTTTGACAAGGTCAAGGATGAGTACCCTAGTTGCCCCGACTTTGGGCAAATCTATGCCAACTTGACCACTCATTCTAGCAAGGAGCATGAGGGATTCATGTTAGAGGATGGGTTCCTCTTCAAGGGGCCAAGGCTTTGCATTCCCCGGATCTCTCTTCGAGACTTCTTGGTTTGGGAATTACATGCCGGAGGGTTAGCCGGTCATTTTGGGGTCCACAAGACCATTGCCTTAGTTGAGGGTCAATTTTATTGGCCAAGTCTCAAAAGAGATGTAGGCAAAATAGTAGGGCAATGTCGCGCATGTGCTTCGGCCAAGCAAGTGAAACAAAACACCAGCCTATACACCCCACTTCCCATTCCCGACCGACCATGGCAAGATTTGAGCATGGACTTTGTCCTAGGCTTACCCAAGACCTCTAGGAAGCATGACTCCATCTATGTGGTGGTTGATAGATTTTTCAAAATGGCCCACTTTATCCCATGCTACAAAACATCCGATGCCTCCCATATAGCCCGGTTATTCTTTGATGAGGTAGTCCGCCTCCATGGGCTGCCCAAGACCATAGTCTCCGATAGGGATGTCAAATTCACTAGCTATTTTTGGAAGACTCTTTGGCACATGATGGGGACCCTCCTCAAATTCTCCACTGCCTACCACCCCCAAACGGATGGTCAAACTGAAGTGGTCAACCGGAGTCTAGGGAACCTCCTTAGGTGTCTTGTTGAGGATCGGCCAGGAAATTGGGATCTCATCTTACCACAGGCTGAGTTTGCATACAACAATTCCGTCAATAAGTCAATAGGGATGAGTCCATTTGAAGCCGTGCATGGGTACAAACCAAGAAAGCCATCCGACCTCATTTCCCTTCCCCAGCATGCTAGAGTGTCCATGTCTGCCGAGTCTTTTGCACAACATATTAGGGAATTGCATGAGGAAATTCGCAAGCACATTGGCATGAAAAATGAGGCATATAAAAGGTTGGCCGATTCTCACCGGCGTCACTTAGAGTTCCAAGTGGGTGACTTTGTGATGGTAAGGACGGAGAGGCTCTCCCCAGGAGCCCACTCCAAGTTGAGGCCACGTGGGACTGGGCCCTTCCAGGTCTTGAGACGCGTGGGTGCAAATGCTTATGAGTTAGATCTCTCCGAGGATTATGGGGTAAGTCCTACGTTCAATGTCGCCGACTTAGTGTCTTACAAGGGCCCCACGGTGAGACCTAGTGAGGAGATTGAGCCAACTTCTTCCTTTGAGAGAGCACCCACCTGTGAGAAGAGTCCACTAGCCAAGAGAGCTCAGCGCGATCGCATTGAACGAATATTGGATGAGCAAATCACTACCACCCGGAGCAAGGTATATGAGCGCTATCTCGTCAGGTGGAAGGATCGGCCTCCGTCGGATGACTCATGGGTGAGTCGGGAGGACCTCCAGCGATTGGATCCGGACCTCCTCGAGCGGTACCTTAGCCGGATGGACCCTTACTCGACGGAGTCGAGCTCTTCGCGGCCCAGGGGATTTGATGGAGGCATCACCCACGACTCCCTTTGGCTCGGGTCCACTTCTTCACACTCGGGAGCTGGTTGAGTTTGGGCCTCACTCTATAAAGGCCCCTTATCCATTTTGTAACTTTCCTTTGAGTCATTTTGATGTATTTCCATTTTATTTGAGTCATTTCCCTTGGTTTAGCACTTATTTTTCTATGTTCTTGTATCATCATGATGTCTAATGTGGCTATTGGGCCCCATTAGTTGGGCTAGGCCCATTAGCACTCCCACCCCCCCTTGGTTATTTGTAGTTGTTTATTTTGTCAGGGACTTATTGTAAAGACTGGGTTGCCTATATATAGGACCCCACTCCCCTCATTTGAAGTGAATGAATGATCAAAATCCTTTTGAGTTAAGTCTACTCTTGTGTTCAATTTGGAGAGATTCCACTTAGTTAAGGGTGAGATGCCCTAGGGAGTGATTCCCTTACCCCCCTCCTCTCTCTCATCTCTCTCCTCCCCTAAGGGGTTCGCCCCCCTCTCTCTCTCCTCCCTTCCCCTTCAACTCCCAACCACCACCCACCTCCTTTAATGCCCTCCACTTCCCCATGGCCTCCTTTACTCCACCCCCCTAGTTCCTAGGTAGAAGTCTCCCCATTCCAACACATTTCCCCACCTTCCAACCAAATCTTCCCCATTCCAATACAAGCATCCCACTTTCTCACATAATCCCCCACCTTCCAAGGCCATTTCAAAATTTTAAATCCCCTCCCTCCACTTGCCTAGGCCGCCCCCTTCCTTTACCCTCCCCCAAGCCAAGTTCGCCCCCCTCCATTCCCCATTCTCTCTCTCTCACATCCTCATCCTCCACCTCCACCTGCTAGCCCCTGCTCTCAGCCATTCTCCCCTCATTCTCCAACCCCTATAGCTCTCCACTCCACCCCACAAGAACCCCCATTCTTCCTTAGGCCACCCCTTCACTTCCCCTCCACCAAAGAAGCCACCCCTCCCTCTCATTTCTTCTTGCAGATTGGATCTGTGCAGACCAGCAAGTCCGCACCGAATTGCAGTGTCGTCCACGTCTTCTTATGAGAGCTTCTGGGGGCATGGCCTACATTTCTGGAAAGGCCCCTGTGTCTTCTTCGCAGGCGAGGTGGAACCAACTCGTTCCGAGGTCGGGGCCAACCGTAGAAGCCGTTCTCCCATGACTGCGCAGGGAGGTCTTCATCCTGGACCAGAGCCTGAAAGAACGTTCTGCCACGACGAACCCCAACGGATTCAGACTGAAGTCCCTTCATCAAAGTTCTCCTTCTGCCAGTCCTCTTCCAAGATCAAGAAACAGAACCTTGTTCGGATACAGGAGGAAGGAGTTACGAATTTTCTCCCCCGAGCTCTCCAGTCCTGTCTCCTGCTGTCTACTCCGACCAGTGCCCACTCTTCAGGGTACACCGGCCGCCCTCGACCTCTGATTGCAACCCCGTTGCCTCCTTCTGAAAGCTACTTCAACCACAAAGACGTCACCACCAGTTTCGTGCTGTTCGGAGTTCGGGAGGGCGCTCGGTGATATCTGCAACCTTCTGTTGCAGTCCGGACAGAACCTGCGGCCAGACAGAGAGGTCTCCTTCCAGTTGCTGGTGCGGCCACCTCCGACCCCCCGAGCATCCTCAAAAATTCTGGAATCATCCCCTTCAATTCAGGAAGCTTTAGAAAGTGGTTTCACTCAATTTGGAGTCCGTACGAGCCCAGACAGTCGGCACAGCGACTTCCTATCCAGAATTCAGATTGCAGCTGCAAGTTCGCTAGTTTCTCATTTCTCTTCATTTCGGTCCTATACCCCTACCCCGCTTGGCCGGCTGAAGGCCCCACCCTGCGTGGTGGTAGTGTTTGAATGTAAGACCTTAACCCCTACCCCAAGATCCCCCCTCCTGCGTGAGGTGTAGTTTTGTAATTGGTTTGGGCATGTCAAGCGACACCGCCGCGGCGTGTGGGGAGCCACTGCCTCCCCGCTCGCCCTCGTCTCCGATCGGGACCGGTTTCTTAAAACCGGTCGAGTAAGTGCCTCTTCCTTGCTCAATTAGTGTTGCTCTTTCAATACTTGATTCATGCGCCGCTGCATTTGTGAGGAGCGCCCGATCCTCAAGTCCACGACTTAAGAGTGATCGCCGTGGGATAGTGTGAACCGGTGCCCTTGTACACTTTGTCGGCCCCAATTGAATTGGGCATCCACCCTTGGGGAGTCAATCCTTGGCCTTGCTGGCCCTCTACCAGCAAGGGCCCATTCCCATATTTCACTCTTGGCATCGCCAAGTCACTCCGGGTATAGAGTGCGACGGGAGAGCAGTGGCCCATTAAGGCCCATTTGAATGCTTAATTGTGCTTGTTTGCCTAAGTCCAAGGTCGTGTCACATCACTACCTATCCGGTTTTTGTCACCATCGGTAAGACCGTCTACCCTTTCGACCCTTGTCACCATCGGCAAGATCGGTCACTACCTATCCGGTTTTTGTCACCATCGGCAAGACCGTCTACCCCTTTCGACCCTTGTCACCATCGGCAAGATCGGTCATTACCTATCCGGTTTTAGTCACCATCGGCAAGACCGTCTACCCTTTCGACCCTTGTCACCATCGGCAAGATCGGTCACTACCTATCCGGTTTTTGTCACCATTGGCAAGACCGTCTACCCTTTTGACCCTTGTCACCATCGGCAAGATCGGTCACTACCTATCCGGTTTTTGTCACCATCGGCAATACCGTCTACCTTTCGACCCTTGTCACCATTGGCAAGATCGGTCACTACCTATCCGGCTTTTGTCACCATCGGCAAGACCGTCTACCCTTTCGACCCTTGTCACCATCGGCAAGATCGGTCACTACACCTATCCGGTTTTTGTCACCATTGGCAATACCGTCTACCTTTCGACCCTTGTCACCATCGGCAAGATCGGTCACTACCTATCCGGCTTTTGTCACCATCGGCAAGACCGTCTACCCTTTCGACCCTTGTCACCATCGGCAAGATCGGTCACTACACCTATCCGATTTTTGTCACCATCGGCAATACCGTCTGCCCTTTCGACCCTTGTCACCATCGGCAAGATCGGTCGCTACACCTATCCGATTTTTGTCACCATCGGCAATACCGTCTACCTTTCGACCCTTGTCACCATCGGCAAGATCGGTCACTACCTATCCGGTTGTTGTCACCATCGGCAAGACCGTCTACCCCTTTCAACCCTTGTCACCATCGGCAAGATCGGTCATTACATATCCGGTTTTTGTCACCATCGGCAAGACTGTCTACCCTTTCGACCCTTGTCACCATCGGTAAGATCGGTCACTACCTATCCGGTTTTTGTCACCATCGGCAAGACCGTCTACCCTTTCGACCCTTGTCACCATCGGCAAGATCGGTCACTACCTATCCGGCTTTTGTCACCATCGGCAAGACAGTCTACCCTTTCGACCCTTGTCACCATCGGCAAGATCGGTCGCTACCCATTCTCAGTTCTTGCCGCTCTCGGCATGACCGTTTATCCGCCAGTTTCACTATGCCCCCCTAAGTTCCCCGAACTCTCGACCAGCATAAGCCGTTTCTAGTCTTGAGAAAAGTCGTGGCGCGGTGGAGTGAACACCTCACCCCTTCCCTGAAGGCGTGAGCGCTCTCCTGCCCTAATGACTCATACACTCGAACTAGAATCGACGGGCAAACCAAAAAAAAAAGGGGAAACAACACACTGACAAGATGGAGTCTTTATTCAAAATCAGGATGGAGATTTTTCATTACTATGAAGTGAAGGCGCATGATTACATGGACCATGCCCCGGGATACATAAGGTGCATTAAAAGTGAGCACATAAAGAAAAGAGACTACGGCAAAGGGCGTCGAAAGATGTCCTCCAGCACAGGAATACCCAAGGACGGATGACGGATCAGTTCTTGCAATCTGAACTCGGTGGCCTCCAGCTCGGATAGCTTCGCCTCCAGGGAAGCAGCTTGTCCTTTGGCCATCTCAGCATCCTCAACCTTTTGGACCCCCAGGCGATCTACTTCTTCAAGTTCAGCCTCTATCCTGGAAAGTTCGGCCCGCAATGCCGTCATCCGGGCCGTTAGGGAGTTCCGACGTTGAAGAGAGGCGTTGGCTTCGTCCCTTGCCCTCACCGCGGTCTCTTGCAGGGAAATGAGGGCCGTCTTGTTTTCAGCCCGCTCCATTGATATGGCCACCAACTGGTCAGCTGCCTCCCGGCCCAAGAACTCCCTCCGGTTCACATACTTCAGGAGCAGGATCACCCGTGGAGTCCAGTCGTCCATGGGACAGCCAAGGGCCAGCAGCGAGCGGGACAGATGCTCTATCAACCCCCTCAGCTGAACATAAGTTAAATCCCTACTGGCTGTTACGGCCTATTGGAGGGTCCCCAGGAACTGCCACACGACATCACTCGAGGATTGAAGACCAAGTGGCGACGTCTCGGGCAGTTCGAACTCTACTCTGCTATCCACGGCAGCCCATATATCATCAGCCGTCCCGGAAGATGACGACGGCATAAGCTGCAGCCCACTACCACCGGGAACAACCGCACCGGCAGATGCGGTGGTTGGAGCCTCAACAACAACAATCTCCTTACCGGTCCTCTGGGATGGAAGTCCAACAAGAACCCCAAGGTTCGGGGACGTCCGTCCCTCAATAATCTCCCCGGCTTCTATCTCAGCAGAGCCACCCTTCTCCAGAGCTGACTGCTGTGCAGCCTCCCTTGGCGGAGAATCTCCGGCTATCGCCGAACTATCAACCTCCACGAGCGCTCCGGGACCAACTGGAACCATTGCTGCTGCATGATCCTTTGGGTACCGAAATGCGATGGGCCGCAGGACGGACGGGAAAGTCGCCTGCCCTGTTCTCAGGGCCGGGAGTGGTATTTACACCGTCATAGTCGGTAGCGCCACCTCAGTCTGCATCAGAGATATATACACTTAAAAGCCTGGCTAAAAGGAGGAGGAAAGAAGCATGGCAAGTATTGACCCTGGATAGGTCCTTACCCCGGCCGGGACTAAGCTCAACTCTTTAAGAGCTGCTTCCCCAGCGCCAACTCCCTCACTCGTAAGCGATAATGACGGCACAGGACCGCCCCATGATAATCGGGCCGGGCTGAAAGTCAAATAGTCGCTCTCGTAGGCCGAGGACGCCCCAGCATCGTCGGTCTCAAAATCAAGCAGCGGTGACTCCTCGTCACTGGAGCCGCCACCATAGTCTACATTCTCAGAGGAAGAGGATCCCTCTGCTCTCTTGGGATGCTCCACCGACGGAGCAGGAGCCTCGCCAGCAGGAGCATCACCCTCGGCAGGAACTCCCCAGTGCTTTCCGCACCAGGGGCAGCAATAAATGATACCTCAGGGGCGGGTTCTCCCTGCCCCGAGGGGATCACCTCCTCTACGCTCTCCGAGCCCGGAAGCAATGATGGTTGTATATCGACTACAAATTCACAGCAAAACAGGGTCAGGACGACTGAAGATACAAAGATTTACGTTGCTATCGCAACTAAACTGTGGATTACCTTCCATCTCCCGTTGGGGTGTGGGGGAGGGCAGATCCCTTTCTATGGGAACAACAAGGATTTCCTCTGCCCCGTCCCCAGCCTCTACATCCACCGTCGCCTCGGGACCGACGACCCCAGCAGCTGTATCAGTGACTGTCAGCATGGGCCGCCCCAAGCAGTCAAGACAAGCTAATGCACTTTGAAGAAAAGAAGAGCCTACCTCCGGCCTCTGGCCCTTGTGCGCGAGAAGCCTCAAATTCTTCGAAAGATAAAACGGGAGGAAGGTCGGTTGTCGATGTCTGCTCCGCAGCTTTCTTCCGGCGTGCCCGTGTCACCCGGGTCACCGCCGCTTTCGCCTTCCCGACGGCCTCTCGCAGTTGGGACCTGGTCCTCTTCCTCGAATCCCCAGGAGGCAATGGCGTCGTGGTCGGCGCCGGCTCAGGAACTTCAAAATATGTCGGCTTTTGGGCCTTTATGATCAATTCCCTGAAGTGCCGAGTCTCCTCCGAAGTCGGTCGGACTGCATACGCACAAGGGTGAGAATGACACAACCACAATAAAAAGAAGAGGCTGGCCGAAGGGCCTGAAGGAAGAGATGGAACGTACTTGCCGGTCCCGTATAAAAGGGGAAGAGAGGCCAATAAAACAGCGAGGGCGTCTTGTCCCTTGAAGCCGCCTCGCGAATAAGCCAGCATAGATCCCCGATCTTCTCGCTCGGCTCAGCCAACAGTGCCAGGTCCTCATGGCCACGGGAGGATAGCAGGTAATACAAACTCAGATGGTCCAGCCCCCACCTGTCTGTGTATTTGAAGGAGATTTGAAGAGGATGGTCCAGTATGGCTTCGTCGGGGCTACCCACCGAGAGGCCGTGAGACCGAAGGAGCGCAAACAGCCAAGGGGTGTTGGCATACAAATCAGCCCGCCTGTCCTCTTTGCGAATGAAAGCCCGGTAGGGATACAACCTATCTACCTCGGGATGCCAGTCTGCCACGGCCGCGATGGGCTCTTCTACCGGCAAAGGGAGTTGCTGGAGAATCACCCTCTCACTGCTCACCCGGCATAAACCCCGAAGGGTCTTCACATAGTCATCCTTGTTGATCGGGGGCAACTTCAGCTCAACTTTCGTCCTGCGACTTTTTACGAGCTTGCGGGCCTCTAGATAGGCCTTCACATCCGTATTAGTCCAAGATTTCAACTTCTTCAAATAAGAAGCATCAATATCAAGAACTGGCTCCGGTTGGGAAGCTAAGAACCTGTGCTCCGCCACGGCCCAGCACTCTCTCCGGGAGGTCCTGTAAAATCCCGTCCGCGCGTTCCACCACTTGATGTATTCAGGCGTGACGCGAGGGAACCGTGCGGGGGCAGGCACCCGGAAAGAAACGTCTTCGCGACGATGGAAAAAGTCCCACCATATCCGGGCGTCGTCATTGGACGTTTGCCCGGCCCTGTGCCTGTTGGGCAGTGCAAATTACGAATAGGAATGTGGAATCTGCTGGTCATAGCCGAAGTTCCGACTGAAACAGAACGGGTAATACGGCTCCAACCACAGAATGCCGCTCTTGCGAAAGACGAGGACACTAGGCCTTATGGCCAGTGCCCAATCAACCAACTCCGGCTCCAGAATAGGCCTGGTACAATTGGCCTGGGAAATCGGATGGATGTACTCCTCAGTTTCAAAGAGTTTGCACTGTCTCGTCCTATTCGTCAATGGGCTCGAGTGAGCAGCTAAGCTCCAGAAATGAAGAACCACGGGCGAATCCACGGGAAGACGGGTCAATTTACCCCGAATAGCATAAAGTTGCTCCATTAGCAATGATGGCTCGGCACTTGCAAACTCTATCATGCGCGGGACCAGAGGAACCGCTTGTAATGCCCGAGGAGCTGCCTCCGGGAACAGGGTGCAGACCCAAGCATTAAAGAAATGTAACGGACCAACCGTCCGAAGGCTTCTGAGGAGGCGCATTTTGTGCAAATCTCCCAACATCTTGTAAATGAGGCACAGGGCCACTGGGCAAAGAGACAGCTTGGTACCCCAAGCCATAAGACAGACCGGATATATGGCTTCCGCCCTGATCACGCTCTCGTCACCTTGAGGGAGAGCAAAGGAACAAAGCCAATAAACCAAATATGCAGCACAGTGAGTCACTGCATCAACGCCAGTAGGGTTTGGGTTTTCCCCCTGCCCTCCTCTCGAAGAAGATGACGAAGCGGCCTGGCGTCGTACCCTCTTCTTCCGCTTCTGGGCCACCGGTGCTATCGGAGGAAAATCTTCATACTTGGTCTTCCCCTGGAAGAAATACTGAAACCAAGCACCCATCCGCACTCTTCGTTTCTCGCCCGGCTTTCGAGCTTCTCTCGTGTCGTGCGACGAATGAAAGAGGGTGCGATACGCCTTCATTAGATATTGATAGGCGTAGCCCGCCATATACTGACCGTCACCGTCGGTCTGGTCCTTCAACCAGTCGGGCCAACAAACTTCCTCATACGGCTCTCCATCAATGGGCAGGCCGCTGAGCTGAGATAGACTCCACAAGTCTAAAGAGGTCTCCCCCTCTGAAGTATAGAAGGTGTTGTATTCGGGGCAAAACACCTCGATCATGCCGCAGCACAAGCCTCGGGAAATCGGATACCGATACCTTGAAGCATATACGCTGTGATAAACACCAGCTCTGGTCAAAAGAGGGGCATAGTGATGCAGCACATAGTCTGTGAATTCCACTGCTCTGGGCCTGAATGCGTTGGCATCTGTGACTTTCAACTCAGCAAGCCATCCCACGGAGATCTGGTGCTTGAAGCGAATCGCCAAGCAATCCAACAAAAATGACTCATCTCTATATCCCCACCTCAACGGGGCAAGGAATAAGCCAAAGATCGGCTTCTCCTGATCTACCCTGCCCGCGGAGTCATTCCACCGAGCAGGCATAAATTCAGGAGCTCTGGTCAACAGTCCGTCTGACGGAGCCAGGTCTTGCAGCCCCAGCACAACGCTCCACTTCCTGACCTCCCCAGGGAGATAGATGGGTCTTCCCCGCGTTACGCATTCGGCCAAGCTGTCTCTCTCCGCCAGCAGAGCATGCTCGACCTTCCGCACGGCAAACACGTCCCGCTTCCCCTGAAGGTTGAAACGCCGAAGAAGGGACATCAGGTGTTTGTCCTTGGGATGATCCTTCCTGATCACGTCTTCTCTATTATAATGAAAGGAGTCACCCCCGAGGATAAGGAGACGACCGGTGTCTACGGTGTCCGTCTCTGAATCCGAGGACTCCGCAACTATGGCCACCTGACCGTGACCCCAGTCGAGAGAATTAACATTCTCCCATGTCACCACGGCACGAGAGGAAGAGCTGGATGCCATAACAGCTGCGAAAAGAGCATATCAAACAAAAACAACGTCAGTAAACGGTTAATCAAAGGCAAACTTCTGACAAAATTTCGGCAGAGTCTCCCCAGCACGAGGAATTGCCGAAGAAAAGCGGGAACGCGTCCACTGAGGAACGGTCCCTAAAAGACAGCCATCGGCATTACACCGAGGCCAGAGGAACACCCGGGGGAATAGCTCCGAGGGCAAGCCCTGCTAGAAGCCTCCCGGGGTCCAAAGAATGGGTTTCGAGACCCAAAGGGACAGCATCTCCACTCACCCGAAGGAAAAATCGCCGCTCTCGGCGCCAGAAGGGGAGAAGAAGGAGAAGAGAGAGAAATAAAAACGTCAAATGAAGGGCGATGAAGAAAAAAAGCAAGGGAAGGAAGATAAATAGGGGAAGTTCCCCATCGCTAGACCGGCGCGCTATTTAGCATGCCGGATTAACAACCCGTCAAGCAAAAGGCACGCCGGTAAAAGGCGCGCCGGATCAAAGCGTCAGCGTCAAGGCCGCGCCGTATTAACACGCCAGCATCGTGAGTGCACCAAGTAGGTGCGCCGGGTTATCCCACGCCGTACTGATGACTGAACGATACCGGGTCAACGCCCGTGCCGAATCAAGGGCCAGCCCAGGCACTCGCCAACCAAAGGGAAGGTCAGTCCAGGTGAAATACATCCGTCGGCCCTGCTACCCTCGTGCCTTGCTCGCAACACCCACGTCTGGGGGGCATTTGTTGGCACCTAAAATATGATCGTAGGAAACCAAGCCATAAGGACGAATGACCCGGCCCACCGAAGTACGGGAGCCGATGAAGATCAACATATTGAAGACTTCTCAAAGCTGCCAGAGACTCGAGTCACTCCGTATGGATACGGGGACTTCACCTCAGGAGAGCCGAGACGAATCGAACAACCAACCGGCGGTGCGACCAAGCCTGCCCAATGAATCGGCATCGACTTTGTCGTGCTGCATCCACTACACCCGTTGTCCGACCAAGGTCGACGGTCTACCCGGTGGCTACCCACCTCATGAAAGGCTCTCCCGAGGATAAAGGAGTCCCCCTGGCTTCCAGAAACGGAGAACCGAAAGCTCTGACGGCGGAAGATCCTGATCATCCGGCATGGGCACGGCTTCCCGTCAAGATGGGCCCACTAGTGGCCGAATGATCACCCGGCTCAGGCGTAACTATCTCCCGGCTATCTAGCCTCCCAGAAAGCTCTGAGTACGAGCCAGGCCGGACCAACAGCATGGAGCATAGAGCCGAGGGCCGTGCCGGTAGAAAGCCCGTACGATCGAGATAAAGCTATCCAGAACCTCGAGAATGGCCGTACGCCAATCTAGGAGCTTCGACAGATCATATCGTCGAAGTCTTAGTGGGCAGTGGCAGAGTACATGTTCACGATGGCCCCGAGTCCATCGACCAGCTTAAAAGCGTACAAGGGACATTAGCCCGTGCCTCCTTAAACCGGCGCGCCCCTTACCCAATGCCTTTATCCCGGCGCGCCCCTTATCTCCTGTCCTTATCCCCGGCGCGCCCCTGCCTTCAGCCCTTTCCCCGGCGCGCCAGTTACCCTATCGAATGGCACCTTAAACCGGCGCGATAAGTTGATGAAGACTTCCCCGACGCGCCAAAAGCTCACGCTGGATGAAGAGCCTCCAACCTGCTATATATAGGGGCGAGGTTCGAAGAAGAAAAAGAGGACATGAGGGAGAGGCCGGGGAAGAAAGAAAGAAAAGGGGGACAGAGCTTTCCGAGGGAAAAGGAGTTCTATCCCAGTGTTCTTCGGCGGCCGCCTTCCCCTGTTCCGATCGAAGCCTTCCGGAGCCGGAGAAGAAGGAGGGGGCCGATACTCTATTTTTTTTTTAAAAGCAGGTGGGCACCAGTACGTGTCTTCCTCGATCTTCCGTAGGTTCTTCTCTCTCGCGGGTTTCCGTCCACCATTTGTAAGCAGAGAGGGGAGGGATGGTAATGATATGAGCCGACCCCTCCCCTCCTCTGTGATTTCTTTTCTATTACTGTGTATTCTCCCGTGAATGATGAACGGCGACCAAGCAATGATGCTGGCGCTGGGATTCTTAATGTATAAATAAGATGCCATTCCCGTTTCTAGGATGGCAATATGCCTATGAATGTCTGGACCGCGAGGTCGAATGAATGCCCAGAACTTCTATCCTCTTCTCTATCTACGCCGATGTGGTTCTGAGTTCTTTCGTGCATGTCTTTTGATTCCGGTTTCCTCGAAGTACCGACCACGCCCCAAAGCACCGAGGGCTACAGAAATGACCCCTCCCCGGGTCCTTTTAATCGACCGTTCTCGGCTTTGATCCATGGACCTCTGTGTCCCCCTTCATGGATAGGGCTGTGCTTATGCGCATGCTTCTTCCTGCCGTGGTATCGAAAGTCTCCCCCCCCCATCAGTTCCTCCCTTTGTGCTATTGACTTTTCGCAAGGTGGGAGTCATCGTCGGGATGGCTGGATGCATCCCCTTGAATGCTGCGTCCTACCTGTTCGAGTCTATGCTTCTACGGCTGACCCGTTTCACCCGGGCCTTTACTCATCCTAATCACAATCGTTCGAACTAGTCCGGGATTTTCACATACTGTTTTAACTACCCGGGGAGGGGGACATTCCCCCGTGGCTTCACGGAATTGCTGGGTAACTAAGGACTCTACCTCTCGGTGGTAGATGCTTCCCAAGCCCACAGCAGACAACAACAGGGGGGTCCTAACTCAACGAGCTCAGCCCCGATAATCTAAGACCCAATTGAGGTTAAGGGATGTACGCTCCTCGTAGGCTAGCCCTCGGAGCCCCATTCTCTTAACAGTTGGTCCCTTCAGCGGTTGTGCCATGATCTGTGGGTTATTCCCGTCATCAATGGCCCCGCCCATCTATTCTCACCCACGGAGTATTGGTGCCCCTTGTAGGCTAGTCCTCGGGGTATCCTATCTGATGGGATTTTGCTGGCTGTCACTGTGCAGACCGGCGGTTTAGGGGCTTGCTCCATTAGTGAGCATGACCCCGCTTCTCCCCTGCAATCCTTCAGGTTCAGGGGAGATGCTGTCCAATTTTGGACAGATTAAGGTTGAGTAATCTATAATGAACGCTCGTTCTGGACCTAATTATCCCGGTGCTCGAGTAGGAACCTCGCACTGGCTTAATCACACCGTCCTTCGGGGTTCTGGACTTCAATTCAATAAGCAATTGGCCCCAAATAACTTCAGAATCTTCACCCAAAACTTAACAAACTCAATAATTTGCAAAATTCATAGAAAGAGTGGGTTGAACGGCGCGGCCTTAGCCGACGCGCCCTAATCCGGCGCGGTACCCCCCCCGCGCCAGATTAACGTTAGACTCATTTCCATTTTTTTTTCCTTTGCGACTTTCTGGCGCGCCCTAAGCCGGCACGCCCCCAAGCCCTTGCACGCCGTTTCAACGCGCATGATCACCACGTCGTATTAACATCTATACCTACGTTTCACCACGCCGTATTAACATCTATACCTACGTTTCTTCGCGCCGTATAAGCTACCTATTGCAGGGTCACGCCGGTTTTGAAGCCTCTTGTTGCTTTAATCGCTTATTAGCCCCTCCGAGTGGACCTTGTCCCTCGGGGTTGGCGTTAATAAATCATAATGGATAATAAATTGAATAAGGGAGGGACCAAGCGAGCCCGAATTATATTCTCATCATATCTTCATTACCACGTCTGTTAGCACTTTGCTTTCGCTGTCACACTTATGTTGCCTTCCCTCCTCTCGATGAGGAGTAATAAACGTGGCTGACCATCATTCACTTTCACAATTCCATTATCATGCTTAATATAGTCATGAACGTCATATGTGCATCCATGCATACATCCTCAGGTATATCAAATGGCGTCAACGGAAAAGCCAGATTATGTCTGGTCGGAAGTCTTCGCTATGCGCGACGGCGGTCTTCGGACCCACGTCCTCCGCCATGTACCGAGGATCCATAATTCCATAAACATATGCATCCGGCATGCCTTCGTCGTGATCATCATGTAGCTCTTTTTAATCCGGCTTCGACAGCCCTCTATCTCGGCAATTAATCAAAGGTGTTCCCTCCACGTGGGGGATGTAATTAACGCCATAGCCTTTATGGTATGGCTGACTGCTGGTCCCGACCGAACCTCACATTCGCCCGACATGGGTCAGAATGAGCGCACAATAGAATCGTCACGCATGTGACTGGCACGCCCGCGTCGTCAATCAGTCAGTTGACTATAAGTTAGTTAATTGGTTGATCGATACGCGAACGAAAAGGCAAAACGAAAGGAGAAGAGAAAGATATGCGAAACATCCTATCAAATTCTTTGGAATTTCTATTCCTACCCTGGACATGCCAGCAGTCCTTGACTGCATGGCCATGCTTCCCACAAGGGGAGTAGAAAGGGAACTTTCTTCTAAAAGAACTTGCCCAACATTCAGTGGCCTTGTGCCCAAGCTTGTTACAATTAAAACATTTGACATGCTGGTTCAGAGAAGCAGTTCTGTTTATATTAAAAGCATGTTGGTTAGCATAAGATTTAGCATGATGTGAGAGTGGTTTTTTCTTTCCATTAGCAAACCAACATTGAGCAAAGGTGTGGCCTAATCTATCACAATGAGAGCATTCACTTTTCTTTGAATGAACAACAGGTTTTTTATCATGATATTTCCTAGTATTCATCATTTCAGCATTCAAATCATCCAGTTCGTTTAATTCACACTCATGCATCAAATGGCCAATTCTATGGCAGTAATAACATGACATTTTCTTTTTCTGAACCTCATGATTTCTGACATGAGTTTTCCTGACATGCATTTTACTGGCATTCATGTCATCTTTTCCTTTCAGTTTGCATTTATGCATTTGATGACCAGCTTCATGACACTTAAGGCATGACATGAGTTTCCTGTTAGCATGAGATTTAAAAACAGGGTGCATGTAAGTAGTAGAAGCCATTTTGTTCTTTCCTTTTTGTTTTTCAGTTGGCTTCAGAATTCTTTGAGCAGCAAATTGAAACACTGAAGGATTGGCTGAACTAACAGAGGCAAAATTTGAAACAGCTGAAGTTTGAATCTTATTTTCAAAACTCTTTTTCTTTGTTGGGTTATAGCCCAACCCTTCTTTTTGAAAATTAACTTTAACACCTAGCAGTTTGTTCAGATTATCTTGCCCACTGACAAATTTAGACAATGAGTTTTTTAAATCCTGAATTTCATTTTCTTGAGAGGAAATGTGTAGCTCATAACTATCAATCTCTTGTTCACTGCAATTCACACATTCAGTTAACACCTTGTTAGCAGTTTTATATTTTTCAATTTCATTTTCCAGATTGCTCAGTTTATCAGAATCTTCAACATAAATACTTTTTCCTCTTTCCAAAGTAAGAAGTCTTTCAGACATAGTGAAGTTCAGCATTTTTAACTTCTCATTTTCTTCCTTGAGTTTGTCATTCTGAACTAATTCATTTATCAGAAGTTGATCTTCTGAATTGACTTCATGTTTTCTTCCCGTCTCAAATTCCTTTAATTCTTTTTGCTGTTTCTCCATATCATTCTGTAATTCTATGTTTACAGATTTTATGGCATTCAATTTTTCAGTCAGCAATGTGTTCTCCTGTTTAAGTTTCTCAAATTTTTCATCATTTTTATTGGAGAACTTTCCAAGAGAATCATTTTCAGATTTCAGCTTGTTTAATTCATACTTAACACATTCAATTTCTTTCAGCAAATCCTTGCTCTGAACAGAATCATGACTAGCTAGACTAAGCTTCTTTTCAAGTTCAGAGATTTCTTTCACATGATCTTGATTCTCAGTTTTCAATAATGAAATTTATTTCTTCAACATTTGAAAATCAGACTTACAAGCATCATGAACATTTTTCAATTCAACACAATTTCTACATGGAGAACTTGAACTATCTAACCCAGTACCCTTCTTCAATTTTTTATACGGTTTTCTTAACAGTTCATGAGATTCAAATAATTCAGCATATGCGTTCTCCCAATCTTCTAGAGAAAAATTATCGAAGAGATTTACCTCATCATCATCTTCTTCTTCATTTTGATTGCTGCCTTGATCGCTGCCACTTTGATTGCTTCTATTGGCCATCATGCAGATGTCCACATCTATCTCCTGAGTTCGCTTCAGTGTATCCAAAATATCTTTAGCAGAACTGCAATCAATGAAACATGAGTGAAAAGCTCTATCAGTAGCTGCCTTCATCAGATTTATAGCTATCTGATTTTCTTCATGCAGTGATTTTTGACTGTCAGTCCATTTGGACTTTTTCTTTGGTAGTTCATGAGGACCATGTGAAATTACTTTCCACAGGTCTGGATTCACATATTTAACATAACTTTTTAGACTAGCGAACCATGCATTAAAATGCGTACCACAAAAAATCAGTGGATGAGCCATGAGAACACAACAGATTAATGCAACAGGAATATTGATGCACTAAAAACAAATTAGCACCGAAGACTGCAAGATCGAATCTACAGGTCACTGGACCTTGTATGCAGACACCGCTCTGATACCAACTGTTAGGGTGCTAGGCCCGGATATAGAGGGGGGGTGAATGTATCCTGGTACGAATAATGCCCAAATAAATAACTCAGATGCTAGGCAAGTTCCAGAATTAAGCTAATTCGATTGAACATACTAACAAGTAGTAGGAGCGTGCCTATCCAAGCATCTAGCGGAAGTAAATCAAGCAATCAAACCTCAATAGATTTTTTAGGTGGTTCGGTCCTCCAGACCTACATCCACCCCTCACTCCCAACTGGAGTGAGGCTTCACTAGCAAATGCTAGAACCAAGCAGACTCAGTCTGCGAACAAGGTGCTACCACACAGCTTGACCAGGGGAACAACCTCCCCTCTTCCTCCCAACCGGAGGGACACCCCAAGTGGCTCCCAGCCACTTGGAAACCAGAGACCGAAGTCTCTCTTCCTCTAGACCAGAGGGACCCCTGGACTTGCTAGCCACAAGCCCAGAACCGGAGACAAGTCTCCCTTCTCCTGAATCCATAGGATGAACCCGATCCCCAGCAGGGAAATCGGAAGAACAAGGCTAACCAAAGAAACAAAAGAAAAAAATAAAGAAACATAAAAAGCACAGCAACAAAAGCTGGAAATGAAACACAAGAGATGTAGCTCTCAATGAGCATAGTCGTTCTGGATTTGATCCACGAACAGACTGAACTGATCTTCAATAGACTCTCTCCTCCTCTTCTTTTCTTCCTCTTCTTTCTGCTTCTCTTTCTTCTCTCTTTCTTCTCACTTCTCACGAGCACTATCTCTCTCTTTTCCTTCTTCTGCTCTCTTTTCTTCTTCTTCTCTATTCTCTGTATCGTGGAGGCACTCTCTGCTCTTCAGCTTTTCTCGATGGCTCTCTGCCTTTTTTATCTCACTCAGCCGATAGAGGAGACTCCATATATATACCAGCAGCAGGCAGCTAGGGCTTATGCTCTTTTCGATTCCCGCCCAAGCTTCAGTGGTCCACGTGTCAGCATTTCAGCCTCTAGGATCACGTGCAAGTCTTGATGGCCTCATCCATTAAACCTGTCAGATAATCAGTTGAATAATCTGTCAGTTAATCAGTCGAAGACAATATCAGATGATGTATAGACTTGAACGTTAACTGAGTGTACAGACTTCGTGTGAAGTAAGAGTGTATAGACTTGAAGCTTGATATCGAGTGTATAGAGTTGAAGCTTATCAAACGAATGCATGGACTTCATGTTAGCGAACGAGTGTATATACATAGTTGAGTGAGCATGCAGTGTACATACTTGAAACCCTTCAGCAACCTGAGTGTATAGACTTAGTGTTAACGTGCCAGAGAAACCAGTGTACAGACTTCATGTTGTACAGACTTGATGTTGATCAAAAGACCTTTGGACATCAGCCTAAGGCGTCAACGCCTCCATCGTGCAGCGTCGCCTCAGCTCCTCAAGCGAGATGCTCACGGCCTTGGCAACTGGCCAATGCGTCAACGCATCCAGTGTCAGCATCGACGCAGTGAACAAGATAGAAAGTGAAAGACGCACAATTGCGTCTACGCAGTCAGCCAAGTGCGTCAACGCACTAAAAGCACAAAACCCATGAAGACAGACAGGCTGTACAGACTTTGATTGTTAGGGCCAATGTATAGACTTGTAAGCCCATGTGGATGTATAGACTTAACTGAATGAAGTCGATGTACAGACTTGCCTATGCGAAGCCACTGTACAGACATTGAAAACGTGAAGTCAGTGTACAAACTTGATGAAACAAAGTCTAGTGTATAGACTAGGTGAAATGAAGTCCAGTGTATAGACTTGGTGAAATGAAGTCCAGTGTATAGACTTGCAGATGCGAAGCCGATGTACAGACTTAGAAGGATTTGAACGGGAGAGTGTATGGACTTGGTTCCTGTAGCAGTCTATAGAGTTGAAGGTCTGAAGGTGATGTGTAGACTTGGTGAACACTGCAACAGTAATCGGATGTATAGAGTTGAAGTTTAGACAACCTAGTGTATAGACATGAAGCTTGACAATCCAGTGTATAGACTTCAGTTAAGTGCATTGGCTGTACAGACTTTAATTAGAAGATGCTCGATGTACAGACTTGGAAATGAGACTCCAATGTACAGACTTGCAAAAGCGAGCTACAGTGCCAATGTGTAGACTTCACGCTGTACTGACTTGAGGCTTTGAACGTTGAAGGCACAAGACGATGTACAGACTCAGATTCTAGACCAGTGGCTGTACAGACTTTGAAAGAGGACCAATGTATGGACTTTAAGTGAAGATCAATGTATGGACTTGTGAACAACCGATGAATGAACTGAGGGGTCGACCCATCAGCACAAGGGGTCGACGCACCACAGACCAGACCAATGAATAAATGCAGTAAAGTTAAAGAGGCACCAAGCGTCAACGCATTGCCCAAGCAGCGTGGACGCAGTAGATCAAATTTTCTTACTGCTACCTCTGAAGTGCCTTGGCAGCGTCGACGCTGCAGTATCAAATAGCAGTCTAAAGAGTAACAGTAACATGACTGAACATAATCAAATATGCAATGCCATATCAGAACTTATGAAGAACTACATTATGATCAGAAAGTGAATAATAGCATGATGACTCACACAGCAAGATGACTCACAGTGAATAACTCACCTCAAAGACCAATCATCAAAACCACCATTAAAACCATCATCAAAACCACAAGGGCACAACAGGCTAGGGCCGTTCAGCAGCTAGGGGCGCGTGTTGGACCGAGGGGTGTTTACTGGGGGTTAGGGTGTCAGGCACGAATGTCGAGTGGGGTAGATAGGAAGTTGGAGGCCCGAATACGGACGTATGTATTTCACTGGTTTTAAGATGAGCCACATGGACTTTACAACTGGGCCTTAATGGGCCAAAGCACAATTGGAGCAAGCCACGGGACAATTCCGACATGTGAGTCAGTCCTCGGGTCATTGCGTGACAAAGCAGATGTCAGCGTGTTCTGCTGGAACTCTTTACAGAGGAGTTGGTGTGGGTCCGACTACCTTAGTAGCCATAACGGACACGTGCTGGTGCCTAGCGGAGGTCAGACGCGGCTCGAGGTGAGTGGTCGGGTCTGGGTCTCGGACGGCGAGCGTTGTCAAGCTGGAGAGTCGAGGTCAGTCCCGGGATTGTGATTCCCGAGCCAGAGGTCCGACTAGACTCGATTTGTCCATTTAAGGGGCCGTCGGCCAATTGGGAGGTGAGCGGTGGGCACGCGTGATGGGAATCAACATAGGGCACTAACTTTTATTTTTGCATTTGAGTCCTTTTATTTTTATTTATGTCCTTGGGAAAACATGTATGCAATTGTAAGGCTTTATAAGCCAATTTGTCATTCCTTAGGATTCTTTGGGTTTTTGTGCAAAAGTCCAGTAGGACAAGCAAGGGGCCCCCATCTCCTTCCCTTTTTGTCCACCTAAACCTTAGGGCCCGTGTGGGGCCAGCCAAAGGTCCAAGGTGGGTTTCTAGACGATTGACCATTCAAAGGGGACAATGGGTTTACAAAGTCCAAGATTCTTTCCCCCCTTAGGTAGGACTTTTATTTTTGTAGTATTTTGTATTAACCACATGGGAGAATTAAAAAATCTCTCTCCAAGAGTCAAAGGGTCGCACTCCCCTCTCTCTCCTCACCCCATGGCATTTGCCAACCCCCCTCCCCCTTCCTTCCCTCTATATAAACTCATGTATAGTGTCTTGTAAGGAGTTGATGAATTATTGAAAGGAAATATCATAATTTGTCCACCATTGCCCCTCCTCTCTCCCTCTTGCAGAGGTGTGAAGCCTCTTTATTCTGAGGTTTGAAGCCTCCCTTCCAATCCCCCTTCCTAAGTGTGAAGCTCAGTGCTGTCGCCGCCACCACCATCGAGCCGCCATCATGCCGCCACCGCCATCGTCGGAGTTCTGTCCAAATCAGGATAGAACCTCAAGTCCATATTTTTATCTTTTGTTCTTGTTGTCTGATCGAGCCCAAACTTTGCGGGCTTGTTCTACTTGTCTCTCCTAGTCTCCAGTTTAAATTTCGTGTCATTTGGCTTACATTTGGTATTTTCCCCTTATTTCTTATTTCCCCCCTGTAATCTGCCATTCTACAGATCCACGAGACAGTGTCACCTGTTCATATTTTTCCCACCCCTTCACAATTTTAGAAAATCCACCAAAATTCCTCAGTGTTCCTCACGTCTCTCTACCTTTCATAATTTTTGTAATCCCTGAAAAAATTATTTACATCTTGGTCAAAGGTCAGTTTCAGGCAGATCTCTTGCTGTCCTAAGTGTCTGTAAATAGGTCCATAGAAAAAACTCAGTCTTGCAGAGCCTCCCATTTCTCATCCCTTTGTTGGATCGACTTACACAATTTATATGTGGTAGATCTGGGAGTCCTCTTTCCAACCCCACCGGTTTCACCTAAATCCGATTTCGGATATGCGAAAATTAATTCTTGCCACCGAGGCGCGTAAATCTGTTCCCTTTGTAGATCAGAAAAATCAGTCCATGGATAATTCGTTCAAAAATACCAAAAGTCAACTTCTGGAACCGCCCCTTCAGGGAGTCGATCAGGGACGTCCCGCCATCGTCCCAGCCAAGCGGTGCCTTCAGAAGACCTCAGGAGGGTGACGTTCTTTTGGAAAGCGCGCCTTGCTGTCCAGCGAGTCAGAACCGAGTCGGTGCAGTACCGAGTCGGCGCAGGACCGAGTCAGACCAGTAGGCCGAGTTCGCCCCGAACGCACCTCCAGATTGTTGCCCGTCAACCCAGAGTCGGTCCTCCCGGGCCCCACTTGTTGCCCTTTACCTCCCTGCGTGGAGAGGGTAATAAAATTCACTGTTGTAACTAAATTTTTACCGTTGTTACCAGGAGTTACCGTACTTGGTCGAGAACGTCTTCCCCACGCCCGGAGCGTGGACGTAAACTCGCCCCACTCTTTATCACATTTTGCTTAGTTCGTATTCATTCGTATATGCCGCTGCGAGTGTAGGTTCCTAGCTTCATATATTCTTATCACCGCTACAAGAGAGTGGGTGTGATCCGTCCCATGACTCCATCCGAGTACACGCGAAAAGCCGATACCCGAGACTCACTGCCAGTTTCTCAACCGCGTACGGTCCCACGTCTTCCCTCTCTTAGGCGCGATCGCGAGCTAGAGTCCCAGGTCGCGTGTCCGTCCCGCATCAATTTGGTATCTGAGCGAGTCGAGTCTAGGGTAGTCATTGCTTAAAAACACAAAAAAAGAGTCTAAGTCTAAGTCGATCCACGGTTGCATTTGCATCCCAATACCCAGTATATAAAAAGGTGACGCCCGACCGTTAGGTTACGCCTATCTTAGGTTACGCGTAAGAGGATCTTCGGATCCCCAGACTCCGCCAAGTACCGGATCTTGGTTTAAGTCTAGGGTCCTTAGTGTGCATTAGTTAGTGCATTCCAACCTTGCATAGTCGTGTCTAGTGTCTTGTCCAAGTGCCAGCATGTCCGTCTTGTAGTTCCCCATTTCCAATGGAATCTCGATCGCCCAGGCGATATGACCGTTGGTCCACCAATGGGCTTGGCAACCACCCTCTCCACTTCCGTAGGCCCGAAGCCTCAGATTTTTATGGCTCCAATGACCCGGGCGACTACCTCAAGTGGGAGGCTGCCATGGACACATACTTTGATTGTTATACCATGTCCGAAGCCGGGCAATTCTATTTTGCCAAGGAGAAGCTTCTACACGAGGCCACCGAAAAGTGGGACCACATTGAGCGCTTGAGAGAGGTTAGGAGGCAATGGCCCATCGAATCATGGTGGGACATGAAGAGAGAGCTTAGAAGGGTCTACCTTCCCGATCTGGTTCTTTTCAACCCGTCCCACCCATTCACTTCCAACCAAGTGGGTCATATCCGGAGGCAAGAAGCCCCTCAGGTACCCAAGACTAGGCCGGTTGATTACGGGCGAATCCACCGCGATACCCCTACTCCAAGCCATACCGTTTCTGAACTTGTGCAAATGATTTCAGATTGGGTGGATAGGAGGTGTGCGTATTTTGAGTTGTTGGTTTGCCCTTGCCCACCTCCGAGACCGGACGTAGCCATACCCGAGCCTAGGGATGTCATAGCCGGTAACCCCAACCCGGCCCCACCTCCGGGGTCCCAAGGACCTCTTCCCCTCCGGGTGGACGTTCCTTCCCCACCCATGAGAGCTCCGTTGCCACCACCCTTATCTTCCAATCTTTATGTGGAGCTATCTCAGCCCGAGCCACCCGTGTTTCTAACAGGAAAGCTTTTCATCGCCGAGCCACTCCTTAGCTGGCTCAAGAATGGCTTGGTACCACCTCCCTTCCCATCCATGGACCCCACACTACCTCTAGTGCCAATCAACTCATTTCATACAACATTCCGGTCTAGTCACCATGTGGATACATTGGGTGACCTTCTTAACGGATTAGACAGGCAATTGACTTTTACGCACTTGTTGGTCTCAGGCTTCGACCGACCCACAGGTCGTAGCTTCACCCATCCGGCTTTAGGATCCATTACCTCCGTGTGCACCGTAGGTTGTGTCACCACGGAGATTCTTCTACTCCTCCCGTTACCGGCTGAGCCAGACTTCATTCCTTTTATCCCGGGGGAGGAGCCATATCTTTTATACACTGTCCCATCTACCATGATGGATGGAGGTCTTCATGAATTTCAAACATGGGATTATGTAAAGGAGGAACCGAGGGGTCACAAATTCTTTGACCCATTCGACCCCTTCGCTAGTGGACCTCGTGACCCACCATTTCCCTTAAACCTTGTTAGGGAAGTCCACTACCACATCCCTTCCCCACGGGCTAGTCCACCAACACCCAACCTGGGGACCGTTCCATGGTCATTTATAGGGGTGTCAAAGAAGGTGAATTCGGTTCTCCACCTATCAAATCCACTAGGGAGCATGTGCATGCATGGTGCCTCTTAGGATGTTTAGGAGTTCCCCATTCTACCAACCACCGGTTACATCTAGTGTATTCATGGCACACATTTGGGTGTCCTGGTCCGCCACCGCACATGTATGGGTCAGACTAACAATTGGTTTGTCTAGGGTCTTGTGTGTCTGTGCATACATCAAGTCGAGTCGGTCCTTTGTACGCTCGCGTTGTCATTCCCTTTCGAGTGCGAGACTTGTCGGACATTGGGATCGGTTCTACCTCAACATATAGGATCTAGTCACATAAAGGGACCCAGCGGTGATTCCTAGTGAGTCTTTGAGCCGCCTCCCTCTTTTGAGAGTGACCCCACCCCGGAGTGTCCACCTCTAGCCTCATTCCCCAGTAGCGTGAGCATATAGAATCTATACGGGATGAGCAGGTGATGATTACTTGGAGTGGAGCGTACTCCGCGTTTTCAGGTTCGGTGACAGATCCGTAGGAGCTACTCGAGCAGCCGCACCCCTTACTCGACAGGGTCAAGTTCTTCCCACCCGGGGAGAATTGATGGGAATCAACACCAGGCACTAACTTTTATTGCTGCATTTGAGTCCTTTTATTTGTATTTTTATCCTTGGGAAAATATGTATGCAATTGTAAGGCTTTATAAGCCAATTTGTCATTCCTTAGGATTCTTTGGGTTTTTGTGCAAAAGTCCAGTAGGACCAGCAAGGGCCCCCCCTCTCCTTCCCTATTGGCCCACCTAAGCCTTAGGGCTCATTGGGACCAGTCAAAGGTCCAAGGTGGGTTTCTAGATGATTGACCATTCAAAGCGGACAATGGGTTTACAAAGTCCAAGATTCTTTCCCCCCTTAGGTAGGACTTTTATTTTTGTAATATTTTGTATTAACCACATGGGAGAATTAAAAAATCTCTCCCTAAGAGTCAAAGGGTCGCACTCCCCTCTCTCTCCCCACCCCATGGCATTTGCCAACCCCCCTCCCCCTTCCTTCCCTATATATAAACTCATGTATAGTGTCTTGTAAGGAGTTGATGAATTATTGAGAGAAATATCATAATTTGTCCACCATTGCTCCTCCTTTCTACCCCTTGCAGAGGTGTGATGCCTCTTTCTTCTGAGGTGTGAAGCCTCTCTTCCAATCCCCTTTCTTGAGTGTGAAGCTCAGCGCCGCCGCCGCCGCCACCATGGAGTCGCCATCGCGCCGCCATCGCCATTTTCGGAGTTCTGTCCAAATCAAGATAGAACCTCAACTCCAGATTTTTATCTTTTTTCTTGTTGTCTGATTGATCCCAAACTTTAAGGGCTTGTTCTACTTATCTCCCCTAGTCTCCAGTTTAAATTTCGTGCCATTTTGCTTACGTTTGGTATTTTTCCATTATTTCTTATTTCCCCCCTGTAATCTGTCATTCTGCAGATCCACGTGACAGTATCACATGTTCGTATTTTTCCCACCCCCTTAATTATTTTTAGAAAATCCACCAAAATTCCTCAGTGTTCCTCACATTTCCCTCTACCTCTCATAATTTTTGTAATCCCCGGAAACATCATTTACATCTTGGTCAAAGGGCAGTTTCAGGTAGATCTCCTACTGTCCTGAGTGTCTGTAAACAAGTCCACATAAAAAACTAAGTCTTGCAGAGCCTCCCATTTCTCATTCCTCCTTTGGATCGACTTACAAAATTTTTATGTGGTAGATATGGGAGACCTCTTTCCATCCCCACCGGTTTCACTTCAATCCGATTTCAGATTTGAGAAAATTGATTCTTGCTGCCAAGGTGCACAAATCTGTTCCCTGTGCAGATCAGAAAAATCAGTCCGTGGATAATTCATGCAAAAATACCAAAAGTCAACTTCTGGAACCGCCCCTTCAAGGAGTCGATCAGGGACGTCCCGCCATCGTCCCAGCCAAGCGGCGCCTTCAGAAGACCTCAGGAGGGTGGCGTTCCTTTGGAAACCGTGCCTTGCTGTCCAGCGAGTCAGAACCGAGTCGGCGCAGTACCGAGTCGGTGCAGGACCGAGTCGGACCAGCAGGCCGAGTTCGCCCCGAACGTACCTCCAGATTGCTGCCTGTAAACCCAGGGTCGGTCCTCCCGGGCCCCACTTGTAGCCCTTTACCTCCCTACGTGAAGTGAGCAATAAAATTCACTATTGCAACTAAATTTTTACAGTTGTTACCGGGAGTTACCGTACTTGGCCGGGAACGTCTTCCCCACGCCCGGAGGGTGGAGGTAAACTCGCCCCACTCTTTATCGCATTTTGCTTAGTTCATATTCATTCGTATGTGCCCCTGCGAGTGTAGGTTCCTAGCTTGATATATTTTTATCACCGCTGCGAGAGAGTGGCCGTGATCCGTCCCGTGACTCGATCCGAGTACACGCGAAAAGTCGATACCCGAGACTCACTGTCGGTTTCTCAACCGCGTACGGTCCCACTTCTTCCCTCGCTTAGGGGCGATCGCGAGCTAGAGTCCCAAGTCGCGTGTCCATCCCGCATCAACGCGGTTCCGTGTCGAGGGCCGACGCGGCGTTGTGAAGTACCCTTCATCACCGGCGTAAGTGTCGTAAGTTGCCGTACACGGGCGGACCCGGGATGCGGGCGTTCTTGCCGTTGGTACGGTCATCTTAGACGCGACGGGGATGGACTTGGTATGAGACGGCTAAACACCGCGTGAGGGGAGTACGTGCAACATACCCTCGACGTGTGGGAGCCGACTAACAAGCCAATCGCGCGTCTTGTCTTTTCTCTTTCCCGACCCTTGCCGAAAGCCTCGGGGATCCGAGGGTGCGACAGTTAGGTCGGGGAAGTTTGGTAGGTGCGTTGCTTCCTTCCTTTATGCATATATCTCTGTAGCTTGTTGGTAAGGGGGCAATTTATAGAAGTTGAAGGGGTGGGGGGTGGGGTTTAGGCGGACCAAGTTGGGGGCCCAACTTGGTCCGGGTAAACCCCCCAAATAGTATTTTTATTTTTATTTTATTTGAATTTTTTTATGTGATTTGTGTGTGTGTGTCGGAGTGGAAGGGGTGGGGTTTAGGCGGACCAGCCCAAGGGGCTGGTCTGGTCCGCCTAAACCCCTCTTCGGGGGGGGGGGGATTCCTTTTTTTTTTATTTTTGGAGGGGTTTAGGCAGACCAGCTTGGGGGTCCAAGCTGGTCCCCCTAAACCCCTCCCTAGGCGGGGTTTGGGCGGACCAAATGGGTCCTCTTTTTTAATTTTAAAAATTCTTGTTTTTTATTATTCAAGGGTTTAGGCGGACCAGCATGGGGTCCAGGCTGGTCTGCCTAACCCCCCCCCCCCCCCCCCCCCGTAGGGGGTTTAGGTGGACCTGCTTGGAGGCCCAAGCTGGTCCGCCTAAACCCCTCCCCAAGGGGGGGTTTGGGCGGACTAGGTAGAAGAGAGAGAGGGGGAGTGGTCCCACCTCTATAAAACCCGGTTTTTTGTGTTATTTTCTCCCCAAATTGGTTTAGAAGAAAGAGGATAAAGGATACTGGGAGGATACACTGGTGGACCGGTTGCTTGTGCGCGAAGATCGAGGGATTGACGTGTGTGACTTAACGTAATCCCGGGACTCCGTCTTCGCGAATACTTCGACACATGGGTATGATGAACGAACTTTGCACGAACCTCGGACCGTGTAGTTAGGAATTTCCATGAACTGGGACTGAGGAGGGCCGTCGGGCCTCCGAGCTGAGGAGAGGGCGCGGCCCTCGGGGAGTTCGCCCTCTCCTAGGGCGCGGCCACGTCCTGGGGCGCACGGGCCCCGGGCATAGCCGTAACCCCGAGGGATGGCCCCCGGGGGTCTTCCTTCGTCGTCCGGGGATATCCCTTGGGGGATATGAAGTTCCGTAGTGTCGAAATGGCCCATGGAGGCCGTTGTTCTTCAAGTGGTAGTGGCCGCTTGCAAGGTGTTCGGGCGAATGCCCGACACACCCTGGGTTGCCGAACAAGCCGCGTAGGTGGCCGACGGGCCTTGAATTTGGCTAAGGGCCAAGGGTAGAAGTCCGTAGGGGCTGGGAGGAAGCACCTTGGGTGTACGTGCCCATCCTCGGGCTGTGTGCCACATTGTACGGCAGGTTGGTAGAGTAGCCTCGGGTTGGCCCGAGAGCTGAAGTCGAGTGGCATGTTGCCACGTGTCTGAGGGTCGGGGGTGGCCCCGACTTACTGGGGGGTCGTCGTAGGACCGAATTGGTGTACTGGAATCACGGGGTGGCCCGTGGATTGGTGTAGAAGGGTTGAAACACGTGAGCGTGTGTGAGCCGTACACGCGTACTACGGGCCTCCTGAGCCTGTGATTGACCTATTTGGCTCTCCCTTTGACCTTGGAGGGTTGAAAGAAGGTGTCCCGGGGTAGGCCCCTAGCCTTTTCACTGAGTGCCACATGGCATGGCTTGTAGTCGGAGTGCCCTCGAGGTGGCCCAGGTGGCCGTGTAGGGCGCGGAGAAAATCCACCACTTATGAATAGGGAGTGGTCCTGATTGATGGCTAGTGCAGCCGTGCACCTCATCTAGCGGGTTAGGGCCATTGGTCTGGCATACTGGGTTGTTGGAGGGGCTGGGTAGCCCACACCTTAAAGGTGTTCGAGGAAATTCTCGAACCCTTATTTCTGGGTATTTTGATGGGGAAATAGTCCGAATACAACAAGCATAAATCAAAAGGGGAATTCAACTTAATGAAAAATCAAGCCAACAGATGAGTTATAAATAAATGAAGATATATGGAAAATGATTAAAAGACAATTGAGTGAAAATTATCTCTTTTAAATTATATATTAAGAAGAAATCTAATTATCCATTTAATGACTTAAATTTAATATAGCATCAATGAAGATAAAACTAGGGTGTTTACCTTTACAATAAATCTCATAAAATATGGCGAGCTAAAATACTTAATAATTTCAAGTAAATGAGATGACGTTTAAGTGATAAAATTGTTAACAATATAAGTAGTCGAGATTAACGATAACAAGAATATATCAAAAGTCCAACTTAAATATGAAATTATTAAATAATTAATAATGAGCTTAAACCATTTAATTATTATGACTAGCCCAATTAGTTGCCTTACGATTTGCAAATAGACTAAAAGACTTTACAATAAAGGGTTTTAAATAAACTAAGTCCACCTAGAACAATTAATGGGATGGTTAATGGGCTTGGGCCTTAACAACAACAACAACAACAACAATAATAATAATAATAGAATTATTTTTCGAATGAGAAACCCTAAAATCCTAAGGAAACCCAAGTGGTTAAAAGAAGGCTAGCGGTGATGGTTTGGGTAATTAGAGTATATCACGTACTAGTATTTATCATCTACGGTAATGTGAGCCTAACTTAGACTCTTAGTCATTACGTCTATAAATAATAGCCTAGAGCCCAGTAAAACCCCATTGTTGTGGACTCAAAGGCGTGCTCGTGTTCGTGCGTGCCATGCGCGTTTGTGTGTGTAGCATCCTCATCGTCACCTTCTTCTTCCTCATCATCGACGTCGTCTCCTTCCTCTGCGTGTCTACTTTCTTCATCTTTTTCATCTTCCTCTTCATGCGATCATGGTAGGTTATCTCTAATACCTCAAGCAACACACGTTAATAACAGAAGCATGCATGCAATCACGTACATGTCCTAGTAATCTACATGTTCCATGGTTTCATGCTGTTTTATTAAGATTTGTAAATGTTTCTGTTTCACGAAGAATTCACGGTCAGGGCAGTGGACGCTAATTAATTAGCATCTTCTTACGCAAGCGTTAATTTTAGAATTACCGTCAACCCTGCAGACGCCAATTACTACGCGTCTACTACACTGACATGAATTCCCAATTATTTCAGATAATTCACCCATGTTTAAAATTTAATATCTATTGAACCCTATTTAATAAAATTCATATGTGCATATTTCTAGAATCCCTGTACTTTTCTCCATATTATCATGTCTTAAATTTTCTTAAAATCTTCATAGATAAAAAGTGTTAATGTTCATGTTCCTTAAAAGAAATGAACAGTGCGATGTGTCTGCAAACGTATCCAATGGATACGTTACAGTGCGTAACAGTACAAGAATTGGCGTCTGTATGATTGAAGCGTATTCTTGAATTGGCGCCTCTCCACAGCAATGCGCATTAACACACATCGATCATCTAGACGTGAATTTCTTATTTTTATTTAATTAAATTAATATTCTAAAGAATTAGCATCCAGAGGCCAGACGCTTATTAATGATTTAGCGCCTCTCTGAAGAGATGCAAATTCTTAATGCACACCTGTTCTCTTGCGTTTTATTAAAAAAAATTATATTTCCTGGAATTAATGTCCACTGTAATGGATGCGTACTAAAGAAATAGCGCCTCTTTACAGCGACGCTAATTTAAATACTTATATTTTGGAATTTAGTTAATCTTGTTAATTCTAGAATTGGCGGCTCCTTAAGAAGACGCAGATTCTAGAATTAACGCCTTCTCGTGCTGACGTGAATTTCTGTTCCTTTGATTTTATCACTATTTTGATCAATATCGCGGGTCTTTTGGTACTACTGTCTCATGGCTGAGACATAGTCCTATTTTCTGAGTTTTTCTGAAACACCCTATTTATTGGAGTTAGAAGGACCCTCCGTCAGGAATTCCTCTTGCCGGATTGGAAATTCTTTCTTTAAGGCCTCCGTGAATCCCCGACATCGAAGGATTCTCTCTTAGATCACTGGGATGGTTGTACCCTAAAAACCCTTGATCCAATTTGGTCATGTCACTCTGAAGAAACATCACTCCCAGCCATCATAGAGCGCCAAGATGAGGTGTTCTGTGAGAGTTTAGACATTGCCCAGAATTGTAGTTTGGGACAGTCTTCGCTATATCTTGAATTAGCGTCCATACAGTCGACGTGGATTTCATTCATGCCTTACAGTTCACTAGAAATTAGCGCCCACCATAGTGGATGAGAATTCTATAATTCATGGCATCCTGAGTGGATGCCAATTTTCCCAAATTCTTCGCATGTCACAGTTTTATGAGTTACTTTATAGTCTCTATCCTTGAATTCTGAATATTCCTTGTTGGTTCCCTAGTACTTGTTCAATCCTTGACTTCAAGTTCTTAATAGATCATCTTAAAGTGTTCCTACCGTGTTAACTCCTTGGAATTCTATTGGCTATTAAAGTAATGTGGATGTCTAGATATTTACACGGGATCGTTGATTCATAACTTCAATGCCTGGCGTTAATAGGGCCCGATCTGGTCTTAGGAGGAGCACCCAAAAGTACTTGTGCCCATGGGAGCTTTTATTGACCGCTGTGTGGCATTGCACCGAAGTACATGACTTTCTAGATTGATCTATGGCATTCCACTCTTTACATGATGTTACTTAATGACTTGACGTGCTTGACTCGAAATGATACTTGCTTGAACTTCATTAGCCAATATCTTCTTCATACTATACTAGTGAACTTGTCAATTTCTTGTTATCTACTTCATGATTTGTATTTACTCATGTTCTATCTCGAGTTCATGCATATACATAACTGCATTCCATGTAACATGTTAATTACTTAAAGCAAGTCTGGTGATAGAGACGTAATTCCTACTGAGCTTTCGCTCATCAAGATTTATTTCAATATTTTTCAGGTAATCAAGTAGCCAGCAAGGATGATGTTCTAGCGGGAAGGGAGAAGTGTGCATGAGTGCTCCTGAATTAGAAGACCATGTCTTTTATTTTTCCTTGAGTCTAGACTAGAATTTCTTAGTCTGGTTAGTGTGTCTTCTTCTCTTTTGAATTTAATTTCAGTCAAAGTTGTAATAACAAGTTTATATTAATAAAGTTTAATTTTTGACGATTCCTGGTATGTTGTGTACCTTTAAGTTATTGCTCTGATTGGCATGACTGTTTCGCTACCACGTTCCGAGCAAGTTTCCACTGCTATCGGTTCGGGGCATGATAGTTCTATTTGACCCAGGGGCATCCGTGAACATACTCCCCTACCGAGTGTACTATAACACTATTTCAACGTGCACCTGACTAAGGTCAGGGATATGACAATAGCTGGATTCTGCTAGAAATTTGATGTCCCCATGGGCATGGCAGAGTTTGATCTCTCACTGGGAGACTTCACTACCAAGGTGCAGTTTCATGTTATAAACTCTAACACCTCATACAAGGCGCTATTGGGCCGGCCATGGCTGCATTAGAACTGGGTGATACCTTTTACTCTTCATCAGTGTATCAAATAACCCCGGGATGAAAAAGAACAATGAATATTTGCTAATTTACACCCTTTTGACGTGTTTCAGTGTCATCTACTTGATGCCTCACTCTATATGGAGATGTCAAAGAAGACTCCCCAGCCAGCTCAGCGCAAAGGGGAAAAGGCAGCATAGGCCAGTGACTGGTTTCCCCCGCCACCGTCGGGTTATACAGCTCAGCAGGAGGAATCATAGATTTTTGAAGAAGGAGGGGTGTTCAGAGCAATCCCCTCCGATATCTACCCCGACCCGAAGATGCCAGAGGTTGAGGATTTGTTGGGGTACATAAAAGTCCCTTCAGGGATCACAAAGCTCGTTACAGATATACACTGTCAGACAGTCGAACTATTGAAGACCCTGGAGGTTCCCAACCCTGAAGGGCAACCCACGATATTCTACAATGCTGATGAACAACCAGTAAAAAGGGGTGAGGATTGCAAATTACCTGAGGAAGTTTATGATCCAGTCGTCCCAATTATGGGGCTTCCCGATGTGACTGGGAGAGTGGTCAAGATAGCAAGAAAGTAACAAGTTCCTTTCCTCCAAGGTGTAAACAAGAACAAAATGTTCAAGAAGTTGTGGTATCCACCCAACATGGACAAAGAACTATTGTAGATTACTGTGGACGCCTGAAATTCACCATCAAGAGCGTCAAGCTGCTCCGAGCCGAACAAGGGCAATGGAAGAAGAAGAGAAGAAGTGCGTCGACATACCTCACATGCCGTGTCGATGCACGCGTGAAGAATGTACGCTGCCTTCTAAGGGGATCAGCAGGGTGCGTCGACACAACCCTTGGCTACGTCAACGCACGTGTGAAGAATTCAAGCCGCCTTCTAAAGGTGATCAATGGCTGCGTCGACGCAACCCACTAGGTGCGTCGACGCACCCTTGAAGACGCGATCTGCCATCTAAGGCGAATAGCTGGATGCATCAACGCAACTCAGTGAGTGCGTCGATGCACACTGAGTTGCGTCGACGCACACATGCAAACTCACACAAGAACCAAAAGAAAATGAAAAAAAGAAAGCAAGGGTGTGAGTGAACCGGTGCCACCCTCATCCCACGGCACCTTGGAGCCCCATCTGGCGACAGAGGAAGAAATAGGGAAAGAAAGAGAAAAGAAATGAGAGAGGGAGGGGTGATCTGGCGGCCCCCAATCCGGCGGCCTCCCCCATTCAACCGATGGTAGGTAAAGAAATAAAAAGAAAAAAGAAGAGGGAATGAAACAAGAAGGGGGAAAGCAAAATAGAAGAAGAAAAGGAGCAGAAAAAAAAAGAGAAGAAAGAAGAGAAAGAATGGAAAACACGGACCCTGCTCTAGTAGTTTTCGCTGCATGAGCATTTAATCCTCGTGCCGCTCTATCGCGTGTGAACATCTAGCGTAACGGCAGCAGCGGCGGGCCTCTCTCCGGCCACTCCGTAAGACTCCCGCTTGCCTGCTTCTCCACTCCTGCAAGAAAAGAGATCGCAACATAAAAACTAGGAGAGGTGTCTCCGCCGTATGACGCCCCCCTATCCTGTGAGAACGGATGGGCGATAGCTAACCAAAGGACCCATTTTCTTTTCTTTTGGATGAGGAAAGAAGCTACGGGAGGCCTCTCTTGAAGAAAAAGATCCCACGTTCCCATATATGCACCCATCCGGCGAAGACAAGAAGGGGAGAGGAGGAGAGGTGAGAGAACACTGAAGAAACATGGATCGAGTAGAATGAAAGAGAAAGAAAAACAAAACAAAAGACAGAGCAGTGTGAAGAGAGGGGAGTGAGTGCCGAAGAAACAGAGGTCCAGGGAGAGAGGGGAGGAGAGAGAGAGATCCATCCGACGGTGGGTCTTTGTATTCCTTTTCTTTCTTTTATTCTTCATGCCCCCCCCAGGAGGCTACACCTGATGTAATCCTCTTTGGTGAATAAATGAAATGCTGGGCCTTTGGCCCTGGTTCATGAGTTATGTTGAAATCCTTCGATCGGTGCAACTCTCTTTCTATTTTGTTCGCTGCCCTCCCCGAATAGATATGGTTGTTTCTCTCTGCTAATAGCATACCATCTGCATGATTGTGTGATTTATGCCATGGTGGTTAGCGTCCCGGAGTTTACTCAAGACAATGAGTATGATCCGAGGGTACAAAACCGCCTAAAACTCTCATTGTTTTCCTCTTCACTTTGCATTGTTTTCTCCGTGCATACCTTGGTCGTTGGTGCATAAGTCCAGTAGGAAAGTTTTCTCCTCTCAATGCTTCATTTTTGGATTTGACTAGTTTCATTGTCATGGTGCCAATGGGGCAAGACATATAGGACATAATCCTAGAACGAGCACTTTGTGATATTTTGCTTCTGCCGGTTTGGAGAAGAAATATAGATAATCGCCTTCGGGAAGGGTTTCGAGTCTACACAACCTCATGAGTATGACTCAGAATCCATGCCCATCCGAGCTCTTGTGGGCTGCTCCCCGATTTTCTTCAACTCTCCTTGGCTCTTTTTTAATGTTTTCTGATCACTCTCGGATCTCTGGGGGGTTGCTTCCTCAAAGCATGGTCCCGGGATGATCCCCTTTAAAATGGTGAATACTAATGGCCATGTAATTTGGCAACAATTTAAATCCGTAATTGTGGCTACTACGGATGTTGCCACTTTTGTGCGCATCCAAATGATTACGGTATCATCTCGGACTCTCCGTGGACGAGCACCCTCTTTACACCCCCCAAACACTCCGGTTCTAAGGGAGGTGCTGTCGAATTTTTGCCAGAGCATTCGGACTAATTGCAATACCAACAATAATAAAAATGATGATGAACCAAGCAGAATGGTGATGACAGATATGCATTAGAACAATGAAGATGAAGATAATGATATAATGACATTGATCCAAGAACTGTCAAGAAGAAAATGAGAAGATAAAACAAACTAAAGAAAAGAAAAGAAAAGAATGAAGTAAAAGATGGGAGCCAAGTTCCCTGCATTCATTTCAAAATCCAACATATCATCCATATCTCTGCGCATCTGCACGCCAAATTTTGCATGCATCTTTGATGCAGATAAAAATTTCCCTCTGCATGTTGTGTGCAATGAATTTGCAAAAGTCATGCATTGATTCATCTTAGGTCACTACAGAGTACATGCAAGAATGGGAAGCCAGAGCTTGCTGGCAGGCCTAGTTTCACGCCCCGAGATTTATGCAGCAGAAACAATTGGGAATGCAAACATCCGGCATGGTAAGCCTCTTGCAAGCAGTGCAATCAGAGCGCAAGACAATCACATAAAGTAATTGCGCAAGTAATTCACTTAAACCTTCATCTTTACTTCATATAAATAACCATCAATGTACATAAGATCTTTGACTCTTAACATTCTTTCACCATAGACTCAAGAAAACAAAATTTTACATATTGACTTGGCTAGACATTAGAAAACTAAGGCTTCTCTTGTCCATATGACCTTCAATTGCTCTCGAACAAGCTACTTGTATAATCCGAATCCGATTCACTAGTCCTTCCTGAAATATTGAGAAAGTAGGTAATGAGCACACTTGCCCAGTAGGTATCTTCGTATCAACATGATGGCAATCTTAAAGTGATTAACATTTTGAGCTCTAAAGAAAGCTAAATCATGTGAATACGGTGAAACATGCGAATAGAACCAAAATAGCAAGATATGGTCAAGATGAGATATGAGAATATGGCTGGGCAAGTATATAACAAGAATATAACTTTGGCTTTTCCATGAACAAGAATGTAACATGAATGCACTTTTCATAATCATAAAGGCTATGCACTAGAAAGTCATATAACACGCAAGAATGTACTTTTGTTTTGCAAGTACTTCGTGAATATTCATGGATATTCGTGAATCTTCACTTATTTATAAAGAAAGCACTCCCAATGCAATGCGACGCCAGTAGCATCATATCCCATGGTAGACAGTATGTTTTCGATTATCAACCGAGGGGACTAGCATAGAGCCCTTGAACACAATCAGTGCTCAAACTGCATCTTCAAGTATAAATCAAGCAACTTCCACGAGTACAACAGTAATGTTGGCCAATAAGGTAACAAGTTCAATGATAGTTTTATGATACAACGTCAATGGAAGAATGCATCAAATATGAATATAAGAATTAAAAGAATGTATTAATAACTAGGTCATGCTACGGAAAGAATTCGGCAGCATAACGGTACACTCATTATTTTCCATAATTTATTTAGACATCTTTGGAATAAGGTGACAAGTTCTAGATAATTCATAGACCATCTGGAACATAGGAATACTCAACCTAAAGGTAAAACCATGGGTTAAACATAATTAGAGTTGACGAAAAAGAAGCTAGAACCATGCGGTCTAGGTCAGGGCTGCTAGGTGACATTGGCGGTCGAACAATAGGCCGCTAAGGTCCAGAACTCATTAAAACACCGGTAAAGTGTTTTCTAGACAATTGGGCTTTTACGGTACAACCAGCTCGGCGTCCTAGTGGGAATCCCAGGCTCGCGGAGACTTATGGAGGCCTTGAAACAGGATTACCTAGTCCATTGGAAGGAATATCCAATGGAGAGGTTTTCAAGTCTAAGAATGTGTACTCAAAGTGCCAGTGTGTAACATACCGGGATATGTGCCATGTACTTACAAAAATGACTCTAGATAAGAAAGAATCGTGATAAAACAGCGATCAAATAAGTCCATAAACTTTATGAAAACGTGCCTATAAATACAAGAGTATAAGTTTTTGGCCATAAAAATAACATAGGTTAAAAATAATCCCAAGTACATAAAGAACATGAAATATTCTAAAGTAATTTGTTAACACAACTAGGTATAAGAAAATAACACTTGAAACATGGGTAAAACATTCTTAACTAGGCTTAGCATATAATAATTAGGGCTAATCTGTAATATGTTTCGGGTTAATAATATTACAGAAATCTGAAAACGCAAACGATCTAGTAGGTGACCGTTTCATGGGTGCTAACGGTCTGTCATAGGACCGCTAAATGTCTTTGGCGGTCTACAGGAAGACCGTTTCTTCTTGGGTAACAGGAATTCAATTAACAGTAAAATACACACTAACCTAGGGCATGTTAAATATAGAAAGCGATGATAACTTACTTTAAAACATGATGGAACAAATATATATCGAGAATATGCGTGGGTTTGTGGGTAATGACAAGAAAATTTCCTTTTAACTCAATTAGGGCTAAGAATTAGGCATGGATATACACCAGATGCATAGTCCTAATAAAAACATAAAATTCTTGATGTATAATATATAAAAATGACTAGAATCATAGGGCTTTTATCCCTAACATTAAGTTTAAACCTTTCATGAGATAACCTACCTCTATTTTAGGCTTTAGGCTTCGAATTTAGGGCTGGAAGTTAACCCTAATTTCTGCTCGTCCTGAACCGAAGTAGTAACTTCTTGCCCCTCTATCTCCCAATTCTCTTGACCTAAAGATGTGAAATTTGGAGAGTAAGAAGAGGGTACTAACAGGAACACATTATTTTAAAGAACCTCTTTTTAATTACCTCGTTTGGGACTTCTATTTTCTTGATCTTCCTTGGGCAGTCGCACAGTTTCCTAAGTTGCTTTCACCGAACCAACATCTTTGCAGGCTTCTATCTCTCTATAGGCTTGATCCCCTAGAATGAAATTTTGAGGAAAGTTAGATCTAACTAAAACAAACAAATTCCTAGAAGAAACTTACCTCTAATTCGACCTCTTTACCTTAGTTCCACGCGAGCCAAAAGTAAGGGTCGCGTAGGTTGGTTCTGGGGTCTATTTATAGGGTTTAGCTAGGGTTTCATAGATTTGAACGATTCTAGAGTCCTTATTAGGTGCAAGATCGATCCTCAAGAGTTCTAAGCCTGATTATACTTCTATCCACTTCGATTTCTGGGATTTTGGAGGCTAAAAATTCAACCCTTTTACACTTTCTTCTATTCACAGACTCTGCAGAGCTTAGCGGTCATTTGGGAGGCCGTTTTCTAGTGGATTGCGGTCTTGCGATAGACCGTTTTTGGTTTTGGGCGCCGAATTTGAAACCAGTTCAAACTCTTGTATTATTATCCATCTTTTTATTCTAAAATATTCCTACTTATCTCCTTAATTCCGTGAATACATCAATTCCAAGCTTCTAGAACATGGACCAAAGTTTAAAATTATAATTTGGGCCAATTGGATTTGCCAAAATGTGCCTAATCCTCTTGGATTAGTATAGGGCCTACATAATTAGTTTTAATTAACCACAATTCGATCAATAACCCATTCAAATGCTTAATACTTATATTTTTAATCCCAAAAAATTCTTAGAAATTTCTCAGGCATTACACCCTCCCCCACTTAAAAAGAATTTGGTCCCCAAATTCCTTGTAATAAGATTTGCTAGGGAGAGTGTACTTACATTCAAATATGTCTGGAAATCTTTTGTGCATGGCTTCTTTAGTTTTTCATGTTGGTTCATGTGGCCATGACTTGGTCCATTGGATCTTGACCATAAGAATAGTTTTATTCCGAAGTTGACACACTTCTCGTTCAATGATCTTGATTGACTTTTGCTCGTATGTCAAGTCCATTTGAATTTTCAAGTTGTCGTATGTTATGACATGGAAAGGATCAGGAACATATTTTTTGAGCATTGAGACGTGAAATACATCATGAACTCTTGATAATTGAGGGGGCAAAGCTATTCGATACGCGACTTCACCAACCCTTTCAAGAATTTCAAAGGGGCCAATGAATCTCGGAGTAAGTTTGCCTTTGATACCTAATCTTTGAATACCTCGACCTGGAGAAACCTTAAGGACTTCATGGTCTCCTACTTGAAATTTTAGGTCGCGCCTTCGATTATCAGCATATGATTTCTGTCTATCTTGAGCTATCTGGAGTCTTTCCTGAATAAGCTTTATCTCCTCGGTAGTATCCCTGATGATACCAGGATCGAGAAATTGCCTTTCTCCTACTTCACTCCAACAAATAAGTGAACGACAGCTTCTTCCATATAGAGCCTCGAATGGTGCCATTTGTATGCTAGCTTGATAGCTATTATTGTATGAAAATTCCACTAGAGATAAATGGTCATGCCAACTCCCTCCAAAATCAATAGCACAAGCCCTGAGCATATCTTCCACCACTTGATTTGTTCTTTCACTTTGACCATCAGTTTGTGAATGGAACGCAGTGCTAAAGTTAAGTTGGGTTCCTAATGAATGTTGAAGACCCTTCCAGAATTGTGATGTGAACTGAGGGTCTCGGTCAGATATAATGGTGAAAGGGACACCATGTAATTTGACAATTTCCCTCATATATAGGGCTGCTAATACATCCACAAACCATCAATTTTTAATTGGTAGAAAATGTGCAGATTTAGTCAATCGGTCTATGATCACCCATATGCCATCGTGTCCACCTCTTGTCTTAGGTAAACCAATGATGAAATCTATCCCTATACTTTCCCATTTTTACTTGGGAATATTCAAGGGGTGTAATTTCCCCGCACGCTTTAAATGTTCTGCCTTTACTTGCTGACAAGTGAGACAACAAGATACAAAATCTGCTACTTCTCTTTTCATGTTGGGCCATAATAAGCTTCTTTTCAAATCTTGATACATCTTGGTAGCACCAGGGTGAATAGGATACTTTGACTTATGAGCCTCTTCCATGATCAATTTCTTGGTGTAGACATGATTCGGCACACAGATTTGATCCTTAAAATAACAGTCTTCCATCATTTGTGATAGAGAATTTCGTCCTATGATCAATATTATCCTTGATTTTCATCAATGTAGGGTCATTTTCTTGCAATTTGACTATATCTTCAATCAATGTAGGTTGAGATCTTATATTGGCAATCATACATTCTTCTCCTTCTCCATCAATATCACGATTTAAGTGAGAAAAATCCTCAAGAAGACATATCATACCTTTCCTAAGGCTTGCTAATATTGCCATTGATCTTCTGCTAAGAGTGTCAGCTACTGCATTGGCTTTGCCTAGATGATACTAGATAGTAAAATCAAAGTCTTTGAGATACTCCAACAATCTGTGTTGTTGCATATTTAATTCCTTCTAGGTGAAGAGATATTTCAGACTTTTATGATCTGAAAATATAGTGAATTTCTCCTCATAAAGGTAATGCCACCAAATTTTTATGGCGAATATAACAACTACCAATTCCAGATCATGCACAGGGTAGTTTTCTTCATGACGCTTCAACTATCTTGATGAATAGCAAATCACCTTTCCATTTTACATAAGAACGCATCCCAGGCCAATGCCAGATTCATCTATATAGACTTCAAAACCACCACCTTCAATGGGCAAGCCAAAATAGGGGCTGTAGTAAGGTGATCTTTAAGAGTTAGAAAACTCTCTTCGCAATCCTTTTACCATATAAAAGGGTTCTCCTTTCTAGTGAGTCTAGTCAAAAGGACAGCGATCTTAGAGAAGTATTTAATAAACCTTCCGTAATAACCAGCCAGACCTAGAAAACTTCTAACTTCTGTCACGGTTGTCGGTTGGCTCCAATTCTTAACAGCTTCAACTTTAGAAGGATCGATAGCGATACCCTTTCTTGAAATAATATGGCCAAGGAAAGAGACCTCCTTTAGCCAGAACTCGCACTTGCTAAGCTTTACATAAAGTTTGTGCTCTCTTAGTGTCTGCAAGGCTATTCTTAAGTGCTCTTCGTGTTCCTCCTTAGTTTTGGAGTATATAAGAATATCATCAATGAAGATGACCATAAATCGGTCGAGGTAAGGTCTGAAGACATTATTCATAAGTTGCATAAATGCTACCGGGGCATTGGTTAACCCGAACAGCATTGCAACGAACTCATAGTGGCCATATCGTCTTCGGAAAGCCGTCTTGTGTATGTCTTAATTCTTGATTCAGAGCTGATGATAACCTGACCTGAGATCTATTTTGGAGAAGTATTCTGCTCCCGAAATTTGATCAAAGAGCTCATCGATACGTGGCAACGGATATTTGTTCTTGATAGTGAGTTGATTTAGTCGCCGGTAATCGATGCATAGCATGAGAGATCCATCCTTCTTTTTGACAAATAAAACTGGCGCACCCCAAGGGGATGTGCTAGGTCGAATAAAACCCTTATCTAATAACTCTTGAAGTTGTCTCTTCAATTCCTTGAGTTCTGTGGGAGACATCCTATAGGGAGCTATTGAAATGGGTACTGCTCTGGGTAGAAGTTCAATGGAAAAGTTTACTTTTCTTTTGGGTGGTAAACCGGGTAAATCTGATGGGACTACATCGGGAAACTCATTCACAATGGGAATATCTTCTAAGACGATTTGCTTGGACTCGGTAATGACTACGAAAGCAAGGAAAACTTCACATCTTTGCGAAATGAGTTTGCAAGCGTGAAGAGATGAAATAATAGCATGATGTTTCCTATACTTGATACCAAGGAAGGAAAACCTTTGAAGACCTGGTTTCCAAAAAGAGATAATCCTGTTGCAACAGTTTATATAGGCGTCGTGGTCCACAAGCCAATCTACACCTAAGATAGCATCATAGCCTTCCATGTCAAGGCAACGATGTTTGCTGGAAGATTATGACCTTCTACCATTACCTCACTATCGGGGTAGTAGGTTGTAAATTTGGTTCCAGGACCTAATGGTGTAGTGATTGCTAGGTCCGAAGGTAGAGGAACTGATGAAACTGGTAAGATTTTTGTAAAAATAGTAGATATAAAAGAATGAGAAGCACCAGTATCAAAGAAAACGAATGTAAGATGGGAATAGACTTGAATGGTACCTTCCATTAACCCATCATCCTTGGGCGCTTCTTCATCATCTATAATAGCATTAAGATGAGCCTGTCGTTTACGTTCACCATTGGAAATTTGATCCCTCATGAGGGGGCAATCCGGCATGCGGTGCTCTCGACTGCCACATCGTAAACAAGTGCCGAGATGCTTCCAGCATTCTTCGACTAAGTGGTCGAACTTCTCGCAGAAAGTACAAGCCGCCATGACTTGCTTTTCTTCTTCTTTAACCTTCTTGTTCTTGTGGTAGCCACTACCACTCCCGTTCCAGGATCTCTTCTTGCTATCAAGGGATTTGTAAGGTTTCATGATACTAAACTTTCCCTTCTTTTCATGCTGATCAGACCTTCGGCTCGGCTCCTCTCCTTTACCTTTAAGTTTTTTGACCTTCTCTAAGGTCCTTTCGCATAGATGTGCCCGTTGGACCATCTCTGCATATGTACGGATGTTCTGAGACCCTAGTTGTTGAATAAAGCCATGCCTTAAATCGTCCATAAATCGGTTAACTTTTAATATGTCGGTACTAAACAGATGTGAAGCATAAGGCGCCAGCCTAGAAAAATAGAGTTCATACTCCGCTACTGTCATCATGCCTCGGCGTAACGAAGCAAATTCCATAGCTTTCCTTTCCTTGACATGTTCGGAGAAGTATTTTGCTCGGAAGAGGGTGAGGAATCCCTCCCAAGTATGTGGTGCATCTTGAGGCGGTGCGGGAATTGACTTCGACCATGTACGGGCATCTTTATTGAGTTGGAACGTGGCAAGATGAACCTTCTCTTGCTCGGCACATTGCATAACCTCAAATATGTGATTCATTTCATCAATCCAATTCCCGGCTTCATCTGGATTAGAGGAACCAGAAAATCGTGGAGGATTTAGGCTCTTGAAGTTACGGTGAAGATCACTAGCACTAGCTCTTGCGCCGGCTTGAGCCATGTTTTGCAATGCCTGGGTGAGACCCGCAATGGTTTGTTGCATTCCACCCCAATCAACACGGTGAGCCATCGTAAGAATGAGGTACCTGAGAAGAGCGATAGGTTTGTTATTCTCCATAGAATTTTAAGGAAGTTAGCTTAAAGATATATTCAAAACAACTAGCTCATCCCGGGTTCTACCCAATTCTCACATGGGTTATAGATTTTTTTTCTAGTTTCATAGGTGTGGGTCCTTAAGCCTTGGACTTAGCCTATGACATGATATATATTTCCTAAAAATAAGTAAGTCCTTAGACTTATGCTCTGATACCACCTTAACTATCACGCCCCGAGATTTATGCAGCGAAAATAATCGAGAACACGAATAGCCGACATGGCAAGCCTCTTGCAAGCAATGCAATCAGAGTGCAAGACAATCACATAAATTAATTGCACAAGTAATTCACTTAAACCTTCATCTTTACTTCATATAAATAACCATCAATGTACATCAGATCTTTGACTCTTAACATTCTTACACCATAGACTCAAGAAAATAAATGTTTACATAATGACTTGGCTAGACATTAGAAAACTAAGGGTTCTCTCGCCCATATGACCTTCAAATGCTCTCGGACCCGCTACTTGTATAATCTAAATCCGATTTACTAGTGCTTCCTGAAACATTGAGAAAGTAGGTAATGAGCACACTTGTCTAGTAGGTATCTTCGTATCAACATGATGACAATCTTAAAGTGATTAACATTTTGAGCTCTAAAGAAAGTTAAATCATGCGAATACGGTGAAACATGCGAATAGAACCAAAATAGCAAGATATGGTCAAGACGAGATATGAAAATATGACTGAGCAAGTATATAACAAGAATATAACTTTGGCCTTTTCATGAACAAGAATGTAACAAGAATGCACTTTTCATAACCATAAAGGCTATACACTAGAAAGTCATGTAACACACAAGAATGTTGATGTGACACACCCTTGGACTTAAGCAAGCAAGCACATTTGCATTCAAATGGACCGAATTGGGCCACCGCTCTCCCGTCGCTCACCCAAGCCCGGGGTGACTTGGCGATGCCAAGTGGAGGATGTGAGGGATGGGCCCTTGCTGGTAGAGGGCCAGCAAGGCCAAGATTTGATTCCCAAAGGATGTGGAGGCCCAATTCAATGGGGCCGACAAAGTGCCAAAGGCACCGATTACACTCTTCCCCACGGTGATCACTCAAGGCAACGGGGCTTGAGGATCGAGCTCTCACTCTCACGGCCAACGGAACTAAGAACTAATATTGAAAGGCAAGCACTAAATTGGAGTTAGGTTTGAGCACTTACTCGACCGGTTTGAAGAAACCGGTCCCGCTCGGAGACGAGGGCGAGCGGGGAGGCGAGTGGATCCCCACACGCCGCGTCGGGGTAGCTTGACCTGCTCAAATGATTACAATACTACACCTCTCGCAGGAGGGGGACCTTGGGGTGGGGGTTAATTGATATTACAACTAAAACTACCTCCACACATGGAGGGGCCTTCAGCCGGCCAAGCGGGGAGGGGAACTTGGACTAAAAGTATTGAAAAGATGGCGAAGCTGAATCTGCCTGCTCTCCGTGATAGGAGATAGGCAGTCAGAGTTGAAGCCGCAGAACTTGATCGGGAATTTTTATGAAGACGGGACCAGTGGGGAACTCTTTGTAACTGGAAATGGAATGCCTCAGAATTTTTTTGATTTCTTCTGGCGCCGATGCTGGTCTGGGTGGAGGCTCGAACAGGGTGGAAGATTCTCGGACTCATAGCTTCAGGTTTCCAACAGCATGAAGAAGAGGATGCCTGATAGCTCCCGGACTCAGAATCAAGAACCGCCAGAGTTTTTGGAACTGTGGACGAGTCCTCTTCGCAGCAGAGCTAACGGGGAAGCCAAACGATGCCGGAGAAGACCTGTGGACTCTGAACAATGGTGATAGGTCGGTGCAGACTGTGGGAAGCAGAACCACGTACCCGAGGGAGAAAATTGATAACTCTGGCCCACGGATGTCGATCGAAGTTCCACTTCTTGATTCTGAAAGTAGACAGGGTGAGGAACAACTTTGCTGAAGAACTCTTGGCCCGATTCTTTCGAGGTTCGTCGTGGTCAAGCTTCTACTCTAGTTCAGGTGCTCAGCAGGGGCAGCTCTGCGCAGTTGTGGGAGAACGGATCTCCAGGGCAGCACGGAGCTCAGATGGAGATGAAACCACCGCCGTTGCGAAGAAGACCAGTAGACGCTTCCGTGGATACCTCTTAGGCTATCAGATTCACTGGAATGTGGTCGGGGTCACCTCTGGAAATTGCTACTCTTCTACTGCCTGCGAACTGAAAACTGGAGGTTGAAGATGATGGGGGGAAATGGGGTATATGGGACGGGAAATGGAGGTGGATGAGTGTGGGGAGAACCCTGGCTGTGAGGGGGTCTAGGAGGGGGTGTTCCAAGGTGTGGGAGGGGAAGAATAGGGTCTGGAAGGGGGTCTAACAGGTGGTGGGAGGAGGAGCTACGAATTTGGGCTTGGAGGGAGAAGGGGGAAGGTGAGGGGGGCACAAGTGGGTGGAGGGAATGTGAATTTGAATTTCCTTTAATGTGGGGTGATCAATGGTGGTCTTGGGGATGGGAAGAGGTTCCTTGGGAAGGTGGAGGGCTGCTTGGGGAAGAGGATGGGTAGTTGGGGGTTGGAGGGTGGGGTGTGGATTGGTGTAGGGTCTATTGGGACTAGGGGGAAGTAATGATGGCTTGTGAGAAGTTGTAGAGGAGTTAATGGAGGTAGGTGGGAGGGTGGAGGTGGTTGGGAGGGGAGGAGAGAGAAAATTTTTGAAATTGGGTGTGGAGGAGAGAGAAAGGGGAGTGAAAGAGAGAAATTAAGAGAGGGATGGGTGGGGAATCTCTCCCCTAAGGTCTCTCACCCAAATAATGGAATCTCTCCACTAGATAAGAAGTTTGAACTCTCAAAATGGCAAGTTTTTCATTCATTGATTCATTCATTAGTCCAAAAGGAAGGAATGGCAATCCACATTTTACAATAAGACCCTGACAAAATACTCAATGACAAATAACTGAGGGGGTAGGGGGGCTCTTGGGCCAAGCCCGAAGAATTGGGCCCAATAGCTAACTAAACAATCTAATGACACTCAAACTTAGGAAAATAAATGCAAGACCTAGGGACATGACTCAAATAAAATGAAAATTACATCAAATGACTCAAATAGATAGCACAAAAAGGATAATTGGGCCTTTATAGAGAGAGACCCGAACTCAAACGACGCCGGAGTGTGAAGAAGACCCTAGCCAAAGGGAGTTGTGGATGATGCCTCCATCAAATCCCCTGGGCTGTGAAGAGCTCAACTCCGTCGAGTAGGGGTACATCCGGCTGTGGTACTGCTCGAGGAGGTCCGGATCCAATTGCTGGAGATCCTCCCGACTCACCCAAGAATCTTCCGAAGGAGGCCGATCCTTCCACCTGACGAGATATCGCTCATATACCTTGCTCCGAGTGGTAGTGACTTGTTCATCCAATATTTATTCTATGCGTTCACGCTGGGCTCTCTTGGCTGGTGGTCTTTCCTCACATGTGGGTGCTCTCTCAAGGGAAGGAATAGGCTCAATCTCCTCACTGGGTACCACCGTGGGTCCCTTATATGGCACTAGGTCGGCGACATTGAATGTGGGACTTATCCCATATTCCTCGGGGAGATCTAACTCATAGGCATTTGCACCAATGCGCCTCAGGACCTGGAAGGGACCAGCCCCACGTGGCCTCAATTTGGAGATGGCTCCCGGGGAGAGCCTCTCCGTCCTTACCATCACAAAGTCACCCTCATGGAATTCTTGGTGACGCCGATGAGAGTCGGCCCGCCTCTTATAAGCCTCATTCTTTTTGCTTATGTGCTCGCTAATTTCTTCATGCAATTCTCTAATATGTTGGGCAAATGATTTAGCCAAAATAGACACTCTAGCATGCTGGGGATGGGGAATGAGATCCGATGGTTTCCTTGGCTTGTACCCATGCACGACTTCAAAGGGACTCATCCCTATGGACTTATTGATGGAGTTGTTATATGCATACTCAGCTTGTGGTAGAATGAGATCCCAATTTCCCGGACGATCCTCAACAAGGCACCTAAGGAGGTTCCCCAGAGTTCGATTGACAACTTTGGTTTGGCCGTCCATTTGGGGGTGATAGGCCGTGGAGAATTTGAGGAGCGTACCCATCATGTGCCAAAGAGTTTTCGAAAAGTAGCTAGTGAATTTGACATCCCTATCGGAGACTATGGTCTTAGGTAGCCCGTGGAGATGGACAACCTCATCAAAGAACAATCGGGCCACATGGGAGGCATCGGAGGTCTTGGAGCATGGGATGAAGTGGGCCATTTTGGAAAATCTATCAACTACCACATAGATGGAGTCATGCTTTCTTTGTGTCTTGGGTAATCCTAGCACAAAGTCCATGCTCAAGTCTTGCCATGGACGGTCGGGGATGGGGAGTGGGGTATATAGGCCAGTGTTTTGCTTCACCTGTTTGGCCGAAGCACATGTTCGGCATTGACCCACTATCTTGCCTACATCTCTCTTGAGACTTGGCCAATAAAACTGTCCCTCAACTAGACCAATGGTTTTGTGGACTCCAAAATGACTAGCTAGCCCTCCCGCATGTAATTCCCAAATCAAGAAGTCACGGAGTGAGGTCCGTAGGATGCAAAGCTTTGGTCCCTTGAAAAAGAAACCCATCCTCTAAGACAAATCCCCCATGTTCCTTGCTAGAATGGGTGGTCAAGGTGGTATAGATGTGCCCAAAGTCGGGGCAGCTAGGGTACTCATCCTTGAGCCTATCAAATCCGGTCACTTCCACTTGGATAGTGGATAACAAGGAAACTTTCCTACTAAGGGCATCCGCCACTCGATTCTCACTCCCGACTTTGTGTTTGATGACAAAAGTGTAGGATTGGATGAACTCAACCCATCGGGCATGTCGGGCATTTAGCTTTTGTTGGGAGTTGAGGTATTTGAGGGCCTCATGGTCGGAGAAGATGACAAATACTTTGTGCAACAAGTAGTGCCTCCAATGTCGGAGGGACTGAACCACAGCATAGAACTCCTTGTCATAAGTGGAGTATCTTGTCCTAGCATCACAAAGCTTCTCACTGAAGAAGGCTACTGGGTGTCCCTCTTGGCTAAGAATCCCTCATATTCCTATCCCGGATGCATCACATGTGACTTCAAAGACTTTAGAGAAATCGGGTAGGCATAGGACCGGGGCTTGGGTCAACTTCTCCTTGAGTTCTTGGAAAGCTTTAGAGGCTGATTTGGTCCACACAAAAGTCCCCTTCTTGAGACAATCGGTGATAAGGCCAGTGATAGTGCTAAATCCACGAATAAACCTCCTATAGAATGTTGCCAATCTATGGAAACTCCGGACCTCATGAAGGTTGTGGGGTTCCGGCCAATCAAGAATAGCTTGGACCTTGTCGGGGTCCATGGAGACACCCTTGGTAGACACCACAAATCCTAGGAAGGTGATGGATGTGGTCATGAAGTGGCACTTCCCTAAGTTGGCAAATAGGCTCTCTTGTCGGAGAACGGTGCAAACTTGCCTAAGGTGGTCAAGGTGGGTCTCTTGGGATTGACTATAGATGAGTATGTCATCAAAGTAGACCACTAGAAAGATCCCAATGAAAGGCCTAAGGACCTCCGTCATAAGACGCATGAAAGTACTTGGGGCATTTGAAAGCCCAAAAGGCATGACTAACCATTCAAAGAGACCATCCTTGGTCTTGAAAGCCGTCTTCCACTCATCCCCGGGTCTTATCCTAACTTGGTGATAGCCACTCTAAGGTCAATTTTGGAGAAAATAGTGGCTCCGACTAGCATATCAAGCATGTCATCCAGCCTAGGGATGGGGAACCTATACTTGACGGTGATTTTATTAATAGCCCGGCTATCCACACACATCCGCCAAGACCCATCCTTCTTGGGAGTTAGAAGGGCCGGGATGGCACATGGACTTTTGCTTATTCCGATGAAGCCCTTCCTAATGAGTTTCTCAATTTGCCTACGAAGTTCGGCATGCTCCATAGGATTGAGGCGATAATAAGGAAGGTTTGGGAGTGTGGCTCCCGGAACTAAATCAATTGCGTGTTGCACATCACGCATGGGAGGGAGTTGGTCCGGGAGCTCGGCCGGGAACACATCATGAAATTCTTCTAGGAGATGCCAGATTTCTATAGGATGTGGGTTGGTGGGAGGGGGCTCTCCTAGGCAAATGATCCCCGCACATAGTGGTACTCCTTGATCTATCTCCCTTTCAAGCTTTTTCCTAGTGATGAGATGAAGACCCTTGGTCAACCCCGAGGTCCCACTTTGTTTGGGAGTTTGGGTGAGGGATGGGGTTGGAGGGGTAGAGTTCCCCAAGACTTGTGTGGTGGTGGGGTGGTGTCCTTGAGGGAGAGTGTCCCCCTTGGGCATGGGACGTGGTGGGGAGGGGTTGAGACGGATAGTCCTACCCTCATGTTTAAAAGTACATGTGTTGGTCCTACCCAAGATGGTGGCATCTACATCATAAAGCCAATGTCTTCCTAGTAGGATGCTTCCTACTTCCATGGGGATGACGTCACACCAAATTTATCCATGATATGAAGAGAAGGTGAGGGGCACAAGGCATTGGGTGTTGACCGGGATGGAGTTGTTGTTGATCCATGAGACTCGGTATGGATTTGGATGGGGGGTGATAGTAAGCCCAAGGAGCTTAACGGTATTGGGGGATACAGCATTGACACAACTCCCACTATCCAAGATCACCTTTCTTACATGGCTCCCTATCTTGATAAAGGTGTGAAAGATTGAGGTTCGACGCCAATCCTCTTCTTGGGGTTTGGTGAGGGTGCATCTAATCACTCCTAGATGGGAGTTGGTAGGTGGAGTGGTGTGATCTAGTCCCGATTCAAGGTATTGTGCCTCATACTCTTCTTCCCAATCTAGGGAGGCTTCATGGTCCTCAACAACACCCTCAAGTTCTCCTTGGGGTGGGGGAGCTTCCTCCTCAATAAGCAAACTAGACAATCCTTTGGATGGACATTGCCCCGCAAAGTGACCAAACCCTTTACATCTATAGCATTGTTGATGCTCGCTACCCGGAGTGATTCCTACATTTGGGCCTTTGGGAATGTCTTCCCTCCGTGGAGGAGGGTGACTAGGGGTGGGCTTGTTTGGAGTGATGGTCGGAGGAGGGTTGTAAGGCCTTAATGGGGCATTCCCACTTGGGCTAGGGGCTTTCATAGGGGTGACTGGAATGGGTCGTGGTCCCATATTTTTAGGATCGACCGGTCGGGGAGTAGCAAACCAAGGGATCCTAGAAAATCTCTCAACATCCCTAGCTATTTGGTAGGCTAGCTCAAGGTTGTGAACATCTCTCATGAAGAGCTCTCTCTTGATGTGGCTTTGGAGCCCATTCCTAAAACGGGACAAGGTAACGGCCGGGTCTTCATGGACTCCACACTTCAAAAGATAGGAGTCAAATTTTTTAATGTATTCAACCACGGTCTTCCCTTCTTGGGTAAGGCTTTGCCATTCATCTAAGAGTATGTGGTGGTAGGATTGGGGTAGGTATTTATTCCTAAGTTGGTTCTTCATGCCTTCCCAAGTGTCAATAGGTTCTTGACGCCTAATCCTTCTTAATCCCTCTTGGTTTAGCCAATAAGTTTTGGCTAATTTGGTGAGATGCATTTTGGCCAATCTTACTCTCCTTTGGTCAGACATGGGATACCATTCAAAGTATTGGTTCATGGCGGTCTCCCATTCTAAGTAGATACTTGGTTCATGGGAACCATCAAAGTTTGGGGCTTCTACCTTGATCATCCTTAGGAGAGGGTCATCCAGATCGTCCCGTGGACGCCTTTCATGAATGTGATGGTGGCGAGGCCTCTCATAGTCATGGTAGGGGTCAAAATCAAAGTCCTCCCTATTAATTTCAACATATGGATGGTGGGCTCTTGATCCATTGTTCCTTAGGTGGAACACATCCCTATGAGGCTCAACATGTGGGGGGTGGACCCATGGGTCATTGTTCCTTGGGTGGAACTCATTTCTATGAAATTCAACATATGGAGGGTGGACTCTTGGCTCATAATTCATTGGATGGATATCTCCCCTATAAGGTTCACCATGTGGAAGGTGGACTCTTGGTTCATGATTCCTTGGGTGGATATCTTCTCTATGAGGTTCAACATGTGGAGGGTGGACTCTTGGTCCATGATCCCTTGGGTGGATATCTTCCCTATGGGGTTCATCATGTGGAGGGTGGACTCTTGGTTCATGATCTCTTGGGTGGATATCTTCCCTACGAGGTTCATCATGTGGAGGGTGGACTCTTGGTTCATGCTCCCTTGGGTGGAACTCATGCTCTTCTAGCCGAGTAAGTCGAGTGGAAAGGGACTCAAGTTGGGCTAGAATGTTAGCAAGGGAAGCATCTACTCTATTCATTTGGCCTTGGGATTCCTCCCTAGGAGCTCCTTGGTTGAGTTGAGGATTGGGATCCATGGGTGGAACCGAAGATGATGGATCGGGTTGGTAACTAGCACCACTACGGGTGGACATGCAAGATAAGGGGAAAATGATGTTGGACACACAATGCAAAGGTCCTAGGACTTAGACTTGATAGAGACAAGTCAAAGACTTGCTCTGATACCAATTGATGTGACACACCCTTGGACTTAAGCAAGCAATCACATTCGCATTCAAATGGACCGAATTGGCCCACCGCTCTCCCGTCGCTCACCCAAGCCCGGGGTGACTTGGCGATGCCAAGTGGAGGATGTGAGGGCTGGGCCCTTGCTGGTAGAGGGCCAGCAAGACCAAGATTTGATTCCCAAAGGATGTGGAGGCCCAATTCAATGGGGCCGACAAAGTGCCAAGGCACCGGTTACACTCTTCCCCACGGTGATCACTGAAGGCAACGGGGCTTGAGGATCGAGCTCTCACTCTCACGGCCAGCGGAACTAAGAACTAATATTGAAAGGCAAGCACTAAATTGGAGTTAGGTTTGAGCACTTACTCGACCGGTTTGAAGAAACCGGTCCCGCTCGGAGACGAGGGCTAGCGGGGAGGCGAGTGGATCCCCACACGCCGCGTCGGGGTAGCTTGACCTGCTCAAATGATTACAATACTACAACTCTCGCAGGAGGGGGACCTTGGGGTGGGGGTTAATTGATATTACAACTAAAACTACCTCCACACAGGGAGGGGCCTTCAGCCGGCCAAGCGGGGAGGGGAACTTGGACTAAAAGTATTAAAAAGATGGCGAAGCCGAATCTGCCTGCTCTCTGTGATAGGAGATAGGCAGACAGAGTTGAAGCCGCAGAACTTGATCGAGAATTTTACTCAAGACGGGACCAGTGGGGAACTCTTCGTAACTGGAAATGTAATGCCTCAGAATTTTTTTGATTTCTTTTGGCACCGATGCTGGTCTGGGTGGAGGCTCGAACAGGGTGCCAGATTCTCGGACTGACAGCTTCAGGTTTCCAACAGCAGGAAGAATAGGATGCCTCGATAGCTCCCAGACTCAGAATCAAGAACTGCTAGTGTTTTTAGAACCGTGGATGAGTCCTCTTCGCAGCAGAGCTGGCGGGGAAGCCAAACGATGCCGGAGAAGACCAGTGGACTCTGAACAATTGTGACAGGTCGGTGCAGACTGTGGAAAGCAGAACCGCGTACCCGAGGGAGAAAATTGATAACTCTGGCCCACGAATGTCGATTGAAGTTCCACTTCTTGATTCTGAAAGTAGACAGAGCGAGGAACAACTTTGCATAAGAACTCTTGGCCTGATTCTTCCGAGGTTCATCGTGGTCAAGCTTCTACTCCGGTTCAGGTGCTCAGCAGGGGTAGCTCTGCGCAGTTGTGGGAGAACGGATCTCCAGGGCAGCACGAAGCTCGGATGGAGATGAAACCACTGCCGCTGTGAAGAAGACCGGTAGACGCTTCTGTGGATACCTCTTGGGCTATCAGATTCACTGGGATGTGGTCGGGGTCGCCTCTACAAACTGCTACTCTTCTGCTGCCTGCGAACTGAAAACTGGAGGTTGAAGATGATGGGGGGAAATGGGGTACATGGGAGGGGAAATGGAGGTGGATGAGTGTAGGGAGAACCCTGGCAGTGAGGGGGTCTAGGAGGGGGTGTTCTAAGGTGTGGGAGGGGAAGAATAGGGTCTGGAAGGGGGTCTAACAGGTGGTGGGAGGAGGAGCTCCGAATTTGGGCTTGGAGGGAGAAGGGGGAAGGTGAGGGGGGCACAAGTGGGTGGAGGGAATGTGAGTTTGAATTTCCTTTAATGTGGGGTGACCAATGGTGGTCTTGGGGATGGGAAGAGGTGCCTTGGGAAGGTGGAGGGCTGCTTGGGGAAGGGGATAGGTAGTTGGGGGTTGGAGGGTGGGGTGTGGATTGGTGGAGGGTCTATTGGGACTAGGGGGAAGTAATGATGGCTTGTGGGAAGTTGTAGAGGAGTTAATGGAGGTAGGTGGGAGGGTGGAGGTGGTTGGGAGGGGAGGAGAGAGAAATCTTTTGAAATTGGGTGTGGAGGAGAGAGAAAGGGGAGTGAAAGAGAGAAATTAAGAGAGGGATGGGTGGGGAATCTCTCCCCTAGGGTCTCTCACCCAAATAATGGAATCTCTCCACTAGATAAGAAGTTTGAACTCTCAAAATGGCAAGTTTTTCATTCATTGATTCATTCATTAGTCCAAAAGGAAGGAAATGGGGGCCTATATATAGGCAACCCACATTTTACAATAAGACCCTGACAAAATACTCAATGACAAATAACTGAGGGGGTAGGGGGGCTCTTGGGCCAAGCCCAAAGAATTGGGCCCAATAGCTAACTAAACAATCTAATGACACTCAAACTTAGGAAAATAATTGCAAGACTTAGGGACATGACTCAAATAAAATGAAAATTACATCAAATGACTCAAATAGATAGCACAAAAAGGATAATTGGGCCTTTATAGAGAGAGGCCCGAACTCAAACGACGCCGGAGTGTGAAGAAGACCCTAGCCAAAGGGAGTTGTGGATGATGCCTCCATCAAATGTACTTTTACTTTGCAAGTACTTCGTGAATATTCGTGGATCTTCACTTATTTATAAAGAAAGTACTCCCAGTGTAATGCGACGCCAGTAGCATCATACCCCATGGTTTACAGTATGTTTCCGACAATCAGCCAAGGGGACTAGCATAGAGCCATTGAATACAATCAGTGCTCGAACTACATCTTCAAGTATAAATTAAGCTACATCCACGTGTACAACAGTAATGTTGGCCAATAAGGTAACAAGTTCAATGATAGTTTTGCGATACAACGCCAATGGAAGAATGCACCAAATATGAATACAAGAATTCAAAGAATGCATTAATAACTAGGTCACGCTACAGAAAGAATTCGACAGCATAACGGTACACTCATTATTTTACACAATTTATTTAGACATCTTTGAAATAAGGTGACAAGTTCTAGATAATTCATAAACCATCAAGAACATAGGAATACTCAACCCAAAGGTAAAACCATGGGTTAAACATAATTAGAGTTGACGAAAAAGAAGCTGGAACCAAGCGGTCTAGGTCAGGGCTGCTAGGTGACATTGGTGGTCGAACAATAGGCCACTAAGGTCTAGAACTCATTAAAACACCGGTTACGTGCTTTCTAGACAACCGGGGTTTTACGGTACAACTAGCTCGGCATCCTAGTGGGAATCCCGGGCTCGCGGAGACTTATGGAGCCCTTGAAACAAGATTACCTAGTCCGTTAGAAGGAATATCCATTGGAGAGGTTTTCAAGTCCAAGAATGTGTACTTGAAGTGCCAGTGTGTAACTAATGACAACATATCAGGATATGTGCCATGTGCTTACGAAAATGACTCTAGATAAGAAAGAGTCATGATAAAACAACGATGAAATAAGTCCATAAACTTTATGAAAACGTGCCTATAAATACAAGAGTATAAGTTTTTGGCCATAAAAATAACATAGGTTAAAACTAATCCCAAGTACATAAAGAACATGAAATCTTCTAGACTAATCTGTTAACACAACTAGGTATAAGAAAATAACACTTGAAACAGGAGTAAAACCTTCTTATCTAGGCTTAGCATATAATAATTAGGGCTAATCTGCAATATGTTTCGGGTTAACAATATTACAGAAATTACAAAATGCAAACAGTCTAGTAGGTGACCATTTCATGGGTGGTAACAGTCTGTCGTAGGACCGCTAAATGTCTCTGGCTGTCTATAGAAAGGTCGTTTCTTCCTAGGTAACAGGAATTCATTTAATAGTAAAACACACACTAACCTAGGGCATGTTAAACAAAGAAATTGACGAGAACTTACTTTAAAACATGATGGAATAAATATGGACCGAGAATATGTGTGGGTTTGTGGGTAATGGCAAGAAAATTTCCTTTTAACTCAATTAGGGCTAAGAATTAGGCATTGATATACACCAGATGCATAGTCCTAATGAAAACATAAAATTCTCGATGTATAATACATAAAAATGACTGGAATCAGAGGGCTTTTATCCGTAACATTAAGTTAAGCCTTTCATGATATAACCTACCTCTGTTTTGGACTTTAGGCTTCGATTTTAGGGCTGAAAGTTAACCCTACTTTCTGCTCGTCCTGAACCAAAGTAGTAACTTCTTGCCCCTCTATCTCCCGATTCTCTTGATCTAAAGATGTGAAATTTGTAGGGTAAGAAGAGAGTACTAAAAGGAACAAATTGTTCTAAGAAACCTCTATCTAATTACCTCATTTGGGGCTTCTATTTTCCTGATCTTCTTGGGTCGGTCGCACAGTTTCCTGAGTTACTTTCACCGAACCAGCGTCTTTGAAGGTTCTTATCTCTTTGTAGGCTTGATCTCCTAGAACGAAATTTTGAGGAAAGTTAGACCTAACTAAAACGAACAAATTCCTAGAAGAAAATTACCTTTAATTCGACCTCTTTACCTTAGTTCCACGTGAGCCAAAAGTAAGGGTCGCGCATGTTGGTTCTGGGGTCTATTTATAGGGTTTAGCTAGGGTTTCATGGAATTGAATGATTCTAGAGTCCTTATTATGTGCAAGATCGATCCTCAAGAGTTCTAAGCCTGATTATACTTCTATCCACTTCGATTTCTAGGAGTTTGGACGCTAAAATCCAATCCTTTTACACTTTCTTCTATTCATGGACTCTACAGAGCTTAGCGGTCATTTGGGAGACCATTTTCTAGTGGCTTGCGGTCTTGCGATAGACCATTTTCGGTTTTGGGCGCCGAATTTGAAGCCAGTACAAACTCTTGTATTATTATCCATCTTTTTATCCTAAAATATTCCTACTTATCTCCTTAATTCCGTGAATACATCAATTCCAAGTTTCTAGAACATGGGCCAAAGTTTAAAATTATAATTTGGGTCAATTGGATTTGTCAAAATGGGCCTAATCCTCTTGGATTAGTATAGGGCCTAAATAATTAGTTTTAATTAACCAGAATTCGATCAATAGCCCATTTAAATGCTTAATAACTATATTTTTAATCCCGAAAAATTCTTAGAAAATCCTCAGGCGTTACACCTGGGTGCGTCGAAGCAACATGAAGGTTGCGTCGACCCACTTGTGGTCTGCTGAAACCCTGTAGCCAGCAGCCTTTCATCTATACGCATACATGCATAAAAGCCCTCTTCTATTCAAGCTGGGGGTCTACTACTGGGTGGGTCGACCCCAGGGGGTCCCTCCTTCCTATTGTATTGTCGTTGTTCGGTGGCCTCATGCAGAATCCACATAGGAGTCGACCCAGGGAGTCGACTCCCTTGGGTCGGACTGCTGTCTGGGGCAACTCCTTCTTTGATGATTAAAATCAGACATTTCACATCCATAAAAATAACTGCATCAGGCTATTGCTGAAGTCCCACAAACAAAGCATGCTTACCCCTCCGCTCACCTTGCTAAAATTAAGCATATCGCCTTCACCTTTTCTTTACATGCATTGATCTATATATGCATTGTGAATAGAGGTAAAGCTTCATACATGCATTGTCAGTACAGATAAACCTCATGCATGCACTTCTAGTGCAGATAGAACCTTGTGCATCTAGCACGATTGCAGCCAAGCCCTCGCATGCCATGTACATAGAGCTAGCAGAATCATTTTCTGCATTTGTGAGGGACCATATGCATCCCTTTATAAATAGATAGTGCATAAATTTAATGCATTTCATGTTGCATAACATTTCTCAAAAGGGAGAACAACGAAAACTTTTGATTAGCTAAGGGGGGAGTCGACCTACCTAACCTCTGGGTCGACCCACCAATGGGTTCGATCGACTGATCTACGATTCCGGTCGACCGGCCCCCGGGTGCGTCGACGTAGTCAACACGCTGGGTCGATGCACCCACTACCCGCCAGCTTGCTCTGGCTTGTTGGCCGCCCTATGGAAGTAGGCCTTTCGCCCCTCTCTCTTATATATACGTATATATAGATATACAAATGCATGGCTTGCCCGTATGTCAAAAAAATGGGAAAGAAAAGAAAGGGACAAAAAAAATGGAAAGGAAATAAAAGATGGAAATCTAACTCCCCCTCAATCTCCCATGATAACCCCATAACACAAACAAAAGAAAATGGTAAAGGAATAAAAAAATTGGGGAGTTCTGTTCCCTGAAGGAGGGCGCGTTGACGCAGTCTGGCCCTACGTCGACATTGCTTGGCCTGAGGCCAGTGTGGCACGGCCCCTGTGCCGACACAGTGCAAGCCTGGGTCGGCGCAGTGTGGCTCCGTATGAGGTCCCCAGCGCTCTGGGTCGATGCAGCATGGTTCTCAAGCGATCTACCCATTGCGCTGCGTCAATGCAGCCAATGCTGTGTGGTCGACTCACCCTCCTCCAAGCAGTCACTAACTGAAAATAAAAAAAATGAATGATAGACCAATGAATAATAACGTTCAAAAAATGAAATGAATGATACTATGATGATGAAAATAATATTGTGAAAAATAACAATGAATCTAATGCTAATCTAACAACAATAATAGCATGGAAACATGAGGGCAATGATAAAAGAAGATGAGCACAAACACCATCCTTAAGAAATTAATGGCATTTGATCCGGAGCCCTCACCTCTCCAGACCCTACATCAAGGGAATATCAATGATGCCTCGGCAAGCCGTGCTTGGACCTCGGGGACCACCCCAATATGACCACGGCCTGACTTTGCCCCGGGCCAATAGCCTACTAAATCTAACTCATTTTCACTAGGGTCTAACCACGATTCTTCATTGCTTGAATATCAAACTTGACGTGCCTCGGTAGGCATTGTATATACCTGTCATGTTTCTAACTCAGACACCTGTCCGAACATGAAATGGTCGAGAAGATGACCAACATGAATTGAAGGAAGGGTTCTTCTCTGTAACCCCACTTCAAGGAAGCTAGGAATATGCCGAAACCTGATTTCCCTCTATGCAGACGGCCGACAACATTGTCCCACCGAGCAGGGGTGAACTCCGGGGCTCTTGTCAGCATATCATTCATGACCGCTAGCTCTGCCACACCCAGAATGGCATCCCACTTAAGGGGGTCACCTATCCGATACATAGGCTCTCCCCCCATGGCTCTCTGCGCCAAGCTATCCCTTTCTTTCAGAATGGTGTACTCCAGCTGACGGGGCATGATGTAATCGTGCTTGCCACCGAGACTGAACTTCTTCAAGAACTTTACCAAATGACGATCCTTCAGGTGATCGATATGGTAGCCCCCTGCTTGGCTAAAATCAAATTCACTCCCCACCATAGTGATCCTATAAATCTCCACTGTGTCAGTTCCTGAGTCCAATGATTCTGCCAAACTGGAGATTTCAGTATGTTCCTAGTCCAAATCGGCATACTTCACCCATGTCACGGCTAGGGTTTCAGTTGAGCCTGTAGTCCGGGAGCCACTGGAAGGTGGAAGGCCAGAGGATAAAGAAGTCTTTGAAAAGGCCATTGTACCTGAAAAGGAATGAAAATGGATGCATCAGATATAGGACCAATACACAGGATTTAAGAAAATTTTAGTAGAGTCTGTTAGTAATGAGAATGCAGATCTAGAGGGGGGGTGAATAGATCAGCACCTCAAATAAACTAATTAAAAAACTGGTGCTCAGGATGACACCTCACGAACTGTCAAAATAAATAACTAATGAACTGAATGAGACACTCTTTTGAAGCAGCACCACCAACAAACACTTGATTGGCGTAAGCAATAATTTGAAAGCATGTTGGACAAACGAACAGTAAAGGAGCTCAGTGAATGGGGGTAGAGGATAAGGAAGACAAACCACAATGCACAGAAGTTTTTAAGGTGGTTCGGTTGCTACTCAGCAACCTACGTCCACCCCTCACTTGATCAGGGTGAGGCTTCCTTGCTCAAGCAAAAAGATCCCAGAAACAATCCGCTATAAACGCTGAAACTACAACTTAACCTGGAAGAACAAACTCCTCCCACACTTGGAACACCAAAGTGTACCGTGTACATCACTCAGCTGTACACACCCCTGATCGTGCAACCCCACACGAATAAGCCCGCTACTCCAAGTAGCAACTGAGGATGACTCCTCAATACTCTGGACACCCAGAGCAACCCGTGAGCGGCACCCAACTACTCACAACCCTGAATCGTGCGATGAAGCACATTCAAGAATATGAAACAAAAATAAAAACAAGAAGCAGCAAAGGAAAAGAAAGCAGAGATTGATAATGTACCTCTATTCAAGAGCCTTTGAGAAATCTCGAAGATATCTTACTGAGGTCTCTTCTTCTCTTCGATGGTAGCCTATCGCATTCGCCAGAAATTAGGCGGCTATATATATAGAGCAGAGCTTGGACCAATTTCCTGGATAAGGTAAAAATTCAATTTATTCCTCAGTTAGTCCACGTGTTAAGGATGAATATACTCTTCTGGGATCATTCCAGGATCCAAGACACATGTCTTGGATCATGTGCTAATAATTGGTGCAGTCATGTGATCATCTGACTTAAGCAAATCATGCCTGTCAAAAAGAGTTGGCTTCCTCAATATATATCAGTAAATCTTCATTGGATGCGTCGACTACATGACCTGATTGTGTCGATGCAGCATCCATTGTTGCTGAGTGAAATCATACTTGACTTCACGATTACATCGACTCTGTAGTGTTATGGTGTCGGCACAGTTTGTTCATGATTTGAGATCTGGCCGAACTATCCTTGTAGTGTCGATGCTACAGAGTTCTTGCATCGACTCCATGAGCTTGGTGCCTGACGATTGGCTGAAGAATTCTATTTATTGCATCGACGCCATAGAGTTGGTGTGTCGACTCTGTCATGATGTTGCTTGGAGAGTAACTCTCTGGATTTGAGCTATCTTCTTCTGCTGTGTCGACGCATTGAGACTTGGCGTCGACTCAGTCCTTCATGAATTGCTATGAGTTCCTTCTATTCCATCGATGTAGTAAGGCTTTTTGTCGGCTCTGTCCTTGAACTCAGAAGTTGTTTTTCTTCTGCAACGTCGACCTAGAGTGTACACTACGTCAACTCATCATTTTTTGATTTCCTCAATATCAATGGACTAATTTAACTACTTTTGCCTATTGACCCCCAAAAAATATATAACATTAGATATTTGGGAACACCATTTTTGTCTTTAAGATGAACTTTATCAGATGCTTATTGTCAATAATATTTGAAGATCATGAATACATATTCATAGTTAGCCATCATCGAAACCAGGGACACAACATTCTTTCCCTTTTTGATGATGGCAACTATGAGTCATTAGGCATTTTTATTCAAGGCAAAAGAAAATCACATTTCAGCACAAAACTACTCAACAGACAATGCAAAAGTAGCCTTGGACATAATGCAGAGACATACTATGCAAACAGAACACACTAATGACTGCAGATACGACTAAGCAAGAGTATAGACATTAATGACTGCAAATACGACTAAGCAAGTGCATAGACATAGACTCAACATACTTCTCTCCCTTTGACATCATCAAAAGAAGAGGAAAGTGGATATGAAATTGAAATTCTGATGGAAGCTGCTGCGGGTTCATGCATTTAGGAACATACAGAAACAATCGAGCAAGAATGTCAGCTGAGAATGAAATTTTGCCAGAATTCAAGATCTGAGCGTCAAACTCATAAGGTGAATTTCATCTATTTCATGCCCATAAAATAAGACTGAGTGTCAGATTCTTCGGTCATGAAGATACATAAGAAACATTCCTTCAGAATCTTTGAACTAGTTTAAGATAGATAACCTTCGAGCATATCACAACAAGACTCAAGAATAACTTTACACAAATTTAATAATCCTAAACCAGCCTTTTCAAATGAATTGCCCTAAATTACTTCTCTCCCTTATTGATATTTCCAATGGTTGCCTTAGTAAATACTTTAACTAGTATGGAGATTAAACATAGTATAATATTTCTGAATTTTTCCCTTTCAGATTCTTTTGCTACATTTTGTAGATTTATCTTTTTCTTTTCAATTTTTTAAGAGCATTTAAGTCTAGGACAAACCTTTCAGCATCAGGATACATGATTTTTAGATGCCAGTATCCCTAGTTACTCAGTGTGACTGACTATCATGCTTCGTGTTAAACAGAGGTAGCATGTCACTTCATGACATTGTTCATCTTATTTCATTGATAAGTGACCAATATTTCTCAGTGTTTAATGCCATTACTATGTCTTTTGAACTTTTCAAAAAATTTCAGCAGAGTTAACTTTGGCATTTCATGACTCAGTTCACCTTACTTTAGAGGTAAGAGGACACGGTTTCTTAGTGAACCATTGTCATTGCTCTGTCATATACTGGCCTTAGGGATTTTCAGATTGGTTCCAATGTTTAGTAGCAATACTTAGATTAAAGTATCTCCTAAAACTACCTGTGTACTTTAAGTTTTCAGGTCTAGAGAAGGGTTTCAGGACAAAAATTTTCAAGGACTGATTTAGTTTTATTAGGGCTGTATATAGTTACCTCTAAGCCTTTTAGAAATATGCTCCAAAGATTTTCAACCTTAAACCTTCAAATTACCTAAGACATTCACAGAGCTTTATGAAAGAAGAGTCTTACTTCAGTTTTTCTCTGAAGCAAGCAGCTTATGAGTAGATAAAAGTCTCCCCCTGAATCCAAGCTTATTATTCAAGGAATTAGAATTTTAATGGACGAGAATAGCAACTAAGAGACCAATGAGCGTCAAGTGATCAGTAAAGATTAGAGAGGATGTAAGGTATCAATTCAACACATATTTGAAAGTGTATGGAAGATGACAGCAAGAAGGATTGACTTTAAAAACAAGACTTTCAACATTGAAATACTTCTGACTAGATAGTGGAGGCACTCAAGAGATTATTGAAGCAAATATGCAGTAAAAGTCTCATTATCAGGTAAACTATACTGACTTACCCTTAATTATTCACCCTATGAATCTAAAAAAATTACCCATGACTACATGATTAACTATTTTCTTTGGTAATTGACGAAGAACTTAGATCCGAAGATCACTTCATGCTTAGTGAAAGTTTTCAGTTGGACTTAATCCATCCTTCCACAAATCACCATTTTATATACCAAATTGATAGCACAAGTAGTAGAGTAGAATGGCTTGACAACATGACAAGACTAGACATTTAGGCAGGCAAGCAGGCATACTAGCTCCCCCTAACTCAGTGCACCAAAAGAATGAGCCACACACACAAGGAACATGCCCTAGAGTTTAAAGACTTAGACTCATGAAATTCTTCAAAGCCCAAGTTCCCTTCTCAAAGAAGAGTATTTATCATTATTCAATGGCTTTGTGACACCTAGTAGAATCGCTTGCGCCACAAGAGAGGCCAGACGCTGAAGGAATCGCTTGCGCCCTCTCATGGATGCCCCGGGGGGGCCGATGCTGCCCCCCTCCGACCCCGCACAGGATGTTCGTCCCGTGTTTGGTCTGCCCTATGGTTCACCTTCGGGACAAGGCAGATCCTTTGCTGAAGTCCTATCTTCTTCTATGAAACCTCCAACTATCCAAGGCTATGTCCACGAGCCAGCCTTGACGGATGGTGGAGAGCCAACAGTATTCTTCAGTGCCGAGGACATTCAGAAATGTTTGCAGCCCTTTATCTTCTCCCTTGTGGCGCGGGCCCCTCGTGGAAGACCTTCCTTCCCTGAGATCAGAACACATCTTACAAACAGGTGTAGGTTCAAGGAAGATTTCCTTATCAGTGCCCTAGATTCGCGCCATCTTCTACTTCGTTTCAGGAACTATGATGATTATCTTCAGTTTCTACTACGGGAGTCTCTGTTTGTGCATGGCCGGTTATTCTTATTCTTTAAATGGACAATGCAATTCTCCCCCAATGCAGATTCTCCTATCCTGCCGGTTTGGATTGCATTCCCCGGTCTGCTTGTTAATTTTTTCATTGAGCCGCTTCTTCGTTCCATTGCTGGCAATGTGGGTCGTGTGCTGAAGATTGACCCCTCGACCTTAAATCTATCCAACACCATGGTTGCTCGAGTTTGTGTGGAATTGGATGTGTCCAAGCCCCCTCCATCTAGGCTCTGGATTGGCTTTCCAGGTGGAGGTGCTTGGTAGGATATTATCTACCCAGAGCTACCATCTTTCTGTTCTGCTTGCTCCCGCCTTGGTCATAAAAAGGAGGAATGCAAAGGGAAGAGGATTATCTCAAGTTCATCTAATCCTTTTGTCCATGGCCCTGATCGCTTACAGTCTAAGCCCAAAGTCGTCTGGCAACCAACAACAGCTAACAAGGGTGCTATTTTTAATGCGACTACTTATGCGGATCCTCTACATATTAGCCAGGATCAGACTACAAACTTAGTTGATCATATTTCACTGGTACAGGCTATTCAAGTTGAGTCTCCTTTGGGTACTCGGGACAAGAAACCTTGTTGTATTCCTGTGGAAGATAGGGAAATGAGAGGTGTTGGAGATGGTGTTCCTAAAGTCCCGTTTGAAGGAGCATTACCTGTAATGCATTCTATTTCACCAGAGAGTATTGGGGGTCTTATGGCACACTCATCTCAGTCAAAGACTCTAGAACTTAATCGGGATATTTCTTCGGTTGTTATCTCTAATCCATCTGAAATGGATGATCTGGTTTCTCCTATTCTGGAGCTCCCTTCAAACCAAATTGCGGCTCTATCGGCTACTATTGTTCCTGTTCCTGAGATCGAAGTTGTTGACACTCTTCCCTCACTGGCGGAGCAAAAGTTACAATCAGTCTTACATATGAGCCCACAGCAACCAACTGACATTTTAGCTCGAAGACATGATATAGCTAACTTTACTGCAATTGACAATGTTAGGGTATTTGCAGATCGACCAGGAATCATCACCAGATCCATGACCAGGTCTGGATGTATGAGTAACATTCCCGAAATTAAGCATCAATGATGAATTATATCATTTGGAATATTAGAGGCATAGGAAATGATGTCTCTATTGGTCGTGTGAAATTTTTAATCAAAACATATAACATTGATTGCATTATTTTATTGGAACCAAAAGTTAACATTTGCAAGATGGAAGGCATTTGTAGAAAGCTGGGTATGTCAAAGGCTATTGCCAATGAGGCTGAAATGGCGCATATTTGGGTGCTATGGAAGGATCCATTGGAATTTACAATTTTTTGTTGTGACAATCAGTAGATCACTCTCTTACAGACTAATACTGCCCTTTCTGAATTCCACATTTCTCTTGTGTATGCAAAGTGCTCGATCCCAGAGAGAAAGCATTTATGGGATTCTCTGACTAATGTCCATTCTCATATTTCTGGACCATGGCTAGTGGCAGGTGACTTTAACTGCATTTTGTATGATGATGAGAAACTAGGTGGCAACCCCCCTAATCTGGTTGGGATGTCTGATTTAAGGAGTGTATATCCGACTGTGTGTTGATTGATGCTGGTTTAATTAATGCTGCTTGGTTGACTTATTCTCCAGTCTCTGTAGAACACTTATCTAGGGAAGCTTCAGACCATGCTCCCTTGCTTGTCAAGTTGTCCTCTAAGGAAAAAATCAAGAGCAGGTTTTGTTTTCAAAAGATGTGGATTTACCATTCAAAATTCATGGAGGATGTTAAAAAATGTTAGAACACCAGCCCAATTGCTTCTTCTCCCACCACTACTCTTTATCTCAAGCTTAAGTATTTAAGGAACATGCTGAGAGTTTGGAATAAGCAGACTTTTGGCAATGTCCACTCAAATCTTGTTGAGGCTGAAGATGTAGTAATCAAGGTAGAGTTTACCTATGATCTTCAACCTTCGGCTTCCAATTCTACTGCTCTGGAGCATGCAAAAACTGTGCTTTCTGACAGGCTGATTCAGCAAGAATGTTTTTGGAGACAAAAATCTAGGGTTCGTTAGCTGCTTGAGGGGGATAGAAACACAAAGTTTTTTCATGCAACTACCATGGCAAATAGAAGCAAACATTCTATATCTCGGCTAAGGAATTCAGTTGGTGTTCTTACTTCGGATCTGGAAGAAATGAAGTCTATAGCAGTATCCCATTTTCATAAAGCATTTACATCACAAGACCACTACATAGATGATCATTTTCTGGACTGTATACCACAGCTGGTGAATCAACATGATAATGCTATTTTATGCTCTGTCCCCACTGAATCTGAGATCCATGAAGCAGTTCTTAAGCTCTCTCCAGATAGTGCCCCGGGTCCTGATGATTTTACCAGTGCTTTCTTCCACAAAGCATGGGACATAGTTGGCAGTTCTGTTGTTAGTGCAGTACATAAATTCTTCACCTCCCGACAAGGTCTGCCTAGAAGTGCTACTTCAACTTTGATTGCTTTAATACCTAAAAGGCAAAATGTGACTGATATTGCAGACTATAGGCCTATAAGTCTCTGTAATTATTTCTACAAAATCATTTCCTCTGTCATTAATACCAGATTAGCCACCATCCTACCTAAGATTATCTCATTAGAACAATTTGCTTTTGTGAAAGGGAGAAATATTGTTGAGAACATAGCACTTGCTCAAGAAATGACTAATGATCTGGGTAAGAAAACAAGGGGTTCTAATGTCATGATAAAGTTTGATATGGCTAAGGCTTATGACCATTTGGAGTGGGATTTCCTATTTGCTGTTTTACACAGATTTGGATTTAGCAACCAATTCATTTGTCTAGTAGAAAAATTAGTTAACAACTGCTGGTTCTCTATTCTATTAAATGGGGAAGCTACAGGTTTCTTCAAGTCTTCTAGAGGTGTCCGACAGGGAGACCCTATTGCACCTTCTTTATTTATCATTGCAGAGGAAGCCTTGAGCAGATCACTGAAGGCAACATATTATAGTGGTAGGGTGGAGTGGTTTTCAGGTCCAAGAGGTTGCCCTAAAATCTCACATCTCCTATTTGCTGATGACACACTGATATTTAGTAAAGGCAACAGTATTCTCAGTGACTATGAAAAGGCTTCAGGACAGCAGATCAATGTTGCTAAAAGTGGGTTCTTTATCCATCCCAAGGGTAGTTGTAATGTGGCCAAGAGAATCAAAGATAACACTGGTTATACTCAGCACTCTTTCCCGCACAAGTATCTGGGATTTCCACTGATTCAGGGTAGATCCAAGAAGGTTCACTTTGTTGGCATTATTAACTCCATTCAAAATAGGATTACTGGATGGAAAGCTAGTCTTCTTTCTCAAGGAGCTAAGTTGATTTTAATCAAGCATGTTTTAACTTCATTGCCCATTTACACCTTATCCTCTTCACCTTTGTACAGTGGGACTCATCATAAGTTAGAGCAGTCATTGGCCAATTTTTTGGGGGGATCTTCAACTTATGGTCAAAAAAGACATTGGAGATCTTGGCAGTCTATTTGTAAGCCCATTCCCCATGGTGGGCTTGGTATCTTGTCTTTAAGACACATGGAAACAGCTCTGAGGGTAAAGATGCTATGGCAGGCTCTGCATTCTACATCATTGTGGGCAGAGTTTTTTAGAGGTAAATATATTCGGAATGCCCTCCTAACTGATGTCCAATTTAATAACATGGGAGGGCTAGCCAAAAGGAGTTGGAGAAAGGCAAGAGACTTGATTCTTCAACACAAAAGGGTTGTTATTGGTGATGGTAGTCACACTAACTTCTGATTTGATAAATGGTTAGGAAACTTAACTTTGGCTGACCTGGTCCTTGCTCACTGTATTCTGAACCCTATGACTACTGTCAAGGAATTTTTAATGCACCCATCAACCGAAGAACTGGCTGTGCAAAACAGGGAGTTTCCTACTAATATCAACAATGCCTTAAGGAATATTTCTCTTATTCAGGAACAAGATCAAGAATTCTGGAGTTTATGCTCTTCTGGGAAATGCAATGTTCAGTCCACTTACAAACTTATGTGTAGTAGTTCTAGCATTCAAACTAATGTTCCTTGGGCCCGGATTTGGTCTAGCTGGTTACCCACCAAGCTGTCAGTGCACTTATGGAAAATTCTTCACAATTGTCTTCCTATTAATTCTAATATCAAACGAATTGGTATTCCTTTCTGCTCTAAATGTCTCTGCTGCTCACAGTCAAAGGAGGAAGACTTATGTCATCTATTTCTCACCAGTGAAACTGCTACTCAGATATGGGCTCATTTCAGACTTATGGGTTTACCATTATCTGGTAATTCAGTAACTTGTTTCATCTTCAATGCTATTAGCAGCATCCAGCAAAAAACCCTGTTTGGACTTTTCACTCTAGCTATCCTCGGATATGGCATGTGGGAAATCTGGAAGACTAGAAATTGTCCAAAATATGATGGTAAACATATCTCTAAGCATGGCCTTATTCACAGAATTTCATACAAGGTCAAGCAAATTTGCGCGGTTGCTGATCTCAAGGAACCTTTCAACAGCAAAAGAAAAATCTTGGAGGACTTCGGGATTCATAATATCAAATCATGTCGACAGCAAATCAAACTCATTAAATGGGTCTGTCCTCCTTGGCCTTTCCTAAAGCTAAACACTGATGGGGCATCTAAGAAAGGCGGGGAATCCGGGGGTGGTGGAGTCATCCGAGACCATAAGGGGAATGTTCTTCTTGCATTTTCACATTTCTATGGTAAGACCAACAGTTTAGTGGCTGAAGCCCGGGCGCTTCTTGATGGGGTTAAATATTTACATACTCTGGATAACAAGCCTGCTATCATTGAATGTGATTCTCAATCTCTAGTCCAGATCATTAGAAGCCACATTCAATGCCCTTGGTCTATCATCATCTATGTCCGAGAAAAATGGAGCAGTTTTTCACAGTTGGATACCATTCATCATATATACAGAGAAGGCAATTCTGTGGCGGATTCGTTAGCTTCCCTGGCTTGTTCTATGAAATGTCATCATCATCATCATCAGAGCCTTATCCCAATTAATTGGGGTCGGCTACATGAATCCTGTTCTGCCAAAGATTTCTATCAAGTGCAATATTCGTATTTAAACCCAAGAAACTAATGTCCTTCCTAATAACATCGCACCATCTCATTTTAGGCCTTCCCTGAGCTCTTTTACTAGCATCCACTAAGATTTGGTCACATCTTTTAACCGGCGCTGAGTTAGGGCGACGACACACATGCCCAAACCACCTGAGTCTATTTTCTCTCATTTTACTATCAATTGGAGATATCCCTAAGTCCTTACGGATACGCTCATTCCTAATCTTATCTTTCTTAGTCTTGCCACACATCCATCTCAACATCCTCATCTCTGCTACACACATTTTGTGGATGTGTTCCTTTCGTACTGCCCAACACTCGGTACCATATAACAAAGCAGGTCTCACAGCCGTTCTATAAAACCTCCCTTTAAGTTTCACAGGCATACGACGATCACAAAGGACACCTGATGCACTTCTCCATCTTAACCAGCCTGCCTTAATCCTATGTGTAACGTTATCATAAATCTCCCCATTCTCTTGTATGATAGACCCTAAGTATCGAAAGCTACTATTCTTCTGAATGTTATGTCCATCAATTAGAACCATGTCTTCCTGAACCACTCTCCCATTACTAAAATTACAGTGCATAAACTCTGACTTACTCCTACTAATTTTAAAACCTTTAGACTCCAAGACAAGTCTCCAACGCTCTAACTTAGCATTTAGAGCATCAATACTCTCATCAATTAAAACAATATCATCTGTAAAAAGCATACACCAAGGGATATCCTCATGTAATTGTTTAGTTACTTCATCCATAACTAAGGCAAAGAGATATGGACTTAGTGCAGAACCTTGATGCAAACATATAGAACCAGGAAATTCACTAGTCTCCCCAGCAATAGTTCGAACACTAGTAATAGCGCCGTCGTACATATCCTTAATCAAATCAACATATCCTTGAGAGATTCCTTTCTTTCTTAATGTCTACCAAATCAATTCTCTCGGTACTCGATCGTACGCCTTCTCTAAATCAAGAAGAACAATATACAAATCTTTTCTCATCTCTCTATACTTCTCCATTAGCTGCCGTAGTAAGAAAATAGCTTCTGTAGTAGATCTATTTGGCATAACACCAAACTGATTTTCCGATACAGTAGTCATACATCGGAGGCGTTTTTCAATTACTCTTTCCCAATGTTTCATAGTATGACTCATAAGCATAATTCCACGATAATTGTTACAACTTTGAATATCTCCTTTATTTTTATAGAAAGGAACTACAACACTTTTTCTCCAAACTTCTGGCATTCTCCGTTCCTTTAAAATTTTATTAAAAAATTTAGTTAGCCATTGAATACCAATATCTCCTTGGCCTTTCCAAACTTCAATAGGTAAGCCATCTAGTCCTAAGGCCTTACCCACTTTCATTTTTCTTAAAGCATCCTCCACTTCTGACATCTTAATACGCCTGAAATATTTATATTTATCAAATATTGTGGACTCTTGGGTACCTTCTAAAGATAAATCATTGGCGGAATCTCCATTAAGTAACTTCTGAAAATAGCTATGCCACCTCCCTTTAATGTCAAGATCCTTAGTTAAAACCCTTTGATCTTCACCTTTGATGCACCGAACATGATCTAAATCTCTAGTTTTCCTTTCTCTTAATTTAGCAAGTTTAAATATGTCCTTTTCACCCTCTTGGGTTCCTAATTTATTATATAAATCTTCAAATGCCTTTGATTTAGCTTCGCTAACTATTTTCTTAGCTCTCTTTTTAGCGATTTTATAGGCTTCTAGGGTTTGATCATTTTTGTTAGTTTGCCAAACTTTAAAGCATTCCTTTTTTACTCTAATGATATTTTAGATTTCTTCACTCGACCACCAAGTCTCTTTTTCTAAATTCTTTTTACCTTTAGATTCGCGTAAGAGTTGTTTTGCAACCCTCGTTATACAATTTGTAACATTATTCCACATTACATTAGTTTCTTGTTCTAAATTCTAAATATTTTCCTTTAATAGATGATTTTTAAATGTTTCCAAACTTTTACCTTTTAAATTCCACCATTTAATCTTGGAATAATTATTTATAATGATCTTTCTTTTGAATTTAGGGATAGTGACATCCATTACTAACAACCTATGTTGAGGGGCTAGACTCTCACCAGGAATAACTTTACAATCTTTACATAAAACTCTATCGACCTTCCTAATGAGAAAATAATCAATTTGAGTTATATGTGTTACACTCTTGTACGTTATTAAGTGTTCGTCCCTCTTCTTAAAGAAGGTATTAGTAATTACTAGATCATAGGCCATAGCAAAATCAAGAATAGTGTTACCCATATCATTTCTATTGCCAAAACCAAGTCCTCCATGAATCCTCTCGTAGCCTCTATTATCTTTACCCACATGACCATTAAGATCCCCTCCAATAAAGATTCTCTCTTCACTAGGGATATTTTGGATCAAACTATCAATAGCCTCCCAAAATTGCTTTTTAATGCTCTCTTCTAATCCTACTTGAGGTGCATATGCACTAATTATATTCAAAGTATCCTCACCTAAAATAAGTTTAATTAACATTAGTCTATCCCCCAATCTATTTACTTCCACAACTCTATCTTTTAAGTTTTTATCTATTATTATAGCAACACCATTTCTAGAATTATTATTACCCGTATACCAAATTTTATATCCATCAATGTCTTTAGCTTTATGTCCTTTCCACCTAGTTTCTTGTAGGCAAGCTATGTTAATCCTCCTGTCTTTCATTAACTTAACTAATTCTAAACTCTTACCCGTTAAAGTTCCTATATTCCAAGTAGCTAGACAGATCCTATGTTTTTGGACTTGCTTCTTTACCCGTGTGCGTCCAACCCCACACGAGAACCCTTGCCTATTTGACACCACAATCGGGCGCCATTGCGGCGCGTAGCTTACGGGGAACACCCTAGCTAGCCCTTGCTCACTTGTCATTCTATCCGGATTCTGATGTAACGCGTCGCTTACGGGGAACGCCCTTACGGGGAACGCCCTAGCTAGCCCTTGCTCACTTGTCATTCCATCCGGGTTCCGATGTAATGCGTCGCTTACGGGGAACGCCCTAGCATTAGCACATAATGTATTTGGATCATAATTCATGTTGGATATGTGACAAAATTTTACTGCTGGCTGTCGACCTAACGCAAACCCTCCTCTTTTCACATCCGGGCTTGGGACCGGCCATGGCAGAGTTTTGTTCTATGAAATGTAATACCTTTTTTTCATCCCATGAGCTTCCTTCCAATATTAAAGGTGCAGCTCGTTTAGATAAGCTAGGCATGCCTGTCTTACGTTTGATGTAACTCTTATTCTTTTACAATGCTAATAAAATTTGCCTCCTAGACATTGATGGTGGAGTGGGTCTTACCCCTGGCTTGGGGTGCACTCTCCCACCTTTCCCTAGGTAGGGTTTTTCTTGATTAAAAAAAATGGCTTTGTGAAAATGTCAGTAATCTGATGCAATGTATCAACATGATGTAGTTCAAAAAATTTCGTGGAAATTCATCTCTTAAAAAATGATGTCTAATTTCAATGTGTTTGGATCTTGAATGCCGGATTGGATTTTTAGAAAGATTAATTGCACTAGTGTTATCACACAATATCGGGGTGCAACCAAGATCTACATTATAGTCTTAGAGTTGATGTTTAATCCAAAGAACCTGAGTTCCATAGCTCCCTGTAGCCACGTATTCAGCCTCTGCAGTGGAGAGGGCAACCAAATGTTGTTTCTCGGAAGCCCAAGAAACTAAACACCCACCCAGAAATTGACAATATCCACTTGTACTCTTCCTATCCAATTTACAATCAACATAATCTACATCTATATATGAAATCAAATTCAGTTTGCATGATGCAGGGTACCACAGTCCTAAGTCATGTGTGCTAGCTAGATATCTAAATTTTTTTTTCAAGGCAATTAAGTGTGATTCTTTAGGACTAGCGTAAAATATAGCATATAAACAAACACTAAATTGTATGTCTGGCCTAGAAGTAGTGAGGTAAAGTAAAGATCCGATCATACCTCGATAACTTTTTGGATCCACTGGTTTACCTCATTCATCAGCATCTAGGGATGCATTTGTGCTCATGGGTGTAGAAATGTGCGTTACCTTCTCCATGCCAAACTTTTTCAATATCTCCAATGTATATTTGGTTTGATTGATGAAGCATCTTTCTTTCATCTGCTTGACCTGCAATCCAAAAAAATACTGCAATTCACCAACTAAGCTCATTTCAAATTCTTTAGTCATTAAATTTGCAAATTGCTCACATAGTTTAGAATCTGTTGAACCAAAAATAATGTCATCAACATATACCTGAACTATGATAATCTGACCATTAGAAGTTTTGGTGAACAAAGTTTGATACACTTTACCTCTGTTGTAGCCATTGTCAATCAAGAAGGCAGTCAACCCGTCATACCAAGCTCTTGGAGCTTGTTTCAGCCCGTACAATGTCTTATTCAACTTAAAAACATGGTTAGGTAGCTCATGAGATTCAAAACCAGGGGGCTACTCAACATAAACTTCTTCTTTTATAATTCCATTTAAAAAGGCACTTTTCACATCCATTTGTTGAAGTTTAATGCCACATGAGCATGCAAAAGCTAACAAAATTCTAATAGCTTTTATCCTAGCAACTGGTGCATAGGATTCATCAAAATCTATCCCTAGTTCCTGATTATAACCCTTAGCTACTAACCGTGCTTTATTTCTAGAAATTATCCCATCTTCATTTATTTTATTTCGAATACCCATCTTGTCCCTATGACAGAACAATTATTAGGTCTGGGAACTAATGTCCAGACTTGGTTTCTTTCAAATTGACCCAATTTCTCATGCATTGCATTTATCCAAGATTCATCTTTTAAAGGCTCATCAATAGTTTTAGGTTCAATCTGTGAAACCAGTGCAACTAAGTCTTGATTATTTATTTCTTTAAAAAAGGATATGGTTCTTGGGGAATCATGCAGATTACCAATGATGTTTTGAATAGGATAGTCTTTTAAAAATTTAACATTGTTTGGTGACTCACCTTGTTCGGTCGACCTAGGTATTGAATCAGTCAACCGACTGTGTACACGTTCATGTTCCTCTAGTTGTTCGAATGGTTCTGCATCTTCTTTATTTTCTAGAAATTCTCCACTATCATTTTCCTTCCTGTCATTGTCAGATTTATCAATATGATCAGCAAATTCATCAAAAATTATATGAGGTGACTCTACTATAGTTTGGTCATTGATGTTAAACACCTTGTAAGCCCTTGACTTTTTAGAATACCAAAGAAATATACCTGGACTGCTCTTGGCCTCCAATTTATCTAAGTCCTTTTTATCATTATTGAGAATGAAGCATTTAGAACCAAAAATTTTAAAGTAGGCCAAGTTGGGTTACTTACCTTTAAGCATTTCATAGGGAGTTTTCTTGTGAACGGGTCTTACCATTGCTCTATTTATGATGTAATAGGCAGTTTTGGCTGCCTCTGCCCAAAACCTTCGTGGAAGTTGGCTTTCAACCAGCATGGTTTTTGCCATCTGCACAATGGTTCTATTTCTTCTTTCCACGATCCCGTTCTATTCAAGAGTCCTGGGAGAAGAAAACTTATGAATTAAACCTTTTTTTCACAAAAATCATTGAACAAATAGTTTTCAAACTCCCCCCCATGATCAGATAGATGTGCAGATCTTATGTTTACCCTCTTGTTTAATTCCTTTGAAGAAATTCTGAAATTCAAGGAAGGCATCACTTTTATGGGTTAAGAAGAAAATCCATCCAAACATGGTGAAGTCATCTATAATGACATATCCGAATCTTTTTCAACCTAGACTGTGAGTTCGAGTGGGACCAAAAATATCCATGTGGAGAAATTCCAATGGTCTGCCAGACAAGGGTTCGTGCCTTGTTTTAAAAGATTTCTAGGTCTGTTTACCCAAGGCACAAGCGTCACACACTTTGGAGTTTGATTTTAATGAAAGTTCTAGCAAACCTTTAACCGGATGTGGAGAGGGGGATTTATGTAGCCCATCTAAGAGCGGCCGAACTAGGTCCAACGAGACGAAACGAGGCCCAGCTCATCTAAGTGACCGCCCCGTAGGGCCTACTTAACATAAAAGCCCAATAAGTTCACTCGGGATCAAGCACTTCCTAGGCGTCCATTAGGCTCGGAATGCTGAGTGTCGATCCGGTCGGAGGAAGACCCACGCCCGACCTATCCCCCTCGTCGGGACAAGGGCTGGCGCCCAGCACCCACTCCGACTGAACCTCACCCGAGCTATGCCTATTGTCCGGGACAGGGCTTGCACTTCTCACGCTTGGGTCAACGAACGGTTGCTTATCGAGGCTGCCACTGAGAACCCTTTCTGAGCAAGAGTTTACGAGGATAAGGGGCCCCACAAATCCTCAAGACTATAAGGAGCTGTGGGAATGGTTTTATTCATCATTTATTTATTTATTTATTTATTTTATTATTGTTGTGTTTATTGGTTTATTGGTTGGTTTGTTTAGGCGTGCCAGTCATCGGAGTAACGATTTATTATGCGCTCGATCTGACTCAATCAGTCGATGGTGATGTCCGAGTCGGGACCCGAAGTCCGTCATACCATAAAGGCTATGACGTTAATTACGCCCTTCCTAAGAAGGACAACCATTGATTAAACGCCAAAATAGGAGGCCACTTGGGGCGGTTAAAAATGACGGTGCATAACATTGAAGTTCTTGTTATTCTAAGAAGGTAATTGAATAAATGACAAATTATTAAATCAGCATGACCCCTTTGTGTGAGTCGTACCGGGCAGAGACAGGACACCGTCCACGCAGTAGCGGGGAGGGACCTGGACGATCATCGGAGACATGTCCCCTTTCACGTTTCTCATCCGGCCAAGGGCCTCGAAGTGTTTGTATCCCCCGAAGAATTGAGCCGGACCGGAGGCATACGATACACGTTTCTCGAGGCTTGTCGGGGTTAAAGCATCAATCGATATTTCGGCAGCATCTCCCCTTAATCTGGATTATACCCAGGGGGAAATAGGCTATCATCCACGGAGTGCCGGGATGAAAGCCGAGAGAAAGAGAGGTCGGACCTCCTGAACCGCATATGTCTGCCATGGGGGCAACGTTCGATTTTCCCTTAAGGAAGCCGGTGCAACTCATGCAGTGGCAGAAACCTCCCGAGCTAAAGGGGTTATCCCCGAATCCGATGCGGGACAGCATGACATAAAGGAAGTCTGACTCCCTTCGAATCTATCCCCGGAACAGGTCTGGTGACTCATGGGTGTCTCTGAGTGGGTCTGATCAAGCTATTGGAGGCTCAATTGGACGGCAGGGTAGATTCTCGGCGCAACTCAAGTTGGATGGGATTCCCGGTGCGAAGACAAGGTGGGAAAAGGGGTTCCCAGCGCGCCCAAGAGATGGGTTCTCGGCGCGAAGACAAGGTGGGAAAAGGGGTTCCCGGCGCGCCCAAGAGATGGGTTCTCGGCGCGCCCAGGAGATGGGGTTCTCGGCGCAAGAAGGCTTGCGCCGAGAACTATTCACCGATTCTACTCTTCGTGGCGCCGGGATGTATAAGAGATGGCGCCGAGATGGTTTAGAATGGTTTTCGGAGCCCTGTTTTTGGGTTTCTTGATGATTCAGGCCAAAGTAGATGGGTTCTGTGGGGCCAAAGTGGATCAGCTCATCAGATTGGAACTGGATTAGGTTTAGGTTCCAAAGGAAGGCCAGGATCGAAGAGGAAATTGGGGAAGGATCAAGCGTGGAGAACCTCCGTCACCATTGCTGTGTAAAGTCCCCGGGGGATAGTTTTTTTGGATGTTATCTTTTGTCATCCTGGGAGCCAAGAGATGGCTGTCTCTGGCCCAGGCTTGACTTCGATAATGAACGTGAACACCTACGACTCCGGAATTTCATGAATAGCGGTCATCGTATAGCTCTACTTTGTCCCGGAGGCCAAGGGATGGTCTGTCCCTGGCTCTGGAACAAGCACAGAGAGCGTTTGAAAACTAGGCGAATCAGCAGACTATTGACCAAACTGGGGAGGGGAATAGCATGCTACAGAGTTTAAGATAAGGCAGAAAAACATGGGGGGATGGCAACAAGGCTTCAGGGAAACGAACAGCAGGCGCCAACTGCAACCTGTCATATTCATTCATTCGACACTGATACTCCGCCCGACCCATACATCGGAAGAGATACATAGGAAGAAAGCAAAAGCGATACATCATCCTATCGGCGCGAAGCCGGTTAAAGCATTATAGCACACATCAGAGGAAGAAGAAGGAGAAACCATCGAAATTAAGAAAATGAACTACAGAAATGGGGGGGAGGGAGGGCGGAGCATTGACTCCTCTCCCTCCCCGGCTGCCCACCTTCGATCGGCCTCAGGCTCTCTTCTCTGCTTTTTCTCTCTTCTCTGGCTCTCTTTCTTTCTTTTCTTTCTGGAAGAGGTAGATTTCCGCTCGCCAAAAACCCTGCTCCCTTTCTTCTTCCTTTTTCCCCATCCTTGATGAGGTTCTCTTTTTTTTTTCTCCTCCTCTTTTCTCTTCGAGGGAGTGGGTTTATATAGACCCAGCCCCTCCTAACTTCTCGGCAGATGGAAGTCGGCGTGCCTTTTCATCTTCACGGTGCGCCTCAGTCAAGTAGCTCCCGGTGCGCGAGGTAGCATCCGTAGAGTATCCCGGCGCCACTTTCGTGAGCCCATCTCATAGGCCCACTTAGGCCTTCTTAAGACCTCTTATGGACTTATCGGCTCTCTGAATATATTAGAACCGCAGCAGGCCTTTTGTTGGTGGACCCAGGTCTTAATAGGATCATGGAGACCTTCATTAGTCAGTGGACTGGGATTTCATCGGTGTCGTCACTTGAACGATGACAAAATAGGACATCATTTCATCAGTATTGCCACCCACACGATGACAAAACCGGATATCAGCTTTAGCCTGGGAGGACTTCAGCCGGGTATATACCCATGGAGACGGTTCTTCTTCTGTTCTGACTTTTCAGATGTTTTCATAATCTTCATTTGCTGGTTCTTGCTTCATCTTTGTCTTTGCTCATATCTCATCCGTCAACAAGTCGACGTTTGACTTAGTTCGACATGTTGCCTGTAGACTTCCGGACGAGGCAGTAATACAGCTCTTATTAAAGTATGGTAGGAGGTCTCATCAGTCAGTTGACTGCTACTTCATCAGTGCTGCCGTCTGGCTGACGACGACACCGGACATCAGCTTGGCTGGAAAAGGCTTCTGTCGGGCAGATGGTTGACGAGTTTCATTAGTAATCTTTCGTTGCTGGTTTGATTCCTTCTTTCAGTTATGTTTCCACCCTCGCTCATTTTCCAGGTGTCAACAAATGCCCCCCACCTACGGACGGCGTAAGCGCAGAGCAAGCGGCACGGGGTCCGCAGGTGCCTTTTTAGCATTCGAGGGTATCTTCCTCCATTTCTCTTCAATCTAGTCCTTCGACTTAATCAACTTATTGCAGCAATATTATGCACATATACTTTTTTATTTCTGTGTTCTTTTCTGATAAGTTTTCTTTTCTTTTCAGCACTTTGGAGTCTTCTCAGCATGATATTCATGGGCTTCTCGGCGCGAAGATTGGGCTGCTTCTCGGTGCGGCCACTGTGCAATTCTCGGCGTGCCCTGCTCTCGGCCCGACCTTTCTCGGCGTGGGGTTTAGGCCGCTTCTCGGCGCGCCTTTTTCACCAGAAGGGGGAGGGTTCTCGGCGCGCTAAATGCCGCACCGAGAGCCCCTCTTCTACCTTCACTATTTATGGCACCGGGAGGTCTTTTCTTCTCATTTTCATCGGAGCTTCATCTCTCTTCAATCTCTTCTCATCGGGGTGAGCTTCTCCCTCTCTCGGCCGTTCCATTTTCTTCCCATCTGCGTATACCTTGCACGGCGGGATATTGTTTTGGGATTGAATCCCTTTTTATCTCCGGGATCACTCCCTCTTGGTGGGTGACTCCTATCTCTCTTGGGCATACCCTAGATAAGAGGAGATGCTGCCGAAATTTATCAAAAAATGTTTACCTCATCATTTTATGCCCATTCATCTTCCCGATGCTTATCTTCTTATCTTTCCCTGATTGCAGGTGCTGACATGGCTTCCGACTCTTCTGTTGCGGCTTCCATGACTGTGGTAGCGAGTTCATCGGCTCAGCCGGATATATCTCGCGTCTCGGTCAACTGGATGAACGTGAATAGTCTGAGCTTTGGCTATAATCAGATTGCTACTGTTGACGAGTCCTCTAATTCTGAGACTGACAGAGTGCCGACTTCTGGGGTCTATTCTTCCATAGAAGGTATTGATTTCAGAAGAGCTGCTGACTACCATCCGGACCTGCCGAAGGATCGACATCTATTGCCATTTATCTAGTCCTTCACCATAGGCAGAATGAGAGATCTTCTGCTTGCTCGGTCTGTGGAAGCGGCAATACTTACTGACAGAGACAACATGAAGGGCTCTGTTTATCGTGCCCGGGCTACATATCTTCCAGGCGAGCAGCGGGACTGGAATGCCGTGCTGGGTATTTCTGAATTAGAGCCGGAGAAGAAAATGTTGATCCGGGCTCCAGAGTTCACCCCGGCGAGGTGGGACCATGCAGCCGGTCGCGTCCACCGGGAAAAGACCAACTTCGGACTTTTTCTAGCACCTGTGAAGTGGGGTTACAGGGACGAGCCATTTATTCTGAACTGTCTGGCCGTTCAATTTAAATATCAGCTAGCTGCCGGCTGGTTTGGAGATGCTAAAGTGACAGATGCTCATCTCTTCAGGGTAGGGGCAGTGGAATTCACAGAATTTGTCCTGAAGGAGTACGCCCCTTTAGTGATTAGAGCTGGGGTCTACCATAGTGTATTCGCCTCCAGATTCTGCTATCCCATCTCTCGGGGACTATGTTGTGGCATGTTTGAAGTATTCTGCCCACAGTTTAACACATTCTACACAGCAGAGGGCGAAACATCTCTCGGCCTCTAGAGTCTTTCGCAGCTCTCAGGTCTGCCTATTGATGGGGAGCCATACGAGGAGGTTTGCCTGGTGACTCTGTAAAGGATGCCTCCGATGGAGAGGGCCGATATTCTTTTGGCTATGCATACCGGTATTTAATGAAAGCTTATCATACCATTTGTCTGGCTTACAGCCGGGGATCCTCCAAAGGCTATCAACCCCGGGAAAAGAGCAGCAGGTTGAGAGTCCGTGTAGGACAATGGATACAATACTTCTTCGGGGGTCCTTTGAAGTATGCGGACTTCCCTTCTGTGGGACCGACTTCTAGCAAACAAATCAGGGCCCCTCGTTACAAATCAGCACTGCCAGCTTCACTGTGCCGAGCAGGTGCAGACGGCCCGAACCCAGCAGGGGTTGACCCTATCACTCACTATGCAACTTATCTGACTTTCTGGCTGTGCACCTTCGCTCTTCCTCAAGGGGACGAGATGACTATCAGGCCGGAGGCTATATATCCGGCCTGTCAGATGGCCTGGGGGATGAGGCTGTCTCTGTGCCCAGTGGCTTTGTGCTTAATTTACAAATCATTGGGGGATTTGCATAGACATCGGGTTCCCCGCTCCTTAAGGACTGTCGGTCCGTTTCATTTTTTTAATGCCTGGGTCTGCAGTATTTTCCCCGAGCTGGCCCCGAGGACTTTACAGTCGGACACATTGCTTCCTCGGATGATCGAATTCGCTAGCGCCGAACCTGGTCCTTTCTCAGAGCAGCTGTTTAAGATAAGGGGTAGGTTGATAAAAGTGCTTGTAGACGCTCCTGGCAGCATTCATTTTTGGAGCTTGGCAGCAGGTTCGGCTCCTTTAGTGGACCCTCAGAGGGAATGCAAAATGGAGGAGGTAGAAACTTATGCCCATCCTATTTCGGGGGTCAACGCCACCCGTCCCATATTAGAACCAGAACTGGTCAGGTGGGCTATGGCTATTTGGCCCAGTGTATTGGTCTTTAGGAAGGGAGGCTTGCTCATTTTGGAGCCCTATTATCCATTCCGTTTCAGCAGAAACTTTGGCTATGATTAGCATATTCCTCCATCGGTTGCCCAGTTTCCTTTGGACAGCCGTGCCAAGCACGGGTCCACCATCGCTAGTGACGGTCGAACATGGTGGGATTTCTTTCATCACCGAGAGGGCGTAACTTTCAGGGTTCCGACCGTTTCTAATCGTATACCCCGTCTCACATCAGACTACATTAAGTGGTGGAATACACGCACCAACTTTTATAAAGATGGCAGAGGCACCTTTTGGGATGTGGCCGAGCGCGCTTTCTTAAAGCGGCAATCAGGGCCTATGTTTGAAATTGACGAGGTCCATCTGAAAAGGCTCTATTCACAGCACCAGAAGGAGGCGGAAACATATATTGCCACGCGTCGGTCTTTGAAAGAGGGAGGTTCTGAAATACCCACTCTTGTCTTCTCTGAGATTAATGAAGACGCTTTTACAAAGGATCTGAGGTAGTTGGGCCATATAGGGGGTGTTCATTTGGATGTACAATATCCGTTCCCCCCGGAGGAACCTCTCCCGACAGCAACTGCTTGGAGGGGTCCGGTGGACAGGTTTCACCCTTATAAGACGTTTGTGCGGAGGGAAGACCGCACCCAAACATATTATCAGCACACTTCTTGGCTTTTTGTACTGCTAAATGTTCACAGGCTATCAGTGGAGAACCCAATAACTGGCATTCTGAATAAACAGCTTTTTGTTTCTTTTCATTATGTCGACGGCTGGTGTATGGATTATCTCGGCCTATTTCATTGCCTCGACTTCCACGGACATAAAGACTTGGCTGCCTTGATAGAGAAGTGCCAGACCATTGGTGACATATGCTGGCTCGTGAAGGAGGCTGCTTCCCAATCGAAGGAGGTGGCTTATCTGTATTGGCCGCTTTCCACATTTTATGATGGCCCAGCAGGTATGACCCTTCCTGTGCGCTCATGGCATCTTTCTTTTATTGTTATGTTCTGCATCTGTCGACTATGATTGCCTTTCTTGTGTCTTGCACAGATAGAACGGACATAAAGCGGCAGGGACTTTACAGGAAGATTATTGCTCAAGCTGAGAAGCCTGCTTACTTTGAAATTCCTACAGCGGCACCTACGACCACTCCCTTGCCTCTGGGCAAGAAGAGGAAGCCTTCTGTGGTGAAAGCTGCAGTTGCCAAGGCCAAGAGGGCCAAGGTTGTTCGGGTCCAGCAGTCAGCTCCGGTTGTGACGGATGCCGGAACCCCTCTTCCAGACATCCCCTCTTTCGACGAGTTCAGGTCTCAGAGGGAGGCCGCTCAGGAACCTGCCGAGAGTGGCGGTAATAGCTTGTAGATGCAATCTTCATTGTCTTCTTGACTGATCTTTTAAGGAGTTCTTCGAAGCTGAGCTTCTCTTTATCTGATACAGCCCAGGAGCAGGCTGCAATGCCTGTGGAAAGGAACACGAGGCTGCCTTCTCCTACCCCGGCTGGCGAGGAGGAGGGTAAATGTGCTTTCTCATCCTTTTCTTTATACTTCCATTGTTTTTTTTTTGTTGTATTTCTCAGAGATTCTCTTTTGCTGAAGTGGCAGTCAGGGAGCAGACTGAGGCCATGATAGTAGTGGGAGAGTCGCCTCAACCGCAGGAGGGTCACAGGACTCAAATCAAACGGAGCCCTATTTCGGCCAGACGAATAATCACCCGGTCTGCATCCTGGCATGCTCTAGAGGCGACCCCGCAGCATATAGCTAGTGTGGAGATATCCTCGGGCAGCTCTGAGACCATCCCTGATAATGAGGAGGAAGTGACTTTCAGCGACAGTGAGGAGGAAGTTCTAAAATCAGAAGCCTTGCCCGTATTTGCAAAAGGCCTTCCGCCTTTACAGCCTCCTAAGCTGCTGATGCTATCTTCTGAGGAGGAATTGCGAGAGGAGTTTGCCGGGCTCGACACCGAGGTTGACACTACGGAGCTTTCTCCCCTTTTGTCTCATTTCGAGGGTATAGACCCCACTTTAAAGGTAAGCTTCTCTTTTTTGTTTGCTGTTCTATTTATTTTCTTTCATTCATTGCTGAAGGTCATTCTGCTTTGTCCTCAGGACCCTGTCATCATCCGCTCAGACGCGGCCGCAGTTTCTATGGCCGTTTCATCTACAGACTTGGCCATTATCCCTGCTTTACCTTTAACTTGCATGGGAATTTCTAAGGTTATTCGCCCTGTGCCAGTAAGGATACAATCTTCAACTGACTTAGCATCATTGGACTTGGGGGCCTCAGGAGAAAGTTTCGTCCCTGTCAGGGCCTCAGATTTTAGAGCCGAAGTAGACCCAGCCAGGAGCTCGGCTTTTATACCGGCAGCAGTAATGTCCATTGCGCCCGAGTCAGCAGTCCATGCCATAGTGGCTACAGAGACTGGATTTCTGCCTCCACAGACTAGGGCGCCTTCGTCCCCATTACCAGAAAGAGCAGTTGAAGATGAAGCCCCCACTCAGGAGACCCATGAAGAGATAGCTCCATCATTTATTGATTCTCCTCCTGCGGGTGTTCAAGCCATAACTCCTGAGGCAGCAGTAGCAGAGGAGTCTTCGGCTCGGCAGGAGAGTATAGAGAGGGACCAGCCAGCTCTCCTAGCAGATTTGCCATCTTCGTCCTCCCGGCCGACTATTGCGCTATGGGCGGACATTGATAGTGAAGTGACCTTTAAAGTGATCCCCTCCGCTTATTTTGGCTTCGCATCGTCTGAGAGCTTTGTCTGGCAGAACCTGGATATGCTGCGCCAGCTAATAGAATCCCAGCCTGGCTTGACACATTTGCAGCTGAAGGAAATTGCTGATCGCTTCACTGCAGGCCTGTAGGCCATGGGCTGCCCTTTGGACATATGGGTTCAGCGTGTTCTACTTCTACTAAAATTCATGCATCGGAGGGATTTCCTAGCACGGACTATGACCGACAAGCTGACGGCATTGAAGTTGCAGAGGTCAGAGTGTAAATCTGAGCTGGAGAAGCTGACGCTTGCCCTTGACGAACGCCAGGCTAAGCTACAGAGTGTTGTTCAGCGGGAGGAAGCTGTCCAGGACCGGATAGCCATTCTGGAAGCAGAACTCGCTGGACTTCAAGCCGAGCTGCAACAATTATCCTCTATTCGGCCACAGTCCACTGAGGAGGTGGCCTTGTTGGAGGGACGGGTGATGTATCTCCATGGTATGTCCGTGAAGCTTCAGGAAGAGGAGGCGCGCCTTCACGAGCTAAGAGCCGCTCCCGATGTGGGTCTTTTGGCCTTTGAAGATATCTTTCGACGGCCTTGAATTATCTTTTCTTTGTTTTCTTCTGCCCTCTTTTGTGATACAGTGTCCCCTCGGGGCTCTTTGTGTACTCCTCTTTTAATGAAAAGGAATCTTCGGCTTCATGTGTATCCATCGTCTTTTCTACGTGGTTTCATCACTTTGGGAAGTGGGGTAGTGGTTCTAGCAGTCCCTCCTGTGAATGGCCCGTACCTGGCAGGAGAGCGTCCATCCCTTCATAGAAAGGATGGGGAACTCGCTCCACCGTGTGACGGCATCCGGGGGGCGTGCTTAAACCGAATTCTGTTGGTAGTAGCAAACGTCTTCTTTGGCCATATGTGCCGCAAGGGAGACTGTTTGCGGGAATGTGAATGAAAAGGCCTAGAGCATCATCCGGAACGTGCGAATGGTCCATCCCTGGTAGGTTTCAAAGCCAGTCGGGGCAGTGTGCCAATCGGCCGGTGCATGATTTCATCATCAATATTGGGCTCATATTGATGCAACGAAGTTTTATAGGTTTCATCAGAATAGACGTAAGGTCTAGACTGGCTAGGGTTACCTCATGTAGGACTTTGAAGGTCCGTGGTTTTCATTAGGACAGATGTAAGGTCTGAACCAGATGGGGTTTCATCATTGATCGAGCGGGGTGCCGGTCGATCAATAGTTGGTTTCATCATCAACATTGGGTTTATATCGATGCAAAGAAGTTTCATAGGTTTCATCAGAATAGACGTAAGGTCTAGACTGGATAGGGTTTTATCATTGATCGGGCGGGGTGCCAGTCGATCAATAGCTGGTTTCATCATCGACATTGGGTTTATATCGATGCAAAGAAGTTTCATAGGTTTCATCAGAATAGACGTAAGGTCTAGACTGGATAGGGTTTTATCATTGATCGGGCGGGGTGACGGTCGATCAATAGCTGGTTTCATCATCGACATTGGGTTTATATCGACGCAAAGAAGTTTTATAGGTTTCATCAGAATAGACGTAAGGTCTAGCCTGGATAGGGTTTGATCGCATGTGGGACTTTGCTAAGCAATACATAGGTTTCATCAGGATAGACGTAGGGTCTATCCTGGTAGAGTTTAATTGCTGACCGGGCAAGGAGTCGATCGGTCAAGAGAAGGTTTAAGAGTTTCATCAGGACAGACGTAAGGTCTGAGCTGGCCAGGCTTTATCAGAATGGTGATGGGTTTTATTGTCGGTGGGACATTTGCAAGAGGGTATGCAGATTATATCAGGGTAAACGTAAGGTCTGCCCTGGAAAGGTTTCATCGTTGACCGGGCGAGGAGCCAAACGGTTAACGGAAGGCCTTATCAAGGGAAGGAAGTATGGAATTTCTCAGAATTACCACATTACTGGCCCAGGCACCCTTTCGGGTTTTCACCGGAGCCAGCCCCCTCTTGCTTTTGCCCACGCGCCCTTTCGGGTTTTCACGTGGCGGGGTGCCCGATTTTGCCTGCAGTGCCCTTTTGGGTTTTCACCATAGCTGGGTTTTAGCCATTCTTGCCCTTGTCCAGAATGCATGAACAAGTCTGGTGGGGTATCTCTATTTTTAACCCCACTTTTCATATATATATATTTTTGTATTCTTTCTCTTTTCCTTTGTCATCATCTTTCCTGGAACTAGAACTTTCATTCTATGGACCATGGGGCCATATGTTTATTGTGGATACATGATCATTGATGTGGGTGTCAACATCAATGCAAAGGGAAATAGGGTTTCATGATCTATCCAAACGAAAGGTCCGAATTGATTTAGAGGATATAGATAGCAGCTCGGGCACGAAGCCATTTGCTGGAAATGTGAGTTTCATCGTTAATGTAAGGTTTGACATTAACGCAAAGGAATAGAGTTTCATGATCTATCCAGACGAAGGGTCTGAATTGATTCAAACAGCCGTGTCGTGTTTGTCAGAGTAGACGGAAGGTCTACCCTGGATGGGTTTTAGCATCGATCAGGCAGTCTGCCAACCGATCAATAGCAGATTTCATCATTGGTATTGGGCTCATACCAATGCAAAGGTTTCATATGTTTCATCGGGATAGACGTAAGGTCTAAACCGGACAGGTTTCATCGCTGATCGGGCAGTGCGCCAATCGATCAACAGCAGGTTTCATCATCGGTACCGGGTTCATACCAATGCAAGGATTTCATATGTTTCATCGGGATAGACGTAAGGTCTAAACTGGAGAGGCTTTATCATTGATCAGGCAGGGTGCCAATCGATCAACAGCAAGTTTCATCATCGGTACCAGGACGTGTGGTAGGTTTCATCAGAATAGATGTAAGATCTAGACTGGATGGGATTCATCGTGGTGGATCATAGACAAAGACAAGTGGAAGTGTTTCATCAGAACAGATGAAAGGTCTATTCCGAGGTGGGCCCCTCTTTTTTTTTCGTGTTGCTCTCTGAGCAGGTGCCATTCATCGATGTGGGGTGAACATCAACGCAAAGGAGAGTAGGGCTTCATCATGCAATTCAAACGGAAGGTCTGAACCGAAGCTGGTGGATGGCGGCTTAGGCATGAAGCTGTTGCCAGGAATGTAGACTAGCTTAACAGGGATGAAGAGTCCAGGTTAAAGAAACAGACCGGCCTATCTTGTCGATGATGACAAAGGCCGAGGAATTGTTAGACAGGATTTTCGGCGGGACTTTGCGATGATTGTCCTTCTTGGAGTTTTATCAGGAAGGGTGAAGAAGGGAACTTTAAATTACCACATTACTGGTTTAAGCACCCTTTCGGGTTTTCACCGAAGCCAGCCCCCTCTTGCTTTTGCCCACGCGCCCTTTCAGGTTTTCACGTGGCGGGGTACCCGATTTTGCCTGCAGTGCCCTTTCGGGTTTTCACCACAGCTGGGTTTTGGGCCATTTTTACCCTTGTCCCTAATATAGGAGCAAGTCTGGCGGGGTATCTCTATTTTTAACCCCATTTTTACTTTCTTTTATTCTCTCTTTTTTTTTAGAGGTTGACAGGTCGGAATGCCACTAGATCAATATAAGGGTAGTTCGGCCAGGGCGGAGTGCCGCTAGACCAAGAAAGGGGTAGCTCGGCTAGGGCGGAGTGCCACTAGACCAAGAAAGGGTAGCTCGGCTAGGGCGGAGTGCCGCTAGACCAAGAAAGGGGTAGTTTGGCTAGGGCGGAGTGCCGCTAGACCAAGAAAGGGTAGCTTGGCTAGGGCGGAGTGCCGCTAGACCAAGAAAGGGGTAGCTCGGCTAGGGCGGAGTGCCGTAGACCAAGAAAGGGGTAGTTGGCTAGGGCGGAGTGCCGCTAGACCAAGAAAGGGGTAGCTTGGCTAGGGCGGAGTGCCGCTAAACCAAGAAAGGGGTAGCTCGGCTAGGGCGGAGTGCCGCTAGACCAAGAAAGGGGTAGCTCGGCTAGGGCGGAGTGCCGCTAGACCAAGAAAGGGTAGTTTTGCCTGATCACTCGGGGAATGTCGGTTGTGCTGCATGATACAGCTTTAGATGTCTTCCGTTGAGTGGTGAGAATTGAATTTCCCCTCGATGGTTGACAACCACGTAGGCTCCTCCTTCGTAGACCCTCTGTATCACATAAGGACCTTCCCAATTAGCATTCAGCTTCCCTTTTGGGTTGGACGCCATGACTTCTCTTTTCTTGACCATGACGAGGTCACCTTTCTTGAATTCTCGTCCTCTTACGAGTTTGTTAAATGCATTAGCCATGCGGGCCTGATACATTTGGATATTCTTCTGAGCTTGGAGGCATTTCTCTTCCAATTCAGCCAATTCTTCTACTCTTCTTTCTGCATTGGTCTGTTCGCCACGGGCCAGGCCATATTGGACTGCCACTCTGAGTGACGGGACTTCCAGCTCTAGCGGAACCACTGCCTCTGAGCCGTATACCAGTGAGTATGGTGAGCACCCTATAGGTGTCTTGAAGACGGTGCGGTACGCCCACAGAGCTTCATACATTTTTTCTTCCCAGTCCTTTTTATTGGAACTGACGACCTTGGCCAGCAGGGTGCACAGAGTCTTGTTAAAAGCTTCCGCTAACCCGTTTGCCTGTGGATTGTAAGGGGTGGAAGTCCTCCACTCGATTTTATATTTCTCGGCAAGCCGATAGACCTTCTGATTTCTGAAATGGCTTCCATTATCAGATATTATTCGGCTGGGGATTCCGAACCGAAAGATAATATTCTACTTGATGAATCTAGCGACCAGCTCACTAGTCACTTCTCTTAATGCTACAGCCTCCGCCCATCGGGAGAAGTAATCTGTTATGGCTAGTATGTACTTATGTCCGGCTGAGGAAGTCGGCAGTGGCCCGACTACATCAGTTCCCCATTGTGCAAATGGCCAGCTGGGAACTGTAGGGTGCAGAGTCGTAGGAGGCCTTCTAGGCACAGTAGCATGCTCTTGACATTTTTGGCATGACTTTACGAATTTATAGCAGTCTTCAAACATGGTGGGCCAATAGTAGCCCAGCTTCTTGATTTCTATCTTCATCTTGGGACCAGCCTGGTGGGCACCTGCTGTTCCGGCATGTACTTCTTTCATCGCCTGCCAAGCTTCCTCAGTGGACAGGCAGCAGAGCAGAATCTTCTTGCGTGCATCTGCCATTATTCGAACAAAGTTCCATTCCTGAATTCATAAGAATCTTTGATTCTCAGAAGTTTCATCTTTTCTTCTCTTTTCTGCGGCAGCTGTTGGTGTAGAAACCACTGCAGCAGGTGCTGTCTCCAATCAGACGCCTGTACCGTGCTGATAGTAGCAACTTCGTCTTCTTCGGGGCACCCTTCTAGCATACTGGGGACCTGCCGCCAGTTCATAACAACAATGTTCAGTGTCTCATTTGGTGGGACTGTTAGTGAGCTGGCTAGCTTTGCCAGTGCATCAGCTTGGGCATTGTGCCCCCGGCCCACATGCTTGAGCTCAATATGATAGAATTTCGCGATAAGGCGCACAGCTTTCTGGTGGTAGGGATTCAATTCTGGCTTCCGTACTTCGAACTCCCCTTGGATTTGTTTTATTATCAACATCGAATCCCCGAATACCTGAAGCATTTGGATACCCATGTTGAGGCTGATATGCAGACCGATTATCAGAGCTTCGTACTCAGCTTCATTATTGGTGCAGGGCTTGTTTATAGAACAGGAAGTATGCACGACCTCCCCTTCTGGCGACTTCAGCACAATACCGGCCCTGGCCCGTATTCTAGTCTTTCCATCGGAGTCTATCTCTGTTCTAGACGCTCCGTCAAAGAATAGCTGCCACATAACTGGCCGAGCCTGGCAAGCTTCGAGTGTCTCATCATCGGGTAACTCAGTCCCTAGCATGTCATTTTCGGCACAGGATGCTCTGCGAAGAAATCAGCCACGGCCTGTCCTTTTATCGCCCTCTGGGGTGTATAGGTAATATCAAATTCCATCAGGATCACTGCCCATTTGCCCAACCGGCCCTTCAGTACTGGCTGAGTCAATATGTATTTGAGCGGATCTGCTGCAGATATCAACCTGACTTCATGTGACAACATATAGTGTCGGAGCTTCTTGACAGCAAAGACTAGTGCCAAGCATGTCTTTTCTATGTAACTGTAGCCTTCTTCAGTTCTAATCAGCCTCCTACTCAAGTAGTACAAGGCTTGCTCTTTGCCTCCTTCATTTATCTGTGCCAGCATTGCCCCCAGGGAACAGTGTGTGGCCGCGATATACAGTATCAAGGGCCTGCCCTTAATTGGTGCCCCCAGCACTGGAGGGGTCTTGAGATATTCTTTCAGCTTCTCAAAGGCTTCCTGACATCCATCGTCCCAGAGGAACGGTACATCTTTCATCATGAGCTTGTGAAAGGGGTGGCATCTTCCCGACAGATTCGATATAAATCGTCGGATATAGGCCAAACGCCCTTGCAGAGATCTTAGCTCGGGCAGACTCCTTGGTGGAGGGAGCTCCTGGATAGCCTTAATCTTGGATGGGTCGATTTCAATGCCCCTATGTCAGACAATAAACCCGAGGAATTTCCACTGGACACGCCGAAGGCACATTTCATAGGATTCATCTTGAGTTCATATTTGCGCAGCCTCTGGAATACTATACTCAGGTCTTGCAGATGGTCTTCTCTTCTGCTAGTTTTTACTACCAGATCATCAATGTAGCACTCTACTTTCTGAAGAGCAAATCATCAAAGATCTTTGTCATAGCTCTTTGGTAGGTAGCGTCGGCATTCTTGAGGCCAAACGGCATCCTTTTGTAGTGGAATATCCCCTTCGGAGTGCGGAATGCAGTGTGCACTCTGTCTTCTTCAGCAATCCAGATCTGGTTGTATCTGGATGACCCATCCATGAATGACAGGGCTTCATGACCAGTAGTCGCATCGATCATCACTTCAGTGATTGGCACTGGGAAATCATCTTTCGGGCAAGCCTTATTAAGGTCCCGAAAATCAACACATATTCTGATCTGCCCATTTTTCTTCTTTACAGGCACTATATTGGCTAGCCACGTAGTATACTGATTTTCTTCAACGAAGCCTACATCAATCAGCTTGTCGACCTCTTTATTAATTTGATTTATCAACTCAGGGCGCATTCTCCTGGGCGGCTGCTTTACGGGGTTAGCCTCTGGGTTTATTGCCAACCGGTGCTGTGCCACATCAGAACTCAGTCCAGGCATTTCATCATATGTCCATGCAAAGCAATCTCAGAATTCTTTCAAGAACTATATATACTGTTCCCTGGCAGCTGGCTCCAGCAGTGCACTGAGGAATGTCAGCCTTGGCTCATCTGCTGTCCCCAGATTTATTTCTACAAGCTCATTAACGGTGGCCTGACCCCCATCTTCAACCTCGGGCGGGGCTTCTTGCAAGTCAATGAAGCCTCCTAGGATATAATCCTCTTCGATCTCATGATTTTTGGTTCTGTCATACTGGTCATCGGCGGATGTCGGCTCATCATATAAGGCCGATACTGTCGGATTATGTTCGGTCTGCCCCGAGGACGTGACCGGTTCAGCAGGAAACCCAAAGGTGGACTCTTCCGCCCCCAGAGGCTCTTCTGGTGCAGGCTCCCTTGAGAGATCATCACTTTGTAGGGCCCAGACTTCTTCTAGAATGCGCTCAAACTCCAGGCATTCTCTCAGCTCGTTGGCTATTTGGTCTTCATCCGGGATTCCCGTATCAAACTTTGCTTCAGCATGGAACAGATCCTCTTTGCAAGGTAGGTCTTCCCAGCACCAACCTTTCTTTGTTTTATCAGATGTCCCCGTCTCTGGCTGACTGTCTGGGGCTTCACTGTTCATTATGGATTGATAAATGATCTCTTCATCTTCCGAGGGGTACTTGTCATATCCCACCTCGGGAGGGTATTCATGCTGGTAGGAGGCAGAGATGACGTCCACCTCGGCTTCATAGTATTCTTGAAGGGTATAACCCAATCCCGGGTGCTGAGTGATCTTCCTCAGTTCTTTATTATCCCGGGGCGGATCCCATAGCTCCTGGAACGCCTTCTTTTGGGCAACAGGTTGTAGTGATGGCATCTGCATTTTAGAGAACATCTGCGAAACCCGCTGGGTAGTATAGTCCAAGCCTGTGATCGGCACCATCCGTTTGCAGATTCTTCAGGGACCATGCAGTCTTGATCATCGTCTTCGACTGGCTCCCCGGTGTAGAATATGATAGGAGGTTCGCAGAAGCGAGGGACCTCCATAGTCTTTAATGGTAGCACCGTCTGATATTCTATGCTAGCAATGGGCTTGACTAAACCCTGCGGAACCCCCACCTGTATGTACTTTTCTTTCATTTCTTCGTCAGTATCATCTGGGTGGATGCTAGGAGGGGTGATCCGAGCAAAGTCACCAACATAAGAAATGTGAGATACTTCATGTTTCTTAATATAGCCCCTTGGTGGCGGTGGAGACCAATTTCTTGCTTTCATCACCGGCTTCTTCTGGCTGACCACAGCCTCCTTCCCTTCACCCTTTTGTGACACCTCTGTGTAGTAGGATGCATCGAGCATATGACACTCGAATACTTCGAAGGGATGCAGATCCGCAAACACCCTTTCTTCTTTTCCTTCATGGCAGTATTTAATACACTGATGCAGCGTGGACGGCACTATCTGATATTCATGCAGCCACGGTCTCCCTAGCAGGGCCTTATATGTGGTGTTGGAGTCGATTACATAGAATCGCACCACGGTAGTGAGGTCCCCCAATGTGAGGTTGAAATCAGCCACCCCAAGGGGCGTCTCACATTTCTGGTTGAATCCCGCAATTTTCATGTCTCTGACCTTGGTAAGCTGCAGATCAAAGTAATATTTTTGGTAGATCCGGTATGGGAGAATGTTCACAGCAGCCCCGGGATCTATCAGTATCCTGCTCAGTGGCTGACAGTTCAGGGAGCCCCTCATATACAGCGGCCTGTTATGGCCGGAATTTGGAATCAGCATATCATCCTCTGTGAATGTGACTGACGGCCCAGAATTCACTTCTGTCAAGAGTGCTTCATACTGTGCCGGCGACTGCAGGGCATCAACAATTGCTTGGCGAGCCTCTTCACTCAGGGAGAGAATCTCCCAGATGGAGAATCTGGTAGGGAGCTTCTTTAGCATTTTCATGATCCGACTGCCCACCCGGACATTAGACAGTCTCATTTCTTCCGCCCATCGGGGCTTTGGAGGTTCATGTGGTGCCCGTGGCCTCTGCTGTCCAGTGCTGGTTTCATCCCCTGGACTGATCTCTTGGGGGGCTTCTTCTATAGCAATGGCCCCTGGTGCCGTCGGAGAGTTATCCTCCTCTTTCTCATTCTGCTTGTAGGATACAGATGCCGAATGCTGAGGTCTCTTGCCTTTATCTGGCCCAGCCTGTATCGACTGCCCATTTTCCAGACTGATAGAAATTCCAGAAATGTTGGAATTTGACCTCCCTTCTTCTCTTCTTGGTATAAGCTAGCAGGGGGAGGAATCTGGACACCCCGCACCTCTGGTTCAGGAATCTGGTAGGGTTGTTCCCCTCTGAACATAATGTTATGATTGGCTGGTGGTGGGTGCCCCCACCTTCTTCCGGAGCGTGTTGCATGTGCTGAGGTTGAGGCCTCGGCATGGTTGGCTTCTAGCGGGGCATTTGATGTTTCATCCTCATCGTTCTCCCCGGGCGAGGTAAAGAGTGCCGACAGGGTGTTGCATTGTACTGTCACGACTCCCTTTTCCTTTTTGCATTTAGACCATCTCTTCTTTTTCTGGGAATTTGGCTTCTTTGGTTCTTGCCCCCAGAAAGGCTCAGCCTCATCTTTTCCCTGTTCTGCCCCCGGTTGCTCTTTAATTTTCAATTCTTCGAGCTGTTCCCAGAGTATACAGTCTTTCACCAGCAGGTGCCCAGGCTTTTTCTGTTCATATTCATCGAGCCCATTAATATACTGCTGTAAACGCCTGGCCGCAGGACTTACTTCCTTATGTGCAGGTAGGGGGACTTGTCTTCTCCGGTTATGAGTGGGGATCCGGATGACTGGCCCTGTTTCAGCTGTGTGCCATACTGCTTTACTGGAGGTGGTTCGGGCCTTGGTGTGACACCGCGGATAACTGCTCCACTGGTATTGGCTGCGAGAGTTTTCTTTCTATTCTTTATTGGCTTTATCTGCCACCCTTCTTGACCCTTCAGCGGGGTGAGGAAGCAAGCTTCATAAGTATGCCTGGTGCATTCTTCGACGGCTTCCTTAGGCAGCTGCTGGTAGACTGAAATCATATTGGCGGCCATTCTCAAGGCCGGAGGCTCATGTGGACGAGGTGGCTCCACCTGGTAATCTCCCAGCTGTAGCTCGCCCTTTTTGACCATGCCTTCCATAATATCTTTGAAGACGTAACAATCTTCAATTGCGTGCCCCAGCGCACGGTGATATGGACAGAACAGTGGATCACCTTTCTTTGCCGCGTCCTCGGGTCTCTTTGGCTCAGGCAATGTTACCTTGTTGAACTTGTATGCCCAGTTGAATAGTGCGGCTGTCTTATCTTTCGGGAAAGAGTATGGCTTTCTCATTTTGTTTCTCAGAGAGACCTTATCTTTTCTTTCCGCTGTGTCTGCTGGCGGGGGAGCTTCATCTGCCCCCTTCTTCCCTTTCTGTTGCTCGAAGGTTCTGAAATCGACGGTGTTAGCCTCAGAGTGCGATGGTCATCGATCATTAGATTTACCTTTCGGCACAGTTGGAGCATTGGCCGTCGGACGCTTGGACAGGAACGTCTCGACTTCCGCCACTATATTGTTCAGTCGGTCAAATGTTCTGACATCTGCACCAATCATCTTTTCCAGTACCTCTCTCCTGAGGCTCTGCTTACATATTTGCACTGCATCTTCTTGATGAGGAGGTCTTCTGCATCTCATAGCTAAGTTCCTCCACCTTTTGATGTAGTCCAGTGCTGTTTCATCTTGCTTTTGCCTGGTTGCATATAGTTCTGCTATTGTAATTTCTCTTTCTGTGACGTGAAATCTGTCGCGGAACTTTCTTTGCATATCAGGCCAATCGGCCACTGACCCAGCCGGCAGGCTTGAATACCATTCAAAGGCTATCCCGGTGAGGGATGAGCCGAAGAACTTAAGCAGATAAGCTTCATCAGCTGCCAAGTCACCCATAATGGTGGTATAGTAAGCTATGTGCTCCCTGGGAGAGCCCTGGCCATTAAAATTTTCAAACTTAGGTGGCTTACTAACGCCTGGCGGTAGTCTCTTAGCAGCATACTGGGGAGGATACGGTACCTTGTACACATCGTAGGTACTAGCATCATCACCAGTCTTCTCAGATAGCTTCATTTCCACAATCTTTTCAATCATCAGCTTGTGGGCTATGGCTGGATCTATGTTTTCCGGGAAGAAGTGAGCTTGTTGCTGACTGTAAGGAGTTGTCATCACAGTTGCGCGCAAGGTGGGCACGGTGGGCTGTGTCTGAGACACAGAGGGCTGAGCTGCTGTTTGCTGTAGAACAGGTTGGCTCGGTGCTTTGCCCTTATCGGCCGGGAGAGGATTAGCTGGGATAGCCATTTCTGTTGAGCTGGAGGTCTGCCCCACAGGCTCGACTTGCTTGGAGACCGGCGTAGCTTCATGCCTCTCATTTAGCTGTCTTCTAAGAGCATTGATCTCTTGTTGATATCGTCTAAACATCATCTGGATCATGGGATCCATGGTTGACGGGATCTGTATCTCTTCTGAAGTCCCTTCAACGTCATCGACGAAGGGATTATCTTCCTCTTCTGCTGTCACCACATTAACTGCCATAGTGGTGATCTTGAGACTTCATCATCAGTCTTTATTTTTTCTTTGGCCGCCTGACTTCTCCTCGTGACGGGGCCTGGTCTGGTTGCCAGTCTAAGCAGTTCATCTGGCTGAGTCGGTAACATATCCTGCCCTTTGACAAGTCCGGCCATATTGCAGGCGAAGATATGCATCTTCTCCCTCTGCCTGTAGACTTTCCTTTTCACCTGGTCGGGGTATTTGAGCCGGTCAAAGACCGATATTCTTTCTTCAGCTTCTTGCCCATGCAGGTCTTCTCTCCCATACCCGGCTCTGTGGCCTTCTTCAAAATCATTGGAATCGGAGGAGGAGACTCCGATCATTGCTTCTTGAAAGGCTTCTTCTTCTTCATCTATGCTGCCTAAGGCACGGGATAATCTTCGCTGCCCGAGGGAAGAATTCCCCAGGTAGTGAAAGTAGTCTTGAACCACTTGTTTCATCTCCTCTTGGCTGTGTCTTTGTAGCTCTGGTCGGGGCATCAATCTTTCCTGACCTTTCCGCTGACAAGCCAGTCTTGCCACCTGAGCAGTCAGATGTTTGGCTTTGGAGTATTTGAATATGTCGGCCTGTCTAGCACAGGCTCTCGGTCTTCTTGAAATGGCAGTAGCGACTGGTTCACTCATTATCATTTTCTCTTCCTCCCTGAACCTTCTGCTCCCATCCTAGCGGCGGTTGGCAGCAACAGCATAGTTCTCCCTTTCCCATCTTTTGCCCCCGGCCATGGGGTGGGTGACCATGCGGTCTTCTTTTTTCTCATATCTTCTGCCCCTCATCCTGGGGCGAGTAGCAGTCATATTTCTTCATTTATTCTCTTTCTCATCTCTCCTACCCCGAGCCCTGGGGTGAACAGCAACAACATCTCTTTCATCTTTTCTTTCTCCTCTTCGGCTCCATGCCCTAAAGCGGGCAATAGCAGCATCAACAATTTGTTCTTCATCTTGAGCTGGGGCCCAGCTCTGGATTTTCTTCGGCCGCCAGATCTGCCTGAATCTTGGCGGCTTTGGTGCCAGTGGCCTTCTATCTCCATGTTCCATATCGGCCCTCCTAGCAGTCAGTACTCGGAACCTATTGGTGGTAGGTACCATTGGGGCGATCACATCTGGCTTGACCTCCCTTGGGCAACCATTGAGGTTCACCCGGATATCTCCAATCAGCATCGTCTTCCCTGAGTTGGACATCCAACGACCCGCAGCAATAGATCGGGCTCTCCGGTCGGATCTTCCTCCTTTTCCGGTAGCAGCAGAGGGTGTGCTTCTCCTTGCCTCGTGATGGACAAAGCAGGACACGACCCCAGGAGTATCCTTCATTACCGGGTTCTTCTTGGGACCGGTAGCTTGCGGCGACGTCTCGACAACAGCTTTTGGCGCCTGGTTGTCAATCTCGAGCAGATCAGTGAAAATGAGGCCCAGGCAATTGGGCATTCCGATAGCAGGCGGCATCGATCCTAATGAAAGAGGTACCGCCAGGTAGTCTTCTCGAACATGTGCCTCGACCGCTTGCTGGTCAAAGCACACGGACATGATTCCAGCCGTCATCCTAGCTTCCTGAAAATAGAGAAAGCACAAAGAATTAGAAATTTGAGGGGGGGGGGGCATCGGGCCTCCTATTTTGGCGTAGAGATGAAGGGAGACTCGGTCCCACCGGGCGTGCCAGACTTGTGGGAATGGTTTTATTCATCATTTATTTATTTATTTTTTTTATTATTGTTGTTGTGTTTATTGGTTTATTGGTTGGTTTGTTTAGGCGTGCCAGTCACCGGAGTGACGATTTATTATGCGCTCGATCTGACTCAATCAGTCGATGGTGAAGTCCGAGTCGAGACCCGAAGTCCATCATACCATAAAGGCTATGACGTTAATTACGCCCTTCCTAAGAAGGACAACCCTTGATTAAACGCCAAAATAGGAGGCCACTTGGGGCGGTTAAAAATGACGGTGCATAACATTGAAGTTCTTGTTATTCTAAGAAGGTAATTGAATAAAAGACAAATTATTAAATCAGCATGACCCCTTTGTGTGAGTCGTACCGGGTAGAGACAGGACACCGTCCACGCAGTAGCGGGGCGGGACCTGGATGATCATCGGAGACATGTCCCCTTTCACGTTTCTCATCCGGCCAAGGGCCTCGAAGTATTTGTATCCCCCGAAGAATTGAGCCGGACAGGAGGCATACGATACACGTTTCCCGGGGCTTGTCGGGGTTAAAGCATCAATCGATATTTCGGCAGCATCTCCCCTTAATCTGGATTATACCCAAGGGGAAATAGGCTATCATCCACGGAGTGTCGGGATGAAAGCCGAGAGAAAGAGAGGTCGGACCTCCCGAACCGCATATGTCTGCCATGGGGGCAACGTTCGATTTTCCCTTAAGGAAGCCGGTGGAACTCATGCAGTGGCAGAAACCTCCCGAGCTAAAGGGGTTATCCCCGAATCCGATGCGGGACAGCAGGACATAAAGGAAGTCTGACTCCCTTTGAATCTATCCCCGGAACAGGTCTGGTGACTCATGGGTGTCTCTGAGTGGGTCTGATCAAGCTATTGGAGGCTCAATTGAACGGCACGGTAGATTCTCGGCCCAACTCAAGTTGGATGGGATTCCCGGCACGAAGACAAGGTGGGAAAAGGGGTTCCCGGCGCGCCCAAGAGATGGGTTCTTGGCGCGCCGAGGAGATGGGGTTCTCGGCGCAAGAAGGCTTGCGCCGAGAACTATTCACCTATTCTAGTGTTCGTGGCGCCGGGATGTATAAGAGATGGCGCCGAGATGGTTTAGAATGGTTTCCGGAGCCCTGTTTTTGGGTTTCTTGATGATTCAGGCCAAGGTAGATGGGTTCTGTGGGGCCAAAGTGGATCAGTTCATCAGATTGGAATTGGATTAGGTTTAGGTTCCAAAGGAAGGCCAGGATCGAAGAGGAAATTGGGGAAGGATCAAGCGTGGAGAACCTCCGTCACCATTGCTGTGTAAAGTCCCCGGGGGACAGTTTTTTTGGATGTTATCTTTTGTCATCCTGGGAGCCAAGAGATGGCTGTCTCTGGCCCAGGCTTGACTTCGATAATGAACGTGAACACCTATGACTCCGGAATTTCATGAATAGCGGTCATCGTATAGATCTACTTTGTCTCGGAGGCCAAGGGATGGTCTGTCCCTGGCTCTGGAACAAGCACAGAGAGCGTTTGAAAACCAGGCGAATCAGCAAACTATTGACCAAACTGGGGAGGGGAATAGCATGCTACAGAGTTTAAGATAAGGCAGAAAAACATGGGGGGATGGCAACAAGGCTTCAGGGAAACAAACAGCAGGCGCCAACTGCAACCTGTCATATTCATTCATTCGACACTGATACTCCGCCCGACCCATACATCGGAAGAGATACATAGGAAGAAAGCAAAAGCGATACATCATCCTATCGACGCGAAGCCGGTTACAGCATTATAGCACACATCAGAGGAAGAAGAAGGAGAAACCATCGAAATTAAGAAAATGAACTACAGAAATGGGGGGAGGGGAGGGCGGAGCATTGACTCCTCTCCCTCCCCGGCTGCCCACCTTCGATCGGCCTCGGGCTCTCTTCTCTGCTTTTTCTCTCTTCTCTGGCTCTCTTTCTTTCTTTTCTTTCTGGAAGAGGTAGATTTCCGCTCGCCAAAAACCCTGCTCCCTTTCTTATTCCTTTTTCCCCGTCCTTGATGAGGTTCTCTTTTTTTTTCTCCTCCTCTTTTCTCTTCGAGGGAGTGGGTTTATATAGACCCAGCCCCTCCTAACTTCTCGGCAGATGGAAGTCGGCGTGCCTTTTCATCTTCACGGCGTGCCTCAGTCAAGTAGCCCCCGGTGCGCGAGGTAGCATCCGTAGAGTATCCCGGCACCGCTTTCGTGAGCCCATCTCATAGGCCCACTTAGGCCTTCTTAAGACCTCTTATGGACTTATCAGCTCTCTAAATATATTAGAACCGCAGCAGGCCTTTTGTTGGTGGACCCAGGTCTTAATAGGATCATGGAGACCTTCATCAGTCAGTGGACTGGGATTTCATCGGTGTCGTCACTTGAACGATGACAAAACATGACATCATTTCATCAGTATTGTCACCCACACGATGACAAAACCGGATATCAGCTTTAGCCTGGGAGGACTTCAGCCGGGTATATAGCCCATGGAGACGGCTCTTCTCTTGTTCTGACTTTGCAGAGGTTTTCATAATCTTCATTTGCTGGTTCTTGCTTCATCTTTGTCTTTGCTCATATCTCATCCGTCAACAAGTCGACGTTTGACTTAGTCCGACATGTTGCCTGTAGACTTCCGGACGAGGCAGTAATACAACTCTTATTAAAGTATGGTAGGAGGTCTCATCAGTCAGTTGACTGCTACTTCATCAGTGCTGCCGTCTGGCTGACGATGACACCGGACATCAGCTTGGCTGGAAAAGGCTTCAGCCGGGCAGATGGTTGACGAGTTTCATCAGTAATCTTTCGTTGCTGGTTTGATTCCTTCTTTCAGTTCTGTTTCCACCCTCGCTCATTTTCCAGGTGTTAACAAGAGCCCACTATGAGGATGTAAAGAGCTCACGATGAGGACCTAAAGAGACCACGTCGAGGACGTAACTTTCGCTTGAAACTCCTCAGCTTACGGGACTCATAAGGCTGGCACACTATTTAAACTTGGGACTCCCTCTAGCGAAAGGTAAGGCCAAAACATGCATAAAACTCTCTGAGCAGGAACCACTTCACCACCTTGGTGGAGAGGGATCTCGTGCATCTCCTCTCTCCTCCCTTCATAGCTTCCACCACTGCTCTACTGACTTAGGCATCAGAGGGTTTTCCCCAGGGAACCATCCCTGGGCCCCCTGATCCGTTTCCCTTCCTTGCAGTTCACTATTCGGTGATCATCTCCTCCAACTCAGGACCAGCGCGAGATCGCCCCTCTTCATCTGGCGCCGTCTGTGGGAAACGACCAAAGAGCCAGTATGGTGCAAACGAGTACGGGGAGAAGGTCCACCTGTGATAGGGGAAAAGCCATGGTGGCTGTGGGAGAGGGGGCCTCTCAGGCCACACGAAACCCCCCCTCCAACGCCAGCACCCCAGCCGACGAACCGCCTCAGCCCGCGGCAGTAGAGCTACCACCCAACGAGGTCGCTGACGCTTTCCAAGCCCTCAATGCAAAACTAGATGTCCTCGTGGAACTCATAAGGACCCAGGCGGCCAGGGAAGGAAGGTCATGCATCCCTCCAGAAAGTCGTCCCCGTAGAGACGCGTCCCAACACACTGCCGAAGGCCGCTTCACCCTCCAAGGACAGCGGCTTATTCGCAACAGGTCAGGAGGACCTTCACAAGCCCCTCCTCCGAAGTAAGAGGCCTCCTCCACGTCAAAAAGGGGAAAATCTGGGGCACACCGTCCGCACACAGAGACCCAAGTCCCTGTAAAATGCCAGGACAGCCCGCTAGTACGCCCCCTTAGCCCCTCAGCGCAATGACAGCCGAGTTATCCCTCCGACTACGAGAGTTCGAGAGGCGCTTCGCAGAGCAAGAGCGCGCCTTACAAGCCTTGCAGAAGACCTCCCCAACGGAGGACGAGGAGAAATTCCCGTTCTCCGATTACATCTTAAAGGCAGAGATATCTCCCAGACTCTTCATTCCGACCTTCAAGTCTTATGACGGCCAGGGCGACCCGGCCGACCACTTCGACAGCTTCGATGCCCTGATGACCCTCCACGGGGCGTCTGAGACCATCAAGTGCCGAGCCTTTGTGACCACCCTGGCCCAAGGTGCCCAAGCATGGTTCCGGGCCCTCACCTCTGGATCCATCCGAGACATCAAGCAATTCGGGCGAGTGTTTAAGGAGAGTTTCACCAACAGTGACCCCCCAAGGTCAGTAGCGGGGCTATTGGCTCTCAAACTGGAGCAAGGGGAGAAACTCCGGACTTATATCAAACGATTCAAGTCGGAAGCCCTGAGAATCCCCCATTTGGATGTTGCCTCAGCCATAACCACGCTGACCGGTGGCACCCGTGACGAGAACCTCCACCGCTAACTTGTCCTCCACCCTCTCCCGACCCTTGCCGAGCTAGTGACTCTGGCTTTACGCCATGCCGAGTGCAAAGAAGTTCTCAACGTGTGCCGAGGCGCAACCGGCTCGGGTCGGGAGGGGGACAAGAAGCGAGCACCCGAGCCAAGCTCAGGCCAAGGAAAAAGGCGGAACCGAGATGGGGAGCACAAAGAACCGTCCCGAAAGTACAAGCGGTACACTCCCTTAACCGCTCCGGTGTATGAGATCTATGAAGACATCAAAGGCTCGGGCCTCCTTCGCCAACCCGAGCCAATGAGGTCGAAAAACCGCAATTGCAGTAAGCACTGCTTGTTCCACAGCGACCACGGGCATCATACCGGCGATTGCCACCAGCTCCAGGATGAGATCGAGCGCCTCGTCCGCCAGGGACACCTATCCCGGTTCGTGGCCGGGCATAAGGAAGAGCGAGGCGCCCCAGAGGAGATCAATAACGCCCCTCGCGGGGTCCACATCAATGTCATCGCTGGAGGAGCTACATCAGGAGGAGATAATAGCCAAGGAAGGAAGCGTCATGCTGAGCGGGTGAGCCAAGCCATCGAGCCTCCCAAGGCCCCTCCAAGTGAGCCGCAGGTCATAGTCTTCTCCGACCAACACCTGGAAGGGCTGACCACCCCGCATGACGACGCCCTAGTTATATCGGCTACGATAAACCATTGTAACGTAGATAGGATTCTAGTTGACAATGGAAGCGCCCCTGATGTATTGTCTTATGAGTGTTTTCTTAAGATGGGGGAGAATCCGTCTAAACTCCGCCCGATCCAAACCCCCCTTTGCTGGTTCAATGGCCAGGCCACTTATCTCGAGGGAGCACTGAGCATGCCGGTTACTCTCGGTACCCCACCCAAAATCGTTACGGTTATGGTGGACTTCATAGTGATCAAGGGTATGATGGCATATAACTCAATCTTCAGCCGGGGGATCCTTAGCCGAACAAAAGCAGTGCCCTCTACCTATCACGAAAAGATGAAGTTTCCCACTAAACATGATGTGGGGGAAGTCCGGGGCAACCAGGTGTTCGCCAGAAGGTGCTATATTATCTCGGTCGAAGCCAGAAGGCCGGACGGGAAGAATAAGGGCTCCCGGGAAGTCGAGGAAAAACACGCAACATCTGAGTCTGGAGGCGAGTTGCTAACAATTTTCCTAAACGATGACCCGACCATAGGAGTAAAGATTGGAGCTGACCTACCATATGAGGTTCAGTAGCAGTACGAAGAATTTCTTTCCGAGCACATCCGAGTCTTTACATGGTCTGATGATCAACTCCCCGGGATATCGGGAGAGACGATAGTGCAGAAGCTCAACCTTGACCCGACCGTGAAGCCCGTACAACAATGCAAACGGAAGCATGCGCCAGAGAAACAGGCGGTCATCAAGGAGCAAGTCACCAAGGGGCAGAAGACTGGTCTTTTTAGATCGGTCCTGTATCTGATGTGGCTGGCTAATGTCGTTCTAGTGCCAAAAGCTTCGGGGAAGTGGTGAATGTGCGTGGACTTCACCGACTTGAACAAAGCCACACCAAAAGACTACTATCTATTGCCGAGCATCGACCAACTTGTTGACTCAACTTCGGGCAATGAGATACTCAGCTTCCTGGACACCTATTCAGGTTACCACCAGATCAGAATGGATCCAGAAGATATCGAGAAGACTGCCTGCATCACCGACTTCGGCGTACACTGCTAAACCCGGATGCCTTTCGGGCTGAAGAACGTTGGAGCCACGTACCAGAGGCTGGTCAACCATATGTTCGAGTGACAGATCGGCCGGAACGTCGAGGCCTACATTGACGACATGCTCGTCAAGACCCCCAAGGTCGAGGACCACTTTGCCAACCTAGCTGAGACCTTCGACACTCTCCTGAGGTACAATATGAAGCTTAACCCCGCCAAGTGTGCCTTCGGAGTATGGTCCGAGAAATTCCTGGGCTTCTTGGTGACCCAGCGTGGAATCAAGGCCAACCCCGACAAGGTCCAGGCCATCCTGGACATGCTGCCACCCACCTACACCAAGGACGTTCAATGCCTTACCGGGCGCATTGCTGCACTCAACCGATTCCTATCCCGTGCGGCCGAACGATGCCTACCCTTCTTCAAACTGTTGAGGGGGCCCAAAATGGCATATGCTACGTTCGCATGGGACGAGGAATGCCAAAAGGCGTTCGCTGAGCTTAAGGAGTTCCTGGCTTCGCCTCGGGTGTTGTCAAGCCTGTTCCAGTTGAAGCCTTACATCTCTACCTCTCGGCAACTCCATCCACAGTTAGCTCAGTCTTGGTCAAAAATGACTCGGTAGTCGAGAGATCGGTATACTACACCAGCAAGGTGCTCAATGAGGCTGAAAGAAGGTACCCCGCAACCGAGAGACTCGTGCTAGCATTGGTTACCTCGGCCAAGCGCCTTCGACCCTACTTCCAAGGGCACTCCATCGTCGTGTTGACCGGAGAACCACTGAAGGGGATCCTCGCTCACCCAGAAGCCTCGGGTCACCTCGTCAAGTGGGCCGTTATGCTCGGGGCCTACGATATATCATACCGGCCTCGCTCGGCTATCAAAGGATAGGCACTCGCTGACTTCATCATCGAGAGCACCATCCCGACCGAAGAAAAATCTCCGTCCTCGCCCGGGCCAACCTGGGAATTGTTCGTTGATGAATTCTCCAACTCGGCCGGGCGGCATCCTCCTGAAGTCCCTCGAAGGAGCAGAGCTGCAATACACCTTGAAGTTTAATTTCAAGGCATCCAACAACGCGTCCGAGTATGAAGCCCTTATCTCGGGAGCCCGCATGGCCCGACGGTTAAGGGCAGAGCGAGTCAGAATTCAAACTGACTCCCAATTGGTCGCTAGCCAGGTCAACGGTGATTACAAAGCTCGGGAAGAACCGATGGTCAAATACCTCCAGCTGGTCAAAACCGTGGCGCAACAATTCGAGAGTTTTGAGGTAGTCCAAATAGCTCGAGTGGAAAACTCCCGAGCAGACGCCCTCTCTCGGCTGGCCTCCTTTCTTGACCCCGAGAGTACTTGATCAGTCCTTCTCGAAGAGCTAGAGCGACCGAGCATTGATTCGGAGCTCATGGCTGTTGACTCGGCCTCCCCAAGTGACTAGCCTGCCCCCTATCTGTCGTGGCTCCAAGACTCGCAGGAGCCTCCTGACCCTTGGGAAGCCCAGAGATTGAAATACCAAGCTCGATGATTCATCATTCTGGACGGCACTTTGTACTGTAGATCCCTCTCCACTTGAGGCGCCGGTCCCCTCCTAAAGTGCATAAGTACTGACGAAGCCAGCTGAGCGATTCAAGAGGTTAACGAAGGCCTGTGCGGAGCACATCAAGGAGGAAGGTCGCTCGCCAGGATCTTGCTTCGGCAGGGTTACTGGTGGCCCACTCTACAGCGCGACTGCTCGACCTACATGCAACAGTGTGACCGATGCCAGCGATTTGACCACTTGGTCCATCAGCCGGCAACGGAGCTCGTCACCCTAGCCGAGCTTTATCCTTTCGCTCGGTGGGGGATCGACATCCTTGGGCCGTTCCCTACGGCTCAGGCCCAGAAGAAGTTTGTCATCGTCGCCATCGACTACTTCACCAAGTGGATCGAGGCCGAAGCTACGGCTAGGATCACTGAGACAGTCATGTGGAGTTTCATCTGGAAGTCAATCATCTGTCGCTACGACATCCCCCAGGTGATACTGAGCGATAATGGTTGGCAATTTGATTCTTATTATTTCCAAGACAGATGTGCCGACCTAAACATTCGCAATCACTTAACTTTGGTTGCCCACCCTCAGGCTAACAGGCTGGTCGAAAATGCCAATAAGACTATCTTAAAAGGCATCAAGACTAGGCTCGGCAAAGCCAAGGGTAGCAGGCTCGAGGAATTGCTGAACGTACTTTGGTCGCATAGAACGACTCCCAGAACGGCAACCGGTGAGAGTCCCTTTCAGCTGGTGTACTGCACCAAGGCCGTAATCCCGTTGGAGATTGGCAATCCCTCCCTCCGAGTCATCTGCTTCTCGCCCGAGGCAAATGACCAGAAACTGCTCGAAAACCTCGACCTAGCAGATGAAGTCCGAGAGATTGCCAACATCCGAGCAACGGAATATCAACGCCGCATCACTCGATACTACAACGCCAAAGTGTGAGACAGACACTTCCAGCCGGGAGACTTCGTTCTCAGAAAAGTTGAAGCCTCTCGACCACTTGAGGCGACGGGTAAGCTATGCCCTAATTGGGAAGGCCCCTACCGAGTTGTCGAGACACTCGGGAAAGGAGCATACCGGCTATCTACTATGGAAGGGGAACCCATCCCTGGGACGTGGAACGTGACTACACTACGCAAGTTCTACTTTTGAACACTTTAGTCGTGTAAGCAATATGAGATAAAGCAAAATGTTCCTTCCTCTTTTATTCAAATAATTGTTTGTACATCAGAAAGGCCGAAGCCAATACAATACATGTCAAAAAATAAAAAAATCCATCTGGCGCCGCCGTACGAGCCCATCGCTCGGCTGACTCGGTTAACCTTCCTGCGTCTAGCCACAGACTCTGCCTCGTGCGGAAACTGGCTCGGATAAAGGATAGCCGAGGCTATTCGCTCAGGTAACTCGGAACAAAGGTGATAGAGGGATTAGGAAGAGGAAGGCTACCTTCCAAGTTGCACAGGGTAGATAATAGGAGAGGAAGGAATACAAGTGAAGGCCTCCTCCCTGCGAATTCTTTGGAAGGCGGAGAGTGCAGGCACCCTCCGAATAGTGAAAGGGGAGGGAGAAAGAGAAAACGGCTGAGATGGACGAGGAGGCAGGGGAAGGCCCGGAAAGGAGGGAGCTTAGTTGGCTCCCGCTTCCCCTCTAAATGGCGTCGGCGAGTCAGGGATAGGAGTGCGACATGCTCTACCATGACGAACCCTCTTCGCGAGTGACCGTCGACTGACAAACCCTCTTCCAGAGCAGAACAATAGGAGCTCCTCTCCTACCGCCATCTGCATCATCATCCTCTGAAACACCTTCCTTACCCCGCCAAGACTAATAACACAACGCTTCGTAAAGAAGGAGGGAGAAAAGACTGTCAGAGAAGACCCTAAGCGATAGAGAGGAAGAGACGCCCTTCACACCTTTTATAGGCGAAGGGAAGCTACTTGCCTTAAATGATTCTCCCCTCGAAAATATGCGAAAGGGATCCCTCCCTACGAACGGTCACCTCAGACTCCTCGGTTCTATCCTAGAGGGACACGTGAAGCGGCCAGGCATTTAAAGCATGAGAAAATGAAAAGACACCCTGTCAGACACCCGCCCAACCATCATGCGAGATCCACGCAGAAAGTATCGGCACTTTCCAACTACTACGGATACATTGGTCAAACCAAAGCAATGACGGTAAAAAATAGTCAAGTCTTTATCATAATGCTACTGCCTTACGTTTTTGACCCTCCTTTACACAAAAAGAGAAGTTTTTTCTTCATAAAAGGAAAAATGTACAAGGAGAAAAAGAAAAATAGATACATCAGGCCCCTGGCCCATCCTGAGGCTCGGAAGTTGAAGGCTCGAACGGTCTGCCCCCGGCACCCTCGGTGACGGCTGACCCTAGCACTGACCCCACCTACGTGGGAACTGCCTCGATTGCACGCCCTCCCGAGGCATCCAGAGTTGGCGACCCCTCGGACGAAGACGAGTCCCCTTGGTCTCCTCCTTCCCCCGATGCCGAACCTGAGGAATCAGAGGACGCCAAATCTGAGTCGTAGCATTGCCCGGACATGAAAATAATTGCCCCGGGCGCCTGCTCCTCCCCGTAGAAGACGGCCCGGCCATAGCCGTGCTCGAACCCCTTGCGGATGCTCCGGCGAAGTGCTAACTCATAGTAGGGGAGAGCAGCCTCCTTAAGGTGACCCAGTAGGCCTCCGAGCGACGGTATTGCTCGAGTGCCTCCGCCCCGGCCGATCCCACCCTACTAGCGAGCTCGGCCTTCTCTCCCTCCGCCTCGGCCAACCTCCGCTCTGCCTCGGCCATCTGCTTCTCTGCCTCGGCCCGATCAGCCTTGTCACACCCCGAACCGATAGCAGCGGAACGTGTCGTTTGCTCGGAATGTGGTAGTTAAACAGTCATGTCAATCAGATCATAGTCATTTCCACAAAACATAATTTGGACAAATAACAAATTCCATTTCAAATATAAGTTCTTTACATATTCGGGCCCATAATAAAGGAAAAGACTCAATAAAGAAAAACTACAATGAGACATAAGACGCAAGATAACCAGACTAGACGGTTCATCTAGATGTCAGAGTTCTCTTCACTCTTGTCCTTGCCCATCATGTTCGGTCTTGTCGTCACTAAGGTCATTACCTGAAAAATATTGGAAAACGCAGGGGGAGCGAACGCTCAGTAGGACTTAATATCTCATGCTCCAAGCTAGCTTTAAGTCAAATTATAGTTTAACATGTTCATGCAGGTCATGATAGATATAAAAATCGAGAACTATAATAACACGAGATAAATTCAAGAACTATACGAAGCAAACGAGTAAGCAAGATGCTAGATACACTTATGAAGAGTAAGGACAATGATAATCAAGAGAGTATAGCAAGATCTTAACAAGTACTTTCTCAAGCTAGGTCAAGAGCATTCATGAGAAATTATAACATTCATCTCTCTATGACGAACACTATCACGAGAGCTTCAATGTATCCATTATTGTGACAAGATAACGTGTACTACCATTGGGGATAATTCAAGAACTTTTAGGATGATCGATATAGAAGTAGAACAATTACTTCTACAAGCACTATATAGCATTTGCCAAGACACTAAGGGAATATCACGACGATATGATAACCCCTCCAATAAGGTAAATCAAGATCTTTTCATGACGAACAATAAGTCGTAGAAAGGTGTACTATGATGACTATCACGAGAGTGTTTGCACATCTAGCACTATATAGGATTGGCCAATGCACTAAGGGGAAAATCACGACGATATGACCACCCCTCATGGAAACAACACTAGGTAGTATTTGGTCGCACACTTAGGAGTTCTCACGACTGTATGATTGCCCCTAAATGCCAATAACCGAGTTGGTGAATGCCAGCACCCGATCATCGTATACCGGTAACGTTTGGACTTTGCCTCGCCCAATAGGGTCAGATCAGGACCCGTAGCATTTAAAATATCATTTTCGTGGGACCCATAGCCCCTACCATTTAGTCTAGACTAATTCCATATTATTGGCCAAGAATTTCAAGGATCAAGCATGTAAGAACATTAAGATAGATTTCATGGAACCTAGAGTCCAAGGATAGAACTTGTAATAAGGATGACATATCAATAAACCATATGAAAATCATGACATTCTGGAAATCTGGGTGATTAGGTACAACCAGCTCAGTCGGCCTTGAGGGAATCCAAGGCTGCGAGGAGACTTACGGAGGTCCCAATGACTAATTTGCCAGTCCGAAGGAACGGAATGTCCAACGGAGGGCTCATATGTCATCGAGAGTTGAGGTATATAACGTGAACCAATCATGAAACAGGGACTCCATCTACGGTCGTAAGATGAGAGTGCCAAAAGACCCGCGGTATGGGTCATAACCGGAAGAAAACGGCGAGAACATGAATGCGTTAATTATAGAATTTATGTCCATCCAATTCTATAGTTAACTAAATTTATATTAATTGACGTCTGTGAGTAGTATCATTTATTAATTAACGTCCACTTGGAGGGACGTTAATTCTATGATTTTTAACTTAATTTATTTAACAAGAATTCACGTCAATATCTATTTAATTGAATAATTTTAAAACATACATTCAAAGACACATTTATTTATATAAAATAATTTAGAAAAATAGAATATATGATAATTAGGAGAAAAATTGAAGAATTTCAAATATATATTTATTATAATTTTATGTGGCATAGTTTAGTAGATATGGATTTCCAAGATTATAATTACAAGTTATATATAAATACACACACACACACACACACACATATATATATATAATAATTAGACGCCTATGCACGATGGCGTCAAAACAAATTTGACGACATGTAGTTGGTCGTCATTTCAAAAAAATGCCAATTTTCAAACCTCCGGTTCTCGACGTACACACGTCAGAATCACGCGTTCTATATATCGAAAGGATGGGCTCAAAAAACTCTACCTAACCGAGTGTTCAAAATAATTTTTCGTTGAGAGATGGGGGATCTTGAGATAAGAGGCACGAAAAATGATGCAACCACTCTCACTACCTCGGTCACCATCCCAATATCCCTTCCATAAAATTTCATGTCCAAAGGACACTCCGACGCCTAAGAACGAGCCATCTCAAAAATAAACTCTAACTATGATGCTACAGTGATATCCTGGATTCGTCGTCTTAACGAAATAATGCGATTTAGTTAAATTGTTAATTTATATTATCACAAATCATATAAAAATTTACAGAAAAATATAGGAAGTCCCGTCATATACACCTTGTGATTTTTGGGCATACAGTTTCGTGAATAAAAGTTTTTAAACATGTTTCCCATATTAATTAAGTAAGGATAATATATGCAACCGTAGCATAGTATAAAGCACGTAAAATCATACGGTAAGGAAATTTTGGGAGATATCTATATGTTCTATTTAATCTAGCATGAAAATTTATCTAGTATTTTGCTTGGGAGATTGCCTACCTTTTCAATGCTTTAATCGGGATGGAGGAAGAATACGTAGAAGAGGGAAGACGACCACGTCTTCACCACGCTGAGGAGGATGATGGAAGCAAAGGTCAAAGAACTCTAAGGTTCTTCACAGGATGAAGATCGCACAGCAGCTCCTGCAACCGCAGCAGCAACAAGGAGGAAAAGGACGACGTCGAGCAGTCAGGAGGAAGAAGGCAGCATCAATATGTTTTCTAATGCGAGAGTGGGGTGTTTATATAGCAGAATGGGGTTTCAAAGGGTTGGAAACCTATAAACGGGAAGGAATCCAAAACGTGCCATGCATTGTCATCCCCCTTGCTATGTTAATAGCCGCTAACCATATATTGCTTATAAAACCCTAAGGATATTCAACACATGCAACGTCTAACGTACATGGGTTATCATGGTCTTGGGTTTGCCGGCAGGCCATCGTGAGGGACATGGAGGGATTTGGGGTTGGGCTATTAATAGGCTGACTTGTGTGCACAAGTGTTGGCTTCGATGGGTGAGTTCTATGGTCATTCTCTTCATGTTAATGGGTTTTTATATATATATATATATGTATATATTATATATATAATAAATAAATAAATAAATATAAATATATATATATATATAACCATCCCTTTTTTTTCTATTGAAGCCCATTAATCAATTAACATTAGGACTATATATACATATAGGTATGTGGGTGGTGAGTTTCTCGTAGGTGGCACATGGGTACATATATATAGGTTAAGGTGTTATATTTATATAATTAGTTAAATGGGTTAGTTTTATATCATGTTTAATTTATTTTTTACTACAAAAATTATACTAAGGGAAACCTAAAATATATCGGTTAAGGCCCATTAAGATTGGGATATATAGAACTATTAGCATTTATATATATTCATTATCTTTAAGGCCCTTTAATTAGATTCATAAATAGTTTTGGCTAAATTAGTAGGTTTGGAATTTTAAGGCCCATGCCTCATATGTGAGTTAAACTGTGGCTAAGACTTTGTATGTTTAATTAAGCCCATAGGTATATATATATTAACTCACATATATTATATGTCCAACTAAAGTAGCCCATGATGCCTTTATATATGTAAGTGTGTTTTAGCCTATTTAAGTTTTAACTAATTCATTTACTAGACTCCACATTTGTATATATTTATATATGAGCCTTGTTTCCTGTATCTTTATTTACCTTATTGATTTTCCTTTGTTGTTTCGGGTATTAGAGTTGGGTTCGATCCTATGAAATCTTTATACATGTAATTACATATTTTGGAAGGATATTCCTTCTAAACACTCGAATGGTATTTCTCATAGCTAAAATGGAATATTTAATTTATATTCCTCATTTATTTATTTATGTCTTTATTAACTTTTAGGCCCATTTTTCCTTTTATCAAAATTTAATTTTTCATGATGAATATTTATAATTTTTTTTCCTATTTAAATTTTCGGGGTGCTACAACATCCCCCACTTAAAAGAATTTAGTCCCCAAATTCACATGATTTTCCATTCCAAAATTTGTGGGGTAAGATCACCATATCTAAAGCATGTATTCTGGCTAGATCCTTCACATATCATGCTAAGTACTTAAGGTCATATCCAATTCATGCAAGTTTTAGATGAGATAGGTTTATAGGGTTACCTTCCGTTGCTTTCGGTGCTTCTTCCTTTAAGAGTAATTTTGTGATCTCTGCTTCCACAACGGATGCATTTTCCAAGTTTATCCCAACACTCGTCCGGATTGTGCCTTCCCTTCTTGCAATGCTTGCATTTCCCTTTGGCCAGAACAATTCGTCGATCATTATTCCGGGGTTTCTTATTTTCTTAGAATTTGTTGCCTCCATTAAATCTCTTCTCTTCGTTCACATTTTCCTTGTTCTTGGATCCATTTGGTAAGTCCTTCTTGGCGGCCTTTCCTTTGATTGTTTCCATAATATCCATAGCATCTTCCAAGAGTTGAGCTTTTCTAACCATCTCCGTGTATGTTTGAATTTCTAGTGGAGCTAGTTGAGGTATAAGTTCCACCTTCAAGCCATTCATAAATCTCTTTGCTCTCATTTTCTCCGTGCAAACCAAGTGTGGTGCATATCGGGCCAATCTAGAAAACCTCGCTTCATACTCTGCGACTGACAGACTACGTTGCTTCAAAGCAGCAAATTCCATAGCTTTCTTCTCGCGAATTCTTTCCGAGAAATACTTTTTATTAAAGTGTTCTAAGAATTCATCCCATGTAACTTGCTCGTTAGGCAAGATTGCTTCCACGGATCCCCACCATACTCGGGCATCCTTCTCTAATTGATATGTTCCTAATAGTACCTTCTCTTCATCGGTGCATTGCATCACCTTAAAGGTCCTCTCTATTTCTTGCACCCAATTCTCTGCTTCATCCGGGTCGGTAGACACACTAAACTTCGGGGGATTTATCTTTTGGAACTTCCGATGCAAATCCCCGGCTCCATGCCGTGCTCCACCTTATGCAAATTGTTGCAAGGCTTGGGTTAAACCCTGGATAGTGCGTTGCATCTCTCTCCACTGAGCTCTCCCAGCGGCCATTCTAGCCTACAAGAAGAAGGTTTGGATTAATGATATTCATATCTTGGTAGGTATCTAACGCGAATGTAACATATTTTATCATTTAACCCATAGCTCTACCCAAATCTCACGGGGTTCCTATAGGATAACTGACAAGGACGACTCAATCTAGGACTTGAACCTGATGACCTAGGGATTTAAGAAGCCTAGGCTCTGATACCACCTTCTGTCACGCCCCGAACCGATAACAGCGGAACGTGTCGTTTGCTCGGAACGTGACAGTTAAATAGTCATGTCAATCAGAGCATAGTCATTTCCACAAAACACAATTTGGACAAATAACAAATTTCATTTCAAATATAAGTTCTTTACATATTCGGGCCCATAATAAAGGAAAAGACTCAATAAAGAAAAACTACAATGAGACATAAGACGCAAGATAATCAGACTAGACGGTTCATCTAGATGTCAGAGTTCTCTTCACTCTTGCCCTTGCCCATCATGTTCGGTCTCATCGTCACTAAGGTCATTACCTAAAAAACATTGGAAAACGCAGGGTGAGCGAACGCTCAGTAGGACTTAATATCTCATGCTCCAAGCTAGCTTTAAGTCAAATTAGAGTTTAACATGCTCATGCAGGTCATGATAGATATAGAAATCGAGAACTATAATATCACGAGATAAATTCAAGAACTATACGAAGCAAACGAGTAAGCAAGATGCTAGATACACTCATGAAGAGTAAGGATAATGATAATCAAGAGAGTATAGCAAGATCTTAACAAGTACTTTCTCAAGCTAGGTCAAGAGCATTCATGAGGAAATATAATATTCATCTCTCTATGACGAACACTATCACGAGAGTTTCAATGTATCCATTATTGTGACAAGATAACGTGTACTACCATTAGGGATAATTCAAGAACTTTTAGGATGATCGATATAGAAGTAGAACAATTACTTCTACAAGCACTATATAGCATTTGCCAAGACACTAAGGGAATATCACGACGATATGGTAACCCCTCCAATAAGGCAAATCAAGATCTTTTCATGACGAACAATAAGTTGTAGAAAGATGTACTATGATGACTATCACGAGAGTGTTTACACATCTAGCACTATATAGGATTGGCCAATGCACTAAGGGAAAATCACGACGATATGACCACCCCTCATGGAAACAACACTAGGTAGTATTTGGTCGCACACTTAGGAGTTCTCACGACTGTATGATTGCCCCTAAATGCCAATAACCGAGTTGGTGAATGCCAGCACCCGATCATCGTATACCGGTAACGTTTGGACTTTGCCTCGCCCAATAGGGTCAGATCAGGACCCGTAGCATTTAAAATATCATTTTCGTGGGACCCATAGCCCCTGCCATTTAGTCTAGACTAATTCCATATTAATGGCCAAGAATTTCAAGGATCAAGCATGTAAGAACAATAAGATAGATTTCATGCAACCTAGAGTCCAAGCTAGGATAGAACTTGTAATAAGGATGACATATCAATAAACCTTATGAAAATCATGACATTCTGGAAATCTGGGTGATTAGGTACAACCTGCTCAGTCGGCCTTGAGGGAATCCAAGGCTGCGATGAGACTTACGGAGGTCCCAATGACTAACTTGCGAGTCCGAAGGAACGGAATGTCCAACAGAGGGCTCGTATGTCACCGAGAGTTGAGGTATATTACGTGAACCAATCATGAAACAATGATTCCATCTACGGTCATGAGATGAGAGTGCCAAAAGACCCGCGGTATGGGTCATAACCAGAAGAAAACGGCGAGAACATAAATGCATTAATTATAGAATTTATGTCCATCCAATTCTATAATTAACTAAATTTATATTAATTGACGTCTGTGAGTAGTATCATTTTTTAATTAACATCCACTTGGAGGGACGTTAATTCTATGATTTTTAACTTAATTTATTTAACAAGAATTCACGTCAATATCTATTTAATTGAATAATTTTAAAACATACATTCAAAGACACATTTATTTATATAAAATAATTTAGAAAAATCGAATATATGATAATTAGGAGAAAAATTCAAGGATTCCAAATATATATTTTTTATAATTTTATGTGGCATAGTTTAGTAGATATGGATTTCCAAGGTTATAATTACAAGTTATATATAAATACATATATATATATATATATATATATATATATATATAATAATTAGACGCCTATGCACGATGGCGTCAAAACAAATTTGACGACATGTAGTTGGTCGTCATTTCAAAAAAATGCCAATTTTCAAACCTCCGGTTCCCGACATACACACGTCAAAATCACGCGTTCTATATATCGAAATGACGGGCTCGAAAAACTCTACCTAACCGGGTGTTCAAAATAATTTTTCGTTGAGAGATGGGGGATCTTGAGATAGGAGGCACGAAAAATGATGCAACCACTCTTACTACCTCGATCACCATCCCAATATCACTTCCATAAAATTTCATGTCCAAAGGACACTTCGACGCCTAAGAACGAGCCATCTCAAAAATAAACTCTAACTATAATGTTACAGTGATATCCTGGATTCGTCGTCTTAACGAAATAATGCTATTAAGTTAAATTGTCAATTTATATTATCACAAATCATATAAAAGTTTACAAATCATATGCAACCGTAGTATAGTATAAAGCACGTAAAATCATGCGGTAAGGAAATTTTGGGAGATATCTATATGTTCTATTTAATCTAGCATGAAATTTTATCTAGTATTTTGCTTGAGAGATTGCCTACCTTTTCAACGCTTTAATCGGGATGGTGGAAGAATATGTAGAAGAGGGAAGACGACCACGTCTTCACCACGCTGAGGAGGATGATGGAAGCAAAGGTCAAAGAACTCTAAAGTTCTTCACAGGATTAAGATCGCACAGCAGCTCCTGCAACCGCAGCAGCAGCAAGGAGGAAAAGGATGACATCGAGCAGTCAGGAGGAAGCAGGCAGCATCAATATGTTTTCTAATGCGAGAGTGGGGTGTTTATATAGCAGAATGGGGTTTCAAAGGGTTGGAAACCTATAAACGGGAAGGACTCCAAAACGTGCCATGCATTGTCATCCCCGTTGCTATGTTAACAGCCGCTAACCATATATTGCTTATAAAACCCTAAGGATATTCAACACATGCAACGTCTAACGTACATGGGTTATCAAGGTCTTGGGTTTGCCGGCAGGCCATCGTGAGGGACATGGAGGGATTTGGGGTTGGGCTATTAATAGGCTGACTTGTGTGCACAAGCGTTGGCTTCGATGGGTGAGTTCTATGGTCTTTCTCTTCATGTTAATGGGTTTATATATATATATATATATATATATATATATATATATATATATATATATATATATATATAACCATCCCTTTTTTTTTCTATTGAAGCCCATTAATCAATTAAGATTAGGACTATATATACATATAGGTATATGGGTGGTGAGTTTCTCGTAGGTGGCACATGGGTACATATATATAGGTTAAGGTGTTATATTTATATAATTAGCTAAATGGGTTAGTTTTATATCATGGTTAATTTATTTTTGACTTCAAAAATTATACTAAGGGAAACCTAAAATATATCGGTTAAGGCGCATTAAGATTGGGATATATAGAACTATTAGCATTTATATATATTCATTATCTTTAAGGCCCTTTAATTAGATTCATAAATAGTTTTGGCTAAATTAATAGGTTTGGAGTTTTAAGGCCCATGCCTTATATGTGAGTTAAATTGTGGCTAAGACTTTGTATGTTTAATTAAGCACATATGTATATATATATTAACTCACATATATTATATGTCCAACTAAAGTAGCCCATGATGCCTTTATATATGTAAGTGTGTTTTAGCCTATTTAAGTTTTAACTAATTCATTTACTAGACTCCACATTTGTATATATTTATATATGAGCCTTGTTTCCTGTATCTCTATTTACCTTATTAATTTTCCTTTGTTGTTTCGAGTATTAGAGTCGAGTTCGATCCTATGAAATCTTTATACATGTAATTACATATTTTGGAAGGATATTCCTTCTAAATACTTGAATGGTATTTCTCATAGCTAAAATGGAATATTTAATTTCTATTCCTCATTTATTTATTTATGTCTTTATTAACTTCTAGGCCCATTTTTCCTTTTATCGAAAGTTAATTTTTCATGATGAATATTTATAGTTTTTTTCCTATTTAAATTTTCGGGGTGCTACTAGCCTCGGCCTCTAGCCGAAGACGCATGGCTTCCTCCGCTCGGTCTAAAAGCTCGGCGCGTTCGACCTCCCACTGGCCATCTCGCTTGACGCGGGCCACGCGCTCCTCCTCCAGAAGCTTGCTCTTCCTCTCTAGCGACCCGCAGGCCCGAGCCAACTACTTGGTCAGTGTCGGGGCCTCCGCTTGGCTCACCCTCGCCAGCTCTCTAACCGAGGAGAGATCCCACCGAAGCCCACTACGCTCCTCGGTGAGTCGAGCTAACTTCCCGTCGGATGCGCCATGGGTCCAGGCAAGGTTCGCCCGATCTAACTCCAATTGAGCGTAAGCTTCAGCCAGAGAGGCCCCCATCTAGGCCAGGACCAGGCCACCCTCCATAACCATCTCAAGGGCCACGGGTGGGGAGCATTGCTTGTCTCCTCCCGTCACCACCTTCGTAGCTATGTTGTGACATCTCTGATACAGAGGGCCCTGGATGCCCAGCCTCTCTAGAGCAGCCGAAATAAGGGCCCCCCCTCTGAGCGGCATCCCCTCGGGAGCCCTGTCGGCCGGCTCGGATTGAGCCGCTGCTACATCCGCCACTCTTGCCTCGGTCGATTGGGGCTGCATCTCCTCTCCTCGCGACCCCCTGACCCCGATCGGCTCGGCCTCGGCATCGCCACCCGGAGCGCCGCCTGCCTCTCACGACGCCGCAGTCTCGGCCGCGGTCCTGGAGTCGCCCGCTTCGGCCCCGGCCCCCTCGGCTCTTGTAGAGGGGAGAGCCGGGCCCACGCTGCCGCCGACCGCAGAAACGGTCCTGGCCTCCTCGGCCCCCTCTTGCTCGGTGGATGGGAGAGCTGGCATAATAGGGTCGGCCCTATCATGCTCGACAGAGGGGATAGCCGAGCCAGAGCCACCTTCGACTGCGGCGACGGCCTCAGTCTTCTTGGCCCACTTCCTGGCCTTTGCTGCGTCCCGCAGCATCATCCCCACGGGATCCTTGCGCTTGGACCCCCGCGGCCTGGAAGAGCCTTCCCGAGCCACCCTCTTGCCCTCATCTCGGGCTTAGGAGCGACCCTCGGGAGCTTGCGACTCAACGACCGCCGAGTCGTCACCCAGATCGATCACTTCTCGCTCGGTCGTATGCTTCTCTTCCGCAGCCGGCCACCTGGTGTCTGGCCAAAAGAAGACATGGTCAGGAAAAGAGAAATGGCTTCATCATCCAAAGAGAAAGCTGATTCATGGTGCCCGTACCTGCATGCCGTAGCCGTTGGAGAAGGCATCGCTCGATGTTCTCTGGGGTCACCAGCTCCTCCGTGGGTTGGCGATGCTTCAGCAGAATGGCCGCGTACTTTGCCACATCCGGAGAGAACTCATCTTGCCTTAGAGGCATGTTCGGGTGGAAGTTGGGGATTACAGGACACCTCCAAGACTCCTCTACCGAACAAATCCCCACCTAGAAGAACTGAGTCTTCCACCCATTGTGGGAAGAGTCCTTCACGGCTAAGGAGACACAACTCCTGTTTCGCCTCGCCTGGACGAAATAGAAGCCCTTCCCAGTCGAGAATTGCTCCTTCAACTCAAAAAAGTAATGGAAGAGGTCCAAGGAAGGAGGAACCCCGCGCTGGAGGTAGAGGATGCGCATAGCGGAATGAAGAAGATAAGAGTTGGCTACCAACTGTATGAAAGGCAACAGGAAGAAATTGAGAAGGTCAAGAACAAAACGGTCGAAGGGAAGATGGAACCCACCCTTCCACTGCAGAAGGAAGGTGCAGAAATGGCCCGTACGAGAATCCAAGCTCATCTCGTTTGGGGTAGCCGCGGTGAAGTAGTACTGCCAGGGCAGGAAAAACTGGTGCTCCAGCCGCTTCACCTCCGCCGCCCCTAGCTCGCTGCACTTCGAAGCTGGCGGTATCACCACCACCCTCGCCTCAGGCTCAGCCTCCAACTCTTCAACCTCCGGACACTGGTCCGCCATGAAATCTGAAGAGGAACTTGAAGAGGAAGGCTCCCAAGACTCCAAAGACTCTGGAGGAAAGGGCAGTTGTCGGACTGCCTCAGCGGTTATCTCCGCCAACTCTGCGAACGTTGCAGCGATTCTCTGCTCTTCTGCCGTATCCCCACAGCGCATCAGAGAGCCCTGAAAGCAAGTACGAAGGAAGGCAAAACCCTAAAGTGGAGGGAGTATGGAATGATAGCAAGCGCACAACGCTTATATCCCCTCGTGGAAGGCGGCGCGTCGTTCCGACCTCTGAGAAAGGGGGCCCCTTTGTTTCAAATCCACCAGGATCATCATTATTACGGGCCTAGGTGACCACGACACGCGGCTTCTTAACACTGCCAGATCTCCACCCACCCGAGCCACGCTAGTCCAAAACCCTAACGGCTACTCTTCCGAGCCTGCCAAGGCTCGGGAGTAGGAGGGGGACAAGTGGCGAGGGGGATTTTTGTAGCCCATCTAAGAGCTGCCGAACTAGGTCCAGCTAGACCAAACAAGGCCCAGCTCATCTAAGTGACCGCCCCGCAGGGCCCACTTAACATAAAAGCCCAATAAGTTCACTTGGGATCAAGCACTTCCTAGGCGGCCATTAAGCTCGGAAGGCCGAGCGTCGGTCTGGTCGGAGGAAGGCCCAGGCCCGACCTATCCCCCTCACCGGGACAAGGGCTAGCGCCCAGCGCCCACTCCGACCGAACCCCACCCGAGCTATGCCTATCGCCCGGGACAGGGCTGGCACTCCTCACGCTTGGGTCGACCGACGGTTGCTTATCCACGCTGCCACTGAGAACCCTTTCTGAGCAGGAGTTTACGAGGATAAGGGGGCCCCCGAATCCTTAAGGCTATAAAGAGCCCACGATGAGGACATAAAGAACTCACGATGAGGACGTAAAGAGCCCACGTCGAGGACATAACCCCCGCCTGAAACTCCTCAACTTACGGGACTCATAAGGCTGGCGCACTATTTAAACCTGTGACTCCTTCTAGCGAAAGGTAAGGCCAACACACGCCTAAAACTCCTTGAGCAGGAACCACTTCACCACCTTGGTGGAGAGGGATCTCGTGCATCTCCTCTTTCCTCCCTTCATAGCTTCCACCACTGCTCTACTGACTTAGGCATCAGAGGGTTTTCCCCAGGGAACCATCCCTGGGCCCCCTGATCCGTTTCCCTTCCTTGCAGTTCACTATTCAGTGATCATCTCCTGCAGCTCAGGACCAGCGCGAGATCGCCCCTCTTCAGGATGATATTTGACAAGTTTATTCAAAGTGTTGTAGCTGGCATGTCCTAATATGCGATCCCAAGTAAATGCATTGTCACCTACACTAGCAGACAGACATAGATTTCTTGAGAGATTATCATCCAGGTCCACCATGTAGACGTTATGGACTCTATGGCCAATGTATTTTATTGAATTAGAATTTATTTCAAAAATTTTGCATGTATTATTGGCAAACATAACTTTGTGACTCTTGTCACAAAGCTGACTTATGTTGATCAGGTTATGTTCAAGACCATCAACTAAAAGAACTTTCTCAATAGTGTTGGAGGGGTGCTTACCGATAGTGCCAAACCCAATAATTTTACATCTATTTTTTCCTCCAAATCTCACCAAATCTCCATCTTTTAGCTCTAGCTAGCTGAATTTGTTTTTATCTCCAGTCATGTGTCTCGAGCAGCCACTGTCCAAATACCAGCGATTGTGCATGGCTGCTAGGCAATCTTGCAAAATAGATTATGCAGATGTTTTGGAACTCAAGCAAATTTTTGATTATCATTAATGCCAACATGGGCAACAATAAACTGAAATGCACACACACAGAAAAACATTCATCTGATTTCTCTAATTCCTGGTACTTGGCGGAGGTATGGTCTGAAGACCTCCTTATGCATAGTGATAATTTTTAGACAGACTTGATCTGTCCTTCTATAAATCACCATTTAATATACCAGTTATCCAGATAATTTCTAGATGAAATTCATTACAACATAGTTCAAACAGATAGCCTAGTCAGGTCAAAAATTAGAAGGAGAAGTTTTAGTCTAAGAAGAACTTTATTGAAAGTTGGAAAAAGAACTTAACATGTAAAATCGATCATGTATTAACTTCTTATTCTCAAACCTGTGTCTTGAGCAGTCGGTTCTTATTACTCTTTATCCACCCTCAAGGCGCCCCTGTAGAAAGCTAGTTATGCAGACAATTTTGGGACCCAAGAAAGTTTGGGTCGAGCAACATTACTCAAATCCTGTAGTTAACTTTTAGGAATCTAGATCTGCCTGACACAAGGTTTTTGGCTGACTAGTGAATAAAAATTTCAATGACCAGACTTAACAGATTTATTGCCAGTGTGCCTCTAGACTGGCCTAACTATAGCATTGTTGATAAAATTTTTATTCCAACCAAACTGATTTCTAGGTTGCTTTTGAAAAGCATAAGGATTGTGCCAATTTTGCGGATAGAAGGGATTCTTTCTGGCTATCTTTTTTTTGTTCTGGACAGAATAAGTTGTCTTGCGATTTTGATTGTACGGCCAGATTTGTGTATTGTAGTTGTTGTGAAAAGCTTGGTTTTTAGCTTGTCGGCCTAAATTAGTATTCTAGTTAATCTTCTTTATTGTCTTTGTGATGGTTTTTTTTTGGTTTTTGAGAGTTTTTATTAGTGTTTGAACTAGATGTTGAATCTAGTTTCTCTTTTAACTTTTTGTGACAGAATGTGACAGTTTTAATCTCAAATTCCTTTTTCCTAGAAGGCTTAAACCCCAATCCTTCTTTATTGAAGTTGACTTTCATACCTAGCATTGTATCTAGGTTTGATTTTCCCTTGACAAATCTTTCTAATGTAGACTGTTTATCCTATATTTCCCGTTGCAGTCTTTCAACATCTTCCTGAATTTCAGAATTTGCACTTTTAACAGCTTCATATTTTTTGAGAGCCAACTTGTTCTCATTATGTGTTTCCTGAAATCTTAATTTAAATTCATCAAGTTGTTTCTTAATCTGTTCATTTTCAATCTTCATGTTTTCGTGTGCATTTTTCAAAGAATTGTGTTCCTCCACTTGTGTTTTGAGTTTTTCTTTTTCTTTCATGAGATAATTAAATTGTTCAACTAGAGATTGATCATGAACAGTTCCATTAATTTTCTTTTTTAACAATCTATGTTCCTTTCTCAATTCATTGAATTTGTCTAACAAATCACCATAAGCATCCTCCCAATCATCAACTATGAAGTTTTTGAAGGGATTATTTACCTCTTCGTCGCCATGTGCCATGAGGTAGATCTTGTCTTCTTCTGCAAATGATCCGACTTCTGTGTCTTCTTTTTCATCACTCCACGTGCAGATCATGGCATGTGGCTTCTTTCCTTTGCCTTTTACAATCTTCTTCATCAGCTCAGGGCAGTCTCCCTTCATGTGCCCTAGTTTTTTACATTTAAAACATACAATTTTGTCAGTTTTCTTATTCTTGTCAGATTAGAAATTTGAACTTTTGGTTAACTATTGCGACCTTCTTTTCTACAGGTTCTTACCTTTCTTTCTTAATTTTTTTTGAACAGTTTAGTGAGGAATGCCTGATCATAAGTATTCTCCAAATCCGAGAAATCCTCAAACTCCTCACTAGCTCCATCACTGCTCTCAGATACCTTGAGAGCCACTGGTTTTTTCTTCTTATGCTCCTCTTCATTTCTCTTCAAATTGAGCTCGTAGGTCATTAATGACCCAATCAGCTCATCCACTATCATGGTAGGCGGATCCTTAGAATATTCTATAACAGTGGCCTTGGTGTGCCATGCTGGAGGAAGAGACCAAAGAACTTTCCTAACAAGCTCATTGTCAGTATAATCTTTACCAAAAGCCTTAAGGTTGTTCGTGAGTTCAGTGAACCTAGCATACATCTGAGAGATGATTTCATCAGGCTTCATTTTACACATCTCATAATCTGAAATTAACATATTAGCCTTAGTGGCTCTTACCTGAGATGTTCCTTCATAAATTAATTCCAACCTGTCCCACATTTCCTTGGCTGACTTACATGTAGAGACCATCTAGTACTCGGCAGGATGAATGGCACACTTCATTATGTTCATGGCGCCCCTGTTGACGGTAGACATCCGGATCTGCTCCGTTGTCCAAGCACTTTCATCATCTGGGAGCTCAAACGGACCGCGGCTCATGACCCACCAAATCTCATGACTTTGTGCTTGCAAGAAGACTTCCATCATGTTCTTCCAATACAAATAGTTAGATCCATCAAAGTATGGTGGCCTATTTATCGGATGCCCCTCAGCTAGAAAGCTGCGGACATTGATGTTGTCAGATCTCCACTGGTCATTGGACCACATTGTAGGGAACCTGCTATGATACCAACTGTTAGTAATAAGAATGCGGATCTAGAGGGGGGGGGGTGAATAGATCAACCCCTCAAATAGACTAATTAAAAAACTGGTGCTCTGGATGACACCTGACAAACTGTCAAAATAAACAACTAATGAACTGAATGAGACACTCTTTTGAAGCAGCACCGCCAACAAACACTTGATTGGTGTAAGCAATAATTTGAAAGCACATTGGACAAACGAACAACAAAGGAGCTTAGTG